>OZ020502.1:33118322-33604122 GCA_963971365.1 Lasioglossum villosulum | reverse complement strand
CACTTTCGTCGGCGACTGGTCGGCCAGCGAAGAGACAATGGTCTGCATCCAGTCCTGAAAACCGGGGGGACGGTTATAAAACCGTAGTGTGTTCGAACGGACCGGTCTGATTACGGGAAATGAGAAATACGTCGTTAACCGCGCGCGGTGACGAACTCCTTTGGGAATCGTGGCGTGCTCGTTCTCCCTTTCTATTTCTATTTCTCTTTCTCTCTCCCTCGCTCTCCGACTCCTTTCTTCCGTGACGCTGACTGTCCTGACAAACGCCGTTCTTTTCGAACCCGCTCGGCCAATCTTAATTGCTCGGCGATGCAACGCGATGGTGTGGGGGCCGGCCGGTTTTGTTCGGTCTATGGGAAATTGTGGACGTCGATGGTGCCTTAGATCGATCACGGGCTAACTATAAACCGAGTATGGTCGCGCGTTCTAATAATTTCAATTTCATCGATTCACTTTGTCACAAATGCATAAAAGCCGCAATCTAATAACATTTTTACACAGTCTTCAAACACCGAATTAACAAAATTTTGCATACCGTAAACTCAGAAAATTCGCGATTCAATCACGAACACTTTGCAAACTCGTACTATTTATACACAAAACAAAGTTTCACAAAGATTTAGAAGGAAAACATCCCCGAATCACTCGAGAAAATCTTTCGAAACCAATCCTCGCTAATTCGCGTTTAAACAACGCCATCACTCCGGAATTTCCAGTCGGACCGTTCCGCAGAATAATTCGCCGTAAAACGAGCGGAACCGTCGCAGATGCGGACACGGTAAAAATCTCTTTCCCCGAAAGTTCCCCATTCGCTCGCGCCATTTTTCACGAAGATCCGCACCGTCACCCCTCCGCCGCCCCCTACGCCAGGGGTTTTTTCGCCCTCGCTGGCTGCTCGAGACCGCCCGGATGTTACGCGTTGAATAAAGAATCGCCGTCGTCGTCGTCGAATGAAAAAGCGTCGATCTTCTTCGGCGAACACCTTGAGGAAGAACGGCCACGGAATCCCGACGAGTCGCAGAGCGATGAATATTTATACGGTGGTACGTTAATTGCCTCAAAGTCAATTACCACTTCTCCATCAGAGGATCTGGAGCCTACTGGGAGTATCGGAGCTTTGCCGGTCGATAAATTTTCTCCCCGAGCATTAAACTCCGAGCACATTCTTCTGAATTCGGCAAAAATCGGATTCTTATTTGTCTTTATATCAGAAGCTTCCACACGACTCTTTTGTAACGCTTTACGGCGGCGTCGCAAGAAAATAGTACGCTGAAATATATTTGTATTAAGAAAAAAGAATGTCCTTTATTAATTCAGGCACAAATTTCTGTAAGAATGGGTAATTTTCAACTCGAAAATGCAAGATATCTGCACTGTAGTATTTTAGGTAATACACTGATATGAACTCTTCTTTGGTAGACTAAATATCTGTACACATATATTGAACGATACATTTTCTTGTAGACGTAAACATAGACGACTTTCCACACGGGTACTTGTACACAGAGTGAGGCTCTGTTTCGTCACTACTAATACTAGTAGAGTTAACCCATACGTGAACGTTTACAATTTTCGACAAAGTACAGAGTGCAGATTTTTATACCAGCTGAAAATTGTTTTCGTCATTAAGTTATCCTAATTCTAGTAGAGGCTGTACGTGTAGCTAACGCTCGGAAAAATGATTTTTTCCATCGAACCAGTGCGCGACGCGAGCTTCGAACGCCATGCTCCCGAGCTAACTCAATTCTGCCCCAAATGCGGCGATACTACTTTTTCGCCCGCCGTCATCGATACAGACGTCTGCTATGGGTACGTGAAACTCGCCGCGATCTTTTTCCACGGATCGCCGGTCGACCGGTTGCCGGCGCAGATTTTTCTGCTGCCATCCGTGGCTGTCGCATAGCCTCGGGTCGATCGACGGAATGGCAGTGGAATGGTAGAGTATCGGTAGTATGAATAGTATGGATCGACGCAGCGTGTATCCCGGTATCGGCAAGAAAAATCTCGCGGGCCCCCTCCGATCGTACGGTGGCCCAGGAACAGGAAAAACCGAGATCGATGGCTAATGGGCCATTCTCGCCGGCTACATTTTTATCGGTGCGTCGACCGCCGGACACGTGTCGCCCCGGATAGAATATGGAGTATATACGCCGGGCACACACAAAGCGCCTGCGAATAAATTAAAAGCGCGAGCCCACTTTCCCTGTCAATCTTGATAGCGCCCCGAGACCTTGGTGCTAGACAGCGGGCTGCATTCCGGTGATGCATGGTTTGGACCATCGCTTTGTCCGGGAGAAACCGTGTGGAAAATTGTAAAGCAGCGGCAACTTAGTTTCATTATTATAATTCGAATCCCTCGAATGCGGGGATTTTTGACAAATATTTTTGCTACAGAATTATTATAGTGTAACATTATCTATATAAATAAAAATCAAATGCTCTTCGGTGGCAAGCGCATCGCTTGAGAACGGCTGGACCGATTTGGCTACATTTCTGTTGAAATATTCGTAGTAGTTCGAATAAGGTTTTAGGGAAAGAAAAAGTCTGTCGAGAGTCAGCTATTAGAGGAATAAATATAGGACTTGTTTCATTGTTGATAACAAGGAGCAACGCGTAATGCTCCGAATGTTTCTTTTGATATGATGCAGCTATGCAATACAGTCTTAAATCAATTAAAACGAACGCAACTGTAATTGCTTACGTATAGAGACATCATACATACATGGAATCCACTTTCCGTTCGATACCATAAACAGCACGCGTGGACTATAAATGGAAATGTCTGTAGATTAAAGAAATTTATATCTTAATTTTTCATTTCGATTCTTGCGAGACAGGACTCCGGAATATGTTGCGAACATTTATTCGTAGTAGAGTGTTGTAAGAACGGTTGTTTACTCATGGAACACACAAATTCCTATTCTCATAACGAATACTATTACAGAACACAGGTCAAGACGTTCATAGGTGTGGAATGAAAAAAGTTGGCCACATTGTGAATGATTGTGCAACGATCGAGGTTCCATTGTGGTTTTCGCGCCTCCTCCGAGATTGACGGAGTCGTAAAAATGATAGAACGCGTGGTTAGATCGGAAAACATTTCTCGAATGGACGCCGACAACGCGCGAAGTCTTGAAACTGTCGTCTTAGGTACAGCCTTTGGTGATTCGATTACACGGTAAAGGTCAGCGTGGGCATAGTCGGTTTTCTCGACAGAGTACTGGCGACAGAAGCGTGGACAGGAGAGCGGCGGAGTAGCGGTCGGGTTCTGTGCCAAAAGTTCAAAGGCGAATTGATTTAACTGCTCGGGTACGAAAGGAATTTCGTCGCGATGACGTTCGATTTGTTAGAGAGACGTGTGGAAGTGTACCTCTTAAATCTTTCGTCGGGGTCTCCCGAGCTTCTCCGATTCTTGTTATTGTACCATCAAACAAAGAGATTTTTTTAGAAACTGACCCATAAAGAAGTTGACAGAGTTACTTCCACCTCGTCGCTATTATTCAAGACATTATAGTGCCAGGAACCACTTGCGAAATGGATTGAAAGGTTTAAGTAATAACCCTCAGAACTTTTACAGCTCTGAACTCATCGGACGAGAACTGGTAAAGGCAATATTTCTGATCACTACTGAAAACAATGAGAACTGAAACAAAGAAAACAATATTTTAAAGATTACAGAAAACAAGAAAAATTTGTTAAAAATTGTAAGAAACTCGTTAACGAGGTTGGAGCTTGAGAAATCAAGGATCTAGATCGCCAAAGGGACAAATTCGAAAGCTTCGGCCACTTTGCAGTTACGATCGCATTCTTCGGGATTATACTGTTTAGAAGACTAGCCTCTACAAGTCGGCAAGGTAATCCGGCGGTAAGAGTGGATAAGTCTGTTTTTCAAAATCCTTGAAGGACTCCAGCAACGCGGAAGTCCTCAGGTAATGCCGGAAGGTACAACGTTACCGCCGCGACAAACACCGTCCAACCGAGATAGGAATCTTGACGGGAAAATCGGTGGAACGTTGCTCGATTTCTATCGTCGTCTCCGATCTCCGAGGAAAAAACAATGCTGAGCCAGGTAGAGCCTCGGAGAGTCTGTGTAATTAGAACGAAAACAATATCCTTCGACGGGCACCGCCATAAACCGCTACCTCTCTGGACATTAGGGGGGCGACTACGTTTTTCCTTCTATCTGAGGAAGGAATCCGTTTCGGGACACAATGCGGCTACACTGAGCCGACAATATTTCTTCGATAATTACTGGGACGGGCGATGTAATGGCTGTACAAAGTGGGCAATGTTTTCATCGAATTTAAAAAAACAACGCAATTGTCATCCGCGAGCAAGGTGAATCAGAAGTTGATAAGTGCGAAAGAACCGTAACTCTGGAATAGCAGAGGGTCGTGTACGGTATCGTGATTCGCGAGGAAGACTAGCAATGCTGCTGCAGGAAAATTAGCAAAAGAGATTGTCGGAAGGTCTTTGAAGCCGGCGGTGAGGATGAAGGGGCGTGAAGCAGCGAGTGTCGTGGGGCTTGGGGGTGCAATCAGCGGGAAGAAGCGTCGACGGCGGCGGATTAGATAAGAGGTGGCGAGTTGTCGTTCGAATGCAGCAGGGAGTCGAATGCAGCAGTTACACGGAGGGGGCGGGTCAGTTGGATGCAGCAGCATCGGAGCAGACGCGGCGCGCCACGGTAGGTTGCGTGGTGCGAGCAAGGTAGGTTGGCTGGTTGGGTTGGTCGGTCGGTTGGTAGGTTGGTTGGTAGGTAGGTAGGTAGGAAACGTTTGCACATCCGGGACCGGGCGTAACTATTCGAGCTATATACACGGCAATACGAGGCCGGAGGACGTAATTACGCGCGTTCTGCCAATATTGGTTAACCTTTCGAGGTTGACGCCACCATATGCAAAGCCCCTAATGAGTCGCTCGAGTGGCCCCGGTGTCTAGTATTACGCGCTCGTCTCTGCCCTCCCTATACGCTCGCTCTCGTTATTACCTCGACCGGAGATATTCGACGATCCTCTCTTTTCTCCACTATTTTCCCACCCTCTTTCCCATTCCCCTTTCTCTCTCTCTTCCTCCTTCCTGTTCTTGCTGTCGGTCTTCCCTCCGATGCGAGAGCTCTTCCCCGGCTTCGAAATTTGCGTACGTTTTCGTCTCCGGTACCAACGACGCTGAAATGCTCCGCGAACGGTCCACGATTGCCCGAGAGCGAATATTTGTTGGCTGATTCGCGCTGCTGCCGGTGCACTACGAGGAAATTGCGACCCATGGCTCCTGCGATGCTGGAGGGCATGTTTCTCGTTGAATTGGCCGGAACTGGGATCAAACATGCGCGTTCAAAATTTTTTAGAAAACTACCGTGTTCAGTTTTAAGTAGGGACCATCGTATCAATTAGATTACCTGTAGTATAGAAAATTAGTACTGTATACAAGCAAAAACGTCTTTATCTAAACTTTATTTAACCCTACATTTGGGACTCGATACTCATCTAAACACGCTCTTCCTTGAGATTTACAATATCTCGTAAAATGGCGATGGTGGATCTCGATCCGAGGAGCTACGGTCTCGATTTCGAGGATCGATGGCGTGGTAGCCCACGCAGCCGGGATTCCATGCGATCCTGAGTCTGTGCATCGTCTTGTGCATCGAGTTCCCGGTGCATCTCGACGTGGTCCGCGATAAGACCGTGTCGCGGAGTTTTATGAACGTCGCGAGATCGTGGCAACGAGGATCTAAGCGGTTCCCGGTTACACGGGCGAAGAGGGTGGGTGCGGGGGTGGTTGTGAGCTTTCGTCGTTGCAGCGTGGTCGCATCTGCATTGCATCTCTGCTTGCACACACGGAGGTTTAGACGATCAGGCGCCGATACATCGGAGCAGCGAGCGATACTCCGGCACGCAACGGCACACTTAGTATGCAAATCGCGGTAGTTCACCGCCTCGCGTCGCCTCGCGCCCTCGTGTGTGCGGATAATTGCGCGGCCCCCGCGACCGTGTGGGAGGCAGTCGAAATTGCGCATATCAATGAACCCCGGGGGACGGGGTGTCGATTAAATCTGGAGGCAAGCCCGGCCCGACCTGCCGACTGTCAATTTCTAACTTCCGAGGGATTCGCGGACGGAACTCGTTCCGTTTTCGCCGGCCCTTACAACTTTATATTGACTCGCGCGGACAAAGAGACAGCACAGCGTTGTAGTCGATGGGCCTCGTGCGATTTTGATTTATTGCCAGCCGGAGTTTTGCACAGGGGACGGTGTCGTGCTCTGGCGGAACAGTCGGACTTATTGCTGAGAGATTCTGCAGCGAACAGATTATTCACTGAATAGTTTTAAAACGGATTTTAATTTTTCTGTAGAAGCTTTTTAAAATATTCGAAAGTCTACATCATCTACGGACCGTATACGAATGGAATATTCGAGGTTTATCTAGTATCGGGTACACAATTTTTCTGTTATTTGAGGTTTACTATGACCCCAGTGCCTCGTATTCGACGGTTCCCGTGTGATTTTGATATATTACGACCTGGAGTTTCGCCGGGGGAACGTATCGGGACAGTCGTTGGAGTCGAGTGTGTTTTCGTTTGACGGATAACTACCCCAACTACCCCTCGGTCGCTAATAGACCAAGGGGATGTGGGGTTATTCGAGGGCTGTGCGATGAATTCGATACACGCGTCCCGAGAAGAGCCGGATTTTCATTCTGCTTGTATCTCCTCGAGTTTCTTTCGTCAAAATATGTTAACTTTGTGCAAAAATAAAGGGTACATTGGATAAATTTCTACATTCGAAGTTGCCATTCAGAGTTCGTTACTGATTCTACATTGACCTAACAATTGCCAGTTCACTTGACGAATTCGTAGTCCAGTTTCCCTGCTCCGCGGATGGAGACATTATTTTCTCTCTAATTCAACGGAAAGAATCTTTCAAGAAAGCGACTCGTTCCGACGCTGGAACCGGCTAAACTCGTCGTTAGATACGAACAATCCAGATCGATCGACGGTTTTTCACGGGGTTAGGAGAGGAGGGGAAAGAAAGCGGCTGGCAAGAAGGGGAAAGAAAAGAGGTACAAGCAAAAAGAGGCTGATTTTATTGGCGAGGTACGAGAACCACGGCGGCCGCCTTTCCCTTGTCCGAGGGAGTTTAATAGAGGGTGAAACGTCCTCGAACTTCCACGAGTCTGCTTCCTTCGGATTGCTGGCTTCTTCATCCCCATCGACGCGGTCATCAGCAATCTTGGATGTGGATTGCAGTAACGACGGGATCGTTGGGGGTCGGCCAGGGATTCCGAGAGGAGAATTACGCAATCCTCTGTTCCACCGGCGAAAGCAGAAACCTAATCGTTCGCTTTTCCTTCGATTTACCTTCCATTCGCGTTCTACCACCCCCAATCTGTAATTCGCCTCCGTGTCTCCAAGATGAATCGCCCTGCATCCCGAATCTGCATACATTGCTCGCGATCACGAGAAGTACTGCGTTTGACCATCGAAATAAGCGATCCTCGTCGTAACAAAAGCGACGAATAAATTACGATCGTGTACCTTGTATTCTCCACGGAAGATATTATCATTCCCTTGTCTTCAACAGGCGGCGAAATGATTTTTTAACGGTCGGAACGGCGCCATAGACGTTTGCCTCGGTTCAGAGTCAGAGGAGCCGGCGTCGATTTGACGTAGCACAATATAGCGAGAAAGGAAACATTTTAAAAGCATAAGCAACCCTCGATAAAGCCGAACGCCGTAGAAGGGTATCCTTCCTGACTCCGCGCGAAGATTATTAAAAGCGACAGTGGCCGGGAACGGGTGTGGAGCCCGAACAAAAGAGGAACGTCGCGTTTTATCGCGGTCCATAAATTGGCGAAATAACGCGTCGTAATTTGGCGGTCGCGGGTCCCCGAGATAAATAAACCGTGGTCCTCGTCCTTTCTCCACCGAAAGTGACGGTGGTCAATACCGTCGAAAATTTTACGGCCAGGTTTCTCGGTTTGCACGTCGCGTCGGGGGGAGAATCTATCGTGTTTTACATCCTCGCCGGACGAGATCATCAAAAAGGATCCTTTTTTAACACGGGGCACGAGAGTTTATTCAAATGGAGACGTTTTCCGCTTCTAAATCGCGCTTTACGATCGCGGGGGCCCCCCGATTCTCTCTGTTCGGCCGCAACAAATGGCCCGATGAAATCTTCCGTCTCGGGCTATAAGTTTAGACGTGATCTAATCTCGGCGTTTCACCGCCGCGGAACGACCCAACTATCCCCGAAAATATCGCCGGGCGTTATGTCGACAATGCCACTCAATTTGGAGCTCGGAGATTCCGTCGGGACACGGTATTGTCGGAACACGGCCGCCCGAACTCGCTTAAACGCTCGCCTTCTCGGCCGACCACCGCTTTTTCCAACGAAACTCCAAAATCAGATCCTCCAGATATTTCGGAACTTTTCATTCTATGTTCGCTTAATTTGGAATTTAATCGACGAACATGTGGTCATCGCGTTATTTCAAGATGGTCTAGTTACGAATGAAACACCGGAAGAGTGAGTCTGACTCCTGTGAAAGCTTCCATGTCTGCCACAGCTTCGAGCAACTGTGCTTCCTTCAACGAGTGTACTCGATACAGGTGAACGAAAGCATTTGTGTGCAACAGAGTTACATTTCTGAGATAGTGATCGAACGACGCGCGTTGTTGCTACACTGACTCGTTGAATTCAGTGTAGGTAACCGTCCCGAAGCACGGTTTTCATTAGTCCGTTGTTGCTCGTCCGTGACAGGCCGACCGATTCGAGTACCCGTCAGGTCTCGCGTCACGGTGCGAGTACAATGTCGCCGGTAACCGCCGCCTCGAACACTGGTACCACTACCACTACCACTGGCAATAGAGCAGCAGCAGCACCCTTCCACGGCCGATGTATCGTCGATAGGTATTTTAGGCTTCGGTATATAATGGTACATACCTATAACACCCTCGCGTGGGGTTCTCCAATGGGGAGGAAACGGGACACCCTGGCGAAGAATAGGCGAGCGAGAAAGACCCCGTTCAGGCGACGGGGGTGGAAACGGGAGGAACGAGAGAGAGGAGGGGGTGGCTAGGGGGTAGGGGATCGATCGAATCGCCATTACGGCGAGTGAGTGCCGGGGGTTGCTCGATGGAATCACGCCGCCGCTGGGGGTTTATTCTCCGTATATATTTGCCGGAGTATCACCCTCGACCCAGTAGGATGTCGCCCCTTATCCCGGAGGGTTCGATGCTCCGGTGAGCAGGTTTCGCTTGGGAGGGGAGGGGCATGGATCTAGGAGGTCGGGGCCCTCGCGACGAGCACTTCGGACTTGCCGAAATCTGCGGGGAATTCGCACCCTCGACAGGATACCACTTTTCGAGTGGAGTATCCCCGGACCGACAAATGTTCAACAATGATTACGTTTTTCGTCGCTCGAGCCTAATCTCCGCTCTCCCACCTCGTCCATCGGCCCGCGATTCAAACAAGTCTCTGACGAGGATCCTTGCCATTTTACTTCCAGCAAGATTCTCTCTTCTTTAAATTTGAGAAGAATTATGGTGTCGATCCCGGAGTTGGGATACGTAACACGATTAAGTATACTGCGAATTATTGTAAGGTCAAACTCCGGAGAACACGTTTCTTTACTGCTAATTTACAATAACTCGACTTGCTGTTTCCAAGTCAGACTCGGCTGTATTTGGGGTTGTCGATGGATCGGTAGTCGATACAGTTCTGATCTGGTGTTCGCGTAGAAAATTAAAGGTTCGAAGGTAGGGGTGGTCTTGGGAAAAGATGGATACGATTGGTTGGAGGATGTGTTTTAAACAGTGCTGGAAGTAGTGGAAAATTAGGAAGAGTAGGAGTCGAGGTACCTTCGGTTACGGGCGGCTACGGTTATAAAAATTATGGCCTCGGTGCGCTACTGGTAAAACGGTTTCGCATGTGTTCGTCAGCTGCGGGTCCTAACGGTTCGTTGAATACTTTAAATTACGGTCGACTATTTTTTGGCTATGATTTTCGTACTCAATGGCGGTCCCGTTCGCTATGTCGCCAGTAAAGGTAGGCTGACCTTCACGATCGCGCTTGTCCCTTCGCAGAGAGTTTTACGACGGAACAAGAATTAAATGTGGTCTTCGGGTTTGAAGTACATAGTTCGAGGGTTTGAGCAACACCAACATGTCCGACCTGCGACGTTTTCCACGAAAAGGTGTCGAATATTGTGCCGAACAGGCCAGTTAATAAATTCAAGCCCCTCAATAGTTTCTACTTCTGTCGAAAGCAATGTACACGATGAATAATGCATATCGCTACTGTGATTTCAGATATGGCGCCGGATACGACCTGGCAGCGCGGCGGAAGAACGCGACGAGGGAGTCGACGGCGACCTTGAAGGCTTGGCTGAACGAGCACAAGAAGAACCCGTACCCGACGAAAGGCGAGAAAATCATGCTCGCGATCATCACGAAGATGACGCTGACGCAGGTCTCGACTTGGTTCGCCAACGCGCGACGGCGCCTCAAGAAAGAGAACAAGATGACTTGGGAGCCGAAGAACAAGACGGACGATGACGACGACGCGGTTCTCACGGACTCGGAGGATAACAAGGAGAAGGACGACCTAGCGGGGGACAATCAGGGCGACAGGGTTGGCGAAGAGGCGAGGAGAGGCCTCGAAGAGAATGGTAAGTGAAATTCTCACACTCTCCTCGACACGTTCGAAAACGAACAATTTCATTCCAATCCCTGATGGTCGCGACGCATTAGATGTGTCGTTGTTCTTAGCGTATTTGTACCGTATCTTTGCGTAACATCTTTCTTTAAAATATTTTTCTTTTGTACGATACCTTTGTTAATTTTAACTCGTTTCCTGTTTATATTTGTTTCTCGGCTCGTTGCTCTGTTCCTTCTATGTAATTATTAGTACGCTGGTCTGTCATGATCGTGACATGACTTTTATCGCAATAAAAGATCGTTTTTGTCATAAAAATATTCTTTCATGTATTTTTATTTGTAACTTCGTTAGCACATACTTCCCAACAGTGTCCTTTTCTTAGCAAACACTTCTGACAAGTCGGAAACAGATTCATTTTTCGGAACGTTTATCCGGAACACTTTTCTTAATCGATCTATACAATTTACGAAATTTACTGCTTGTCGTACTCCAGACCATCATAAATTCATGAAACCCGTAGTCCAACCAGAATCCTGATATCACAGAGACAGTACCGTGCACCGGCTTAATTACCTCGGAGAACGACGGAGTCATTCTCGTAAACGGTCCCTAATTATTCCAAGCAGCTCCCCTATCCCAGTAACCCCTCGGTTTGCAGAGCTCGAATGAGAACTATGTCTCAATCGGAGCCGCGTGACGGCCGAAGTTTAGTCAATAAGCAGCCACGCGTGTAGCAATTATGCGTGATATAATACTGTTACCAATCCGCTCGCGTGTGTCTATGCGTTTCCCGAGGTAAGAATGCTCGAAACATCGCGCGAAAGAATTTATATTACTCTATACAATTTATTCGCCACGTTTTGAAACAAAATTACACAATTCTAGTAATTAGTAGGAATAGATAATTCTCAAAATATAATTTCAGAAATATAATTTAAAAGAATTCTGAATTTTTATTAGTTTTACTTTATATAGTAAAAATTACATTGAATTAATTTAGTTTAAAATAATGTGATGTGTGAAACAATTGATGAACTCATTCCTGTTTTAATTTTTACTTAGACCATTTTCATAATTATGAGCACATACATATAATCGTCGTATAATCAAATGAGCTCCAATAAATTAATGTCATACACGAGTTTATCCTTTGTTTTGCAACTTAAATTTACGTTCCGTTCAGCTAGCTCCATTCAGGTAGCGTGTACAGTTCGCGTGACCAGCTTCCTCGATATCTAGTGGCCATCGAACAGCGTTTCTGATATTGCGCAAGCATCCATTCCGCTGACAATAAGCCGAACCGTACGACCTAACCCTACAAGGATCGACCAAGCCGATCGCGAGATCCCAAAGACGCATAAACACTTCGACGAAGGCCGAACCGCCTGCTACAACAGCGTACAACAGATTTTACAACTCTTTCCGCGATTTCCAATAAATATTTCTTCATCCAGGCGCGTTAACCCGAGCATCGGGTTGCTTTAGCGCTCGAGAAGACTTCATCGATTTTTCTCTCGCGGAGACAAATATTTGGGGTGGCTGACGGCTCAGGCTCTTCCCTGCCAGTGATTTTTTCAACCCTCCGTGGCTCTGCACGGTTTCAAGAAGACACGGCTTTGTCTTTTGATATACTTCTCGTTTGGAACTTTTGTGACGGAGTAATTGGTGTGTCGAACTCTTCAAGAGTGAATGGAATTGTTTAAAACCGTTCCAGAAGTAGTATACATTTTGTTAATGTTCAGTACAGGATAGTTTTCTTGTAACTCGAGCGCTAGTACGAAATTACTCGTTTCCATAGTGGAGAAATATAATTAGAAGTATACCTTTCGTCTCGAGAATAAAATTGACTAGAATATTGTTTATGGAAGTCGTTGAAACGGAGAGTGAGAAGTACATGGAGCACCTTGTATAGTCACGGGAATCTTTCAATGGCCAGGCGCAGCTGCACAAATCGTCCGTCGAGGGCGAGGCAAAACAATCTCGGACTATCCAAACATCGTCAACTTTTCTTCGTTTCCGAGTCGCCTCGGCTTGTTTCATCCCTCACATAAATTTCACCCCTTTGCGCGTCGAATCTTTATAGACCGTCGGGGACATTTTAGAGTCACTGATATCGGTGGAAGCTGAAATGTTTGTCTTGGCACGGATACCGGTTAGAATATTATAGTCGGGGCACGAGCGCCAGCTAATCCTACATCGTGCTCGAATCGTCTTCATCGGAGATACCAGAAACCTCCGGAGCAAAAGATTCCCTCGCAATAAAAGAAAGCTTCAAACCACATATTCCCCGATATAGAACAACATTTAAAAGAATGCAACTAACCGGTACTAACTCCTCAGTCCATATTGGCCCAGCCCCTCACTCGACTCCGTAAAATGATTTTTCGCAAAAATTCTGCTCGTACATTCTTCATAAAATATTTTTCTGTGATGATCCGTTTTCGTTTTATTACACTATACTTCTCCATTTAATATACTGTAACGAAGTCTCTCTTTCTTTAAATAAATGGACACACTTTTAATAACCGTAACGTATTAATTCTCGGAGGAAGGCAACTTATCTCTTGCTCTATTTCGCCTTTGACGTCTAAGACGCCCGCTTTCGTCTCTCTTTCGTTCCAGCGTCGTTTTCATAACGATTTCAGAGTTATTTCAGAGCTATTGCCACCGGAGATGCCGAAAGTCACCCTACAAAATTCTAAATAAAAAGGAAGTTAATTCGATGAGTCTGTTTCTTTGAATGTAGAAATAGTGTTAAAAATATCTAGCCCACTCTAAGAAGCAGATAGCTAATTCTGAAAGCTTGGAGCACAGTGGTGGATATTTGTCAGTGCAAATTCGATCACTTCCGGCTAGCGGGCTCGGCCAAGCGTCGTTCGCCTATCGCCAGCGCCCTGGTGTCGTCGAATGGCTACTTATTCAGGCATTTTGGCGAGCGGCCGGAAACGGCGAGTTAGAAATTCGCTAGCCGGTGCGGGACTGCGTGTGTCGGGGTCTATATCGCGGAGGCGGACATAATGGTTCACATGTGGGTAAACACAGTGACGGGTTGCGGGTTGCCGCGCGAAGAGATTAATGGCCTTCGGTTTGGTCCCCCGGTGGACCTGGCCGGTTCATGGGTATTGGTACGTGGCCTCTCGCGTCCACACGCTCTCCGGCACGACGACGCTTTCACCGAGAGCTCTCCCGTTCTCTCTCTCTCTCTCTCCCTCTCCCTCTTGCCCTCTCTCTCCTCTCCACTCTCCCTAAGCGTGTCTCTCTGTAGGCGAGAGGCAGAGGGTGCGCCCGGGCTGAGTAGCCATCCATAGGACCATATACACTCGGTGCCACGGGATCCATATATGTACAAATACATACACATCTATATACATATAGTATATCGAGGTGTATATACATACGCGGATGTACATAGACACAGTACGGTGATGTATCGGCGCCCGCGGCGAGACGAATGGTACGGACCCTCCTATGGCCACCATTACCCCACCGCACATTGGCCAATATCGTTCCTCTTCGTCGCTCCTCTTCCTCCATGGTACGATCCTCCCTCTCATTCTCTTCCTCCTCTGTCATTCTCGCTCGCCACCCTAGCCAGGGCCCCTTCGATTCCGGACATTTAGGTGTTGCGAGCAGGCTGCGTGACGCGGCCCGCGATGGCCCCACTCGTAATTTTAAAGGACTGCCAGAGGAAGTAAGCCCTACGAGGAATAACGAGCCAGACCGATTTGTTTTCTATTCGACGCTGGTCCCAGGACACGCGTGATTTGTGACCAAGTGTGAATATCTGGGCTGGTGGTCCTGGTTCTTGGTCAATCGACCGTCTTGGAGACACTGCTCAATTTCTTGGTATACGTTAAAACAGATAAGCTCTCGGACCTAACTCCCAGAAGCTGAGAACCTAAATGTCTAATATCTTCGACATGGACCTCGATAATCGGGAATGGAAGTGTAAACGAGATTTCATCGAGGACTCTTTGATCTTCGTATTTATTTCCAGCTGCTATTTCATATTTACCCCATTACCCGATCCATTCAAGCTTCAGAGCCATTCATCACAGGAGTCGCTGCGAATAATGGGTTCTCGGGGAACAGCACTCGTAATAAAGCGGCAGGTTTAGCCGGGGGTTTGCCAAATTCAAGAGCTTTCTTAACCCTCATGAATTTCCATGTTGACCGCCTCCGCTGGCTCTCAGTGGTCACTTCAGACGGTCAGGAGTGCGCCAGGGGTTGCCGTCGTGGTAAGATACACTCGACCATTCAGTTTTTTCCCGTTGCTCACTTCCGGTGATCCTGAATACAAACAAGAGTACTTCCGTTAGGCTTGTATCGCGAGTCTCCGAAATTCCGGATATTTAATCCTGACAATTCGCGTCGTTAGCGGAGATACGGGCCAGCGCGAAGATTATGAGATTAACGTCTGATAAAAGGGGGTCAAAAGTTAAAGAGCCACTTGTGGACTCGACGGTGGTATCTATTTAGTTGGCCCATAAGGTTCCCTTTATAGGGGGGTTGCGCGCACCCTAAACCTAAACTCTCTGTTTCCCTGTGGCTCTCTCTTTCCCTGGTCTCGTCCATCCCACTCCCTTTCTCTTTCTCTCTGTTTGACGGCGGGGGTTAGCCGCCCCTTCTAGCTTGGGAATTATCGCTTGACGACCCATCAAGTAAACCCTCTGCCGACTCATTCGAACCTCTTAATGAAATTCTCACCCCTGACTGACTGGCTGGCTCGGCTGGATGGCTGGCTGGCTAGCTGGCAGACGCTTGGGACGATCCTAGAGTGCCCCGAGAGACTCGCCCGAAGAGAAAGAGAGACCAGGAGAGACGAGGGCACGTCGGTGGAACAGGGATAGAAGACACGGCTTCCCTATTCTACCCCGACCGGCTCTTTCCCGGCTCGAGGGGAGCTAAAATCTCTCGCGCCTCAAAGTGGTTGAAGGCTCCGCTCCCTTTTTTTCACAGCATCCCTTACAGCTTAACTGCGTAAGGGCGCGCGGAAGGGAGGAGTCGCCTTCCTACCGCTTCCAGGGCTCGATCCCTCGCAGACTCCGATACACTGACTCTCGCGTGGATCTCACTTTCACACCAGGGATTATAAACCATTAATTCTGACATCGCGCTCCAGGCTGAGGGGGCGCGACACCCCGTGAAACGCGACGCGCCCCCTGACCGTACTGAATTTTCTATTAGTTTCGCGGAAAACGCTCGCCACCGCGTTCCGGGTGCTATTAAGCTTCCGTTTACTGGCTGTCAAGCATCGAGCTCCATGCGACAGAGGTGGCACAGTTTGCGATTGTCTGAAAAATTAAACTGGTATAGGCTATCTTCCACGTTTGTGTACCGCCTCCGTGCGATCTGCATGCAGTAATAAGCGGCAGCCACACGAGGACTGGTCAATTTACTAAATTAGCGGCGCCGGTGTGTTTGCAGAGCCGATGAGGCACGTGAAGGCGGAGCACTTGCAGCACGACAAGGACCTGGACGACGAGGACGACCTGGACTTGGAGGAGGACCCACGGCGGGGCGAGCATCCGTTTCATCATGCGATGCAGCACCACCACCACCACCACCAAGGCTACGCCGGGGAGGACCACCTGAAGGACGAGGGTATAAAGTCGGACTGTAGCGCAGCCGGGGTACCAATTCCAGCTACCAAACCGAAGATCTGGTCGCTAGCGGACACGGCCGCTTGCAAAACACCGCCTCCACCGTCGCATCCCCATCACCAACAGTACCACCATCTGCACCATCAGCAGCACTATGGCCAGCAGCAACACCACCTGGCGAACCAAAGCCATCACCATCATTCCCAGCAACCTTGGCTCGGCTCTGGAGGCGGCGGAGGCAACACCGGCGCCGGAGGTGGCGGAGGCAACCTAAGTTCGTTCGCGTTGCCCTCTTCGGCGTCCATGAGCCCTTCGGCAGCTGCCACCGCCCCCTATTCGAGCGCCGCGACGAGGTACGGGGGATTCCTGTCGTCCTCATCCGGCGGACAACTTCACTACAACCCTAACTCCTCGTCCGGGTCCAGTTCTTCGGCTTCCTCCTCGGCGGCGGCGGGGTTTCCCGAGGTTGGTACGGACACTCCACCCCAGACACCGCCCAACATGAAGGTGGCTACACCGAATGGAGTGATCCAGGCACCACCGCAAGGTTACTGCACCACTGGCAACGGCAACACCACGACCAACGGTAATCCCAACCCGTACGCAGCTAGCCACCCGGCCACCGGCTACCTGTCCACGAGCTCCGGCTCCGCCAGCAGCGCATCCTCCTTCAGCTCCAGGCTGCAGGCCTCCCCGCACAAGGACTTCTCGCCGGCGGGACAGAACTCGATCCTACATCAGCATCAGACCACTGCCAGTCTGCCGCCCACGGAGGCCACCACTGCGTTCAAGCCGTTCTACAAGGGGTGAGTGGACTTGATGTATTGTTCAGGGATGGTTGAGTTATTAACCCTTGTGGCGATGCCCAATGATCTCTACTGTGTCCAGTAACTTTGCATTTCGTGGCATAAATATCCAAGAAACTAATAAACTGTGGAAATTTTTCTTTATTAATCAGGATGGTCGAACAATTTTAAATAGTAGGACTAGATACACAGGTGTTTGTACAGGTTACAATACTTTGTCGAATATCGTTTTACAGACTGTATTTTTTATTCATTTTAACTTGAATTTTCGTGAAGTCACAAAAGACACAAGAATAATATAATCAACGTGCAGATATGCAGGAGGAAAATAACACTCGAAACCAAATGGTTCCAGGTCGCAGACGATGGGCAGTGGGTTCGTCTCGCCAGTGTAAGGTCCGCTGGATCAACGTCGGATCACCGTTGTGTCCCCCGAGGTGAGTGTAACTCTCCTTCATCCGATCGACCACGTCATCGAATCGAAATTCTATTTGTCGCCGCTCCGAGAACCCGATCCCGTAACGACTACGATCCTCGAATAAATTACAAACTGCGAACACGAACCTAGAGAACATCCCGAACAAATCACTCATCGTTCTATACACCGAAACCACTAACCAGTCTCGACCTTTTCTGATCTTATCGTCCTTGACTGGTTCCAGTAAACCAGTAAAATTACGCGTGGCAATATTTGCAATATAATTGTACCGTTGGATATACATGGTCTAACGTCTACGATACCGAAGAAACATTGAACTTTCAAATGTTTAAACGCGTTTAAAAATGTTTGAAGAGTTCTTCGTGCACCGAAAAATTCTGAAATAATAGATAGGGAGCATTTCGAACCTTAAAGAGTGAACACGTTCGAAATTAACATCCCCATGATTCTAAGAGAAAAACGAGCAGGGACGTTGAACGGATTATTATTGGCCGAGAGAATGATGTTGCGTCGGGGTGTGCGCAATCGCGTTTTGCGGATCGTTAAAATGGCGGATCCGCTCCGGATCGACTCGGCAAGACGGTCGATCAGTGGCCCGGCACGGGAAAATCGATAAGAAATTAATATCCGGCGCGTCGATTGGTCGTTAGGCACGGACTCGCGTTCAAATAATAATGGCATCGAGCATTGAGCAGCGTGTGGGCAGTCTGCGGGATGGGAGAGCGAGGGAGAACGATCCCTCGAGGGAGAACGAGAGAACGAACGGTAGAGAAGAGAGGCTATCGCCACCTTCTTGACAGTGACAAATGGACGAAGATTTCAATCAGTGAATGGAATCACCGCTGGCCGACCGCGTCTTTCTCTTACACACGCTGCGCTCTGGCCTCGTGTACGTGTACGCTTTGCTCCGGCACGGAACAACCTTCTCTCCTTCTTTCTTCTTCTCCCTACATGTCTCTCTTTCTCTCTTGAACACACCTGAACCTGTCGCGCGTTCTTGACTGAACGCTGGTCCAGTTGCGGACGATCAGAAATGGGACACACTCTCCAGGGCTCGAATTAACGACGAAACAACGTTAGCTTCTTCAAAACTTTGTCTGTGACCACAGGGACGCGGCTGTAGAATCAGTATGAGGAAAATTTTTGGACTTCCAAGCTAGCGTACTGTAAAAGTCTCGGACAATGTATTTTTCTATTATTGAAATGGTACAGATTCGATTATAATAAATTCTAACCGAAGTTGAACGTTTTCGGCGCAACAGTTCGATCCTTAATACTGATTAAACAAAAAGCAATTTTACAAATAGTCGAATCATCTGCGTTGACGTTTCTATCCTAAGGACCTTTCTCAAGATTTATTTGAATTGCGTCTGTAAAACAAATTTTGTATATATTATCGATCGATATAAGAAATATATTTATAATAAATTCTGTCTTGTGCTCGTAAAAATTTTACTACCTCATCGGCGTTATCCTTAATCTACTATACGTAACGTTCGAATTGTAAATAACGAATTGAACAATAATCGTGAATCGGTATGCAGCGTGTTAAATTCCGGACGAACGGCGGCGGAATCTAAACCGTGGCTGAAGAATTGAGACGAATCCGCGCTTTCCGGTTCCATTGGAAATTCGACGCACGCAGGTGCATCTGACAGAGGAAAATCGCGTTACACCTATTTCCGCGGGCGATATCGATTCCGAACGTGCCCGCTAATACGACGGGGGCTCGACGGATAAAAAGAGAACCGGGCGAGAGGAGATGGAAAAGTGGTTATCCGTAGCAGTCGAGCGATCGTTAAATCGGCTTCAGAACGCCGGGACTTCATTCCATTCACGGCCACGGTGACAGAAAAGAGGGGAATCTTGAAACGGTTGTTCCCTCGTTTCCTTACAAACGATTCGCCAGATTCATCTCCCGGGGCTTTTCTACTCCGATTCTCTTCTCCTCTCGCTCTTTCGGTCGTTTTTTTATCTTTCTCTCGTTCGTTTTTTCCTTCTCTCATCGCTCCTTTCGTCGCGCACATCCAAGGCTATCTGATTCCGCGACGGTGTAAACAAGCCAGGACCAGTTTTTTTCCCGAAAAGACACACACACGAGAGCCGTTATAGATCCGAATCTTTCTGGCTGACGAGATCGCTCGATTATGTTTCGCGATGACAATTTCTGCCTGCCGTCCGTCCGTCCGTCCGGCATTAATAATTCCGGCGTGTCGCGCACAACTATCGTGGATCACTCCTGAATCTAGTCGGTCTCGCGAATATATCACCTCAATTCCGGCAATCGAGATCAATTAAGATTCTTGATCCCAGCCGCGTTCCGCCTGTCGTGCGAAATCTCCGACGGACCTTGAACTTCGCTGAACCTTCACGGGACCAGAATATTCCCCGTCGATTTCATTTACCCGCCGCTGGGCATATTCCGCTTTGGACCGACCGTTTTATGATCTTTTTCTGACCTGCGAAAAAAAAACGTTACGACGTTGGCACTTCGGTGGATACTTTTGGCCGGCCCTCGACTGCTTAAAACCATTAATAAAGGTTTAATATGTTTACGACGCTCGCTGTTGTAAAGCACCGTGCGCCACGTCACCTGTCGACACCCTCGGTCCATCTTGTACGAAGTTTAGTTCTCTTATTGGCCAGAAGAGATCGGATCAACTCATTTCTTGATTCTCGTGAGAGTTGGTATTGTTTACGCCATGATCGTGAATTTAAAACATTTTTTGCTCGTGAGAAGGAAGGTCGAAATTTTGAAAAGACAAATAAAATGATGGATGTGACGCATACACTGGACTCCGCTTGTTCAACATTTTTATAGAAGATTAGTTGTTCGAGATTAGTTCTGACAGAATAGATAGTGGGGAACAGTATTCGAAAAGATCGTGAAAGAGTGTCGGTGAACTTCGTTTCATGGAAAAAGCGTTCAGAGGTTTATCTAATTCATCTAATTCTGTGGAAAATCGTGTACGCGTATTTACTAAACCGCAACTATCTCCATAAGGAAAATGTGTTTATCTGATGTGAAAAACGGGAACCCTTATCTTCCATTTGCATCATTAGCACAATGTGTCTGGCCATTATTGCCAAAGCGTATTGCTGTATTGCATCACAGATGCCAGTCGAACGGTTATTTACACTACTCCATATTTTAACATTATTTTCCATTATTTCGTATGATGGAAACCGGTTGACCAGAGTGAGAGAGGGAGAGAGAGAGAGAGAAAGAGATAGTATCGACGCGAACGACAACAAACGCCCACAACAAAGCCCAGGAACAAGGAGTCGGGGAATGTAGCATCAATTACCATTCGTTCGTCATCGCGTCGTCTCGTTTATATCTAGACGGGGTCTAGCCCCTTGCCATCGTTCATATTCCGCTTGAAACTGAGACACCGCTAATTAGCGTCACATCGGCCGTTTCATACGAACCATCCAACTGTCCCGACTTCTTCAGCCGAGATAGAGGCGAGAACCAGCGGACACAAGGCTCGGTCAGAGGTGCGACGTCGAGGAGATAGACAGAGAAAGAGAAAGGGAGAGAGAAGAGAGCGTCGCCTCGTTCCGCAGGCTGCCAGCTGAAAGAAGTCTCTCGAGAGAGGATCCAACGAGGAGAGAGAAAGAGAGGGAGAAAGAGAGAAAGAGCATCCTTTCGAAGGGAACCGGGTGTTAGCCGGTACTCTTATCGCGTGGCGATCTGATCCTAATTTATAGCCGCGTCCCAAATAAACTAGTTTTCGCTGTCGTCACCTCGACCAGCCCCCTCCTCTGCCCAGGGCTGCGGGGACCTTTGGGGCCTCGTGGCCTGTGGACGCTTATAACGCGGTGCGGGCCTCGCGTCCCGATCCGAGCTCCCTCCAGGACGATCTCGATGGGCCTGTTGAGTCCCCTTCGCCCCTGGGTCCGGGCACAGGGAGCCAGGTATACGTATAAGCTCCAGATCGCGCGAGAGAGCGCCTCTTGTTGCACCTACCTGGCCGGACTTTGCTCTTTTTTCGCCCTCCGTTCTCGCCTCGGAGACGCGATGCGACGGGAGTACGGGAGAGGGTCCGAATTAGAGAAGGACTACGGAGCGGTAGCGTCGGGATCAAGAGAGGAAAGGAGGACATCCTCGACACCCGTGGCCTATAATTGCCAATTAGCCCGGGGATATTTAATTGCCATTAGGCTGGGTGGTGAACTACCGATCTGGGTCTACTGGCCCCCTCGGCCTGACCTCGACCAACAGACCATCCATCTGGGCTGGCCCCTTCCGCCCGCGATGCTCGCCGGATCCCACGGCATCTGCATAAAATTCGCGACCACCAGGCACCCATGGCCTCCGACAGGATAGCCGATCTTTTTAACGGCTTCGAGATTCCGGGAGGATTCAGGTGTCTCCTCGATAAATCCTACGCTGGACGATTTCTTCTTCTTCGTCGCTTCACCTCTCTCTTTCTCTCTCTGTTTGTCTCTCTGTCAAGCGCTCCGTCTTCCTCCCACCTTCACAGTTTCTATCCTCGTTCGTCTTCCATTTCGTTCAGTGACGAAAGCACGTTTCTGGAATTCCCAGCGTTTCGAGAGACCGCGCAGGTCTCCGAGAAGAGCACACGTTCGTCTCGGACACGTCCTTCTTTGTCCTCGACCCTCATTTCGGGACAGGATGGATCCTCGCCTGGCTACCGCTCGATCCGCGATCGCGGGGGCTACCCAGAGGCTTTATTACATCGCGGCGCAGATCGTGCGATCCTCAGGGACGAAACGGTAGCTCGGATTTACGTCCACGAATGGCCGTCGGCTTCCACGCTACCTGGGTAACCGGAGAACTTGCTAAAACCCTCGGACCCCGACTCTTTAGCCGAGACGATGCCCTGGCGACGTTTGCAACTTTATGTCCCAAGAAGGCTTTGTCACGTGGCCCTGCTGCCGAAAAAAATTAAGAGGTCGTTAGCGCGTCTTTGTTCTTCTATGCTCGAAATCGCTCGAAACGTAATGAAATAATAAGTGGAACGAGAATCTTCGCATATATTCGTCGATTAATTCAGAAAAATGTTTGTTAATTTTATGAATGAATATTTGAACGAGTATGTAAATCTTCTCATTTAAACAATTATGCCATTCTTCCTGTGTCTACTCTTTGTGAACGGGCTCATAGAAATTCGCATAATCATCCGAGCGCCACGATTTGAATTTTGAACGAAGAATCCATTAAATTACTACGATTGATTTTCCAGTCGGATTATGAATGAAATTCATGTTAAGCTTCAAGCAAGTGTACACAACGAGCTACGCTTACGGAGGAATGGATGTTTTAAATATATTTCCATTATAGTGCATAGTTAATCGTTTACCCGTGCGGTTCTTTAACAAATGCGAAAATTATTCGGTTCATTATTTAAAGATAATGCTCTGTACCGTACAGCTTAATAAGTCGACGGGCTTTAATCATTGAATCTAGCCGGTTGCGTGTGACTGATGACCCTCCGAGGCATTTGTATTCGTTTAATAGGCCCGATACACATCGGATATACTCACTGTAATTAGTTCCTTTCAAGTATCGTGTTATAAAACCATGAAATACAATAAATAGTTTTCCCTATTAACATGCTAGCATAATGAATTTATGTATTGTCTATTAATCTTCAACGGTCTGTTCTCGCGCATGAAAGGTGTAATTCCTGTACCGTCAACTCGCATTACTGATTACGCTAATAATAGCACTGCATACCAGGCCGAGTCGAAAGTGTTCGTCAACAATTTCAACTCTTCATCACACAAATATCACAATGCTGTTCATCTTCGATGCGAATGATCCTATTACTATAACAATTATATATTCTCGTTTAAATTCAATATTACACAAAAATCGAGAAAAATTCCAACGTTATTCCGAATTTTCGTAGCATTTCCAAGGTTTCCTCGGACACCCAGCTAGATAAATCTTCGTGGAACTCTGCGTTCTCGACGCGACCCGCATAATCACATCCATGACTCGCGAGACATTTCCTCGGTAAACAATCGAGCTCGAAAAGATTGCGAAGTGCGGCAGGGGGGTAAGGGATGGGGTGCAGCAACGTGTTATTTTCCGTCCTCCGGTGCGGATTATTTTTCAGCGTGCTCATTTAGATAACAGTTACGCAGTAATTTGCCGCCGATTCCGGTGTTCTAGCTCAATTTTCCCGGTCACACGGGCTACCTCGACACGCATTCGCGAAGCCGTACAACGCGATGTCCGAGGCTCCTCCGACGGAAAATCTGTTTTCCCCGGGACCGCTTATCGGAGGCAATTTCTAATTATCCCGCGCTGCCAGCGTGCCCCGCCACTCCCAATTAATCGTCCGGCGATCTCGTCGGAAAATACGGCGGGGACCGGCGCGTTTAATACAGCCGTTAGCGAGTCCGCGTATTATAATTATACAATTAAATAACGAGGCGCGCGTATCGCCGTGGCGCAGTCGCCTCTCTCGTCCGAGTTATCAGCCCCGCGGTTGTAGATAGGGGATCTGCGCGCGGGAAAAACACGTACGCGTCCGGCTGGATAATTATTAAATCGCGACGGTGCCCGGTAATTTGGTCGGACCTGATCATCGGTCGATCTTCATAATTTTCTGCGGCTGTTGCGTACGCTAGGGGATAACGCCGGGGAGAGATAACTTCGGGGACCCCTCCGGGTAATTGCAGCGAGTTTCCATTAAACACCGTGTTTGTCCCGCGGTTGTAGTCGCGTTAACGCGCCGAGGAATTGAAATCCGTTATCGTCCATGGCGATCGTCGCGCGATTCTCGTCCGCTGTCCTCTCCGTTACTCTCGGGCGTCTTCGACGCGCTCCGACGGCGCACGTGTCGATTTCACGAGATCTCTTTCTCTCTCTCTCTTCTCTTCCCGTTTCTGTCGCCCTCCTCTCGCGGTGACCTTACCCGTTCGCGTTAAATTACGACGTCACGTTGCACGCCCGGGCCGTGTCAACCTCCTCTCCAGATCATCCTCGCGATTACGCGTAAATTACTGTCACGAGCGTGGACGCTATCCTCGAGAGAACGCTACCCTAAGATCTTAATCCGCCTTATCCAACCGTGCGCGGACTATCAGCGAGAAACGACCGCATCCGCGCGATCGCGGGAAAAATCCATGCGGATCTCATGCGACGATCATTAGGCGTCATTGCCTGTGCGGTTCGCGCCGTTGAAATCTCCGGGGCACCGCGCGCGCTGCCGACGCGCGCTGCTTACTTTGCCGGGAAAATTAATTACTGGTTATCGCTGGGTGGGTTCGAGCCTTGTTCGTGCCACAATGTGTCCAGATACTCGCTCTTTCGTTTGGTTTAATCATTTCTAAGTTTCCCTGCAACGATACAGTAGATCGTCGAAACGTACAAATTCCGTTCAAACATTTTTAGCTCCAAATATTGAAGAGGAAAAAAATCTTAGTTTTTCGTTCAAAGCATCAAATTTGATAGTCTTTATATTTTTGCTTGTGCCTAATCGAAAGACAGGCGCTAGCTGAAAAAATTAAATAACAAATACCGTGCTAAACTGCGCAACGGAATGGACGAGACTTTATACGCGAGTTTAAAGACGTGGAAATAAAAGTTTATTATGTCCAACATTAATCCTTCCAATTCGACTGTAAAATAAAATTGTATTAAGCGTTATTAAATTTTATGGTTTACAAATTGTCGAAAAGTTTTATGCGCTATAAATGCGTACAGATGCGAAATTCCGTCACGGTTAATAGACAGTATTATTTTACGACGTTCATGCGCGCTGGCGAGAACCAGTCGATGAAAGCAGGAATTAGAAGCATAAACCTCCGTGTTGTTCGATAAATATTTTCATCTCGCTGTACTTTATTTTTAACGAGCATCAAATACGAATGCATGAGAAATTCTCTATTTACGAAGTCAGCAGTTATATGAATTGAACGGTTCACGAGGATGAAAGTGTTACGGTACAAATATAAAGTTTCGAGTAAATCGAGTTCAAGAATATCCTGTAACACGCGTCATTTATGCAACATGTGCCCTTCATCCTCTCGGCAATTTTTTACCAAGGTAGGATAAAGTGAAATGCAGGAACGCCTTGCACCACCTTCAATTACTACATCTCAAATTTCACAAATATGTTTCGTAACACTTCCATCCTCTGAACTCTTCAATCATCGGTATTCCATTAAAGCCTCATCGATCCTTTAACAAAATAACACTCTCCTCCGTTATTAGGAATATAACTGTTCCCGCAAACAACATTACAACGTTGTAAACGTTCCAGATTGTAAAGACTAAAACAGACTTCATACAGACAGATACACAGGTCTAACTCAAGACAAAATTTGCTTCTTTATATACCTAAATAAAATTCTCTATAAATTCTATTCTGTGCAAAAATCTGCAGTTTACCTGAGGTTTGACACACCTTTCGTTTGATCAGGGTAACCTGAGAGCTACATCGTTTCCACCGATATGAAATTCATCGGACACGATGTAGCTAGGCCTCGGTTCACTTATTCAAACCGCATAGTGTCCAAAATCTAGGAATATTCATGAAGTCGCCCATGAATCGAGGGTGAAATGCACACTCGCTCTTTTTTGTCGTCTCGTTGCACGTCGACGTTCCTTCCTCCGACTAAAAATTATATAAAAATTTCTCACGAAGCAATTTGACTATCGGTCCTCGTGATTGCGGGGCTTTTAATATGTCAGAGTAGATGGGGCACATTATCTTCGAAAAGCGAGGTTACGAAACCCGGTTCGCGGTTGATCTGAAAGCCTGGGCCTCTCGGGGACTATCTTCTCGGCTGACAGCCGAATTTGACTCCGTCCACGGACGAATTAGAAGCATTTAATCTCCGGGAACCCTTGGAACCCTGTCGGAGGTGTTCACAAAGGGTCCAGTCCATCACTTAATCGCAGGACGACCTGCGAGTCTTGAGAAAACGGCTTCTGTGGGAATTAGGATCTCCAAAAACCTGTTGTCGAAATTTGAGATACTGATTTCCCATTACGAAGAAGTAGAACGTGCCCAAAATTTTTTTAAAGTATAGAAACTGTAAAAAGATAAACTTTCTATTTCAGTCAAACGGGAATATTCTTTCCAACAAACGTAAAATAATTTTGATTCGATTTCTTAAGCTTCATTTGTCGACGTCCAAGTGATTTTGTGAATTTTTCGTAAACGTGCGATCAAATCCGTGTAAAATTTGAACGACACGTCGAAGAAATCTTCGCGACGCGTTCATCAAAGCACAATTACGTG
This sequence comes from Lasioglossum villosulum, assembly GCA_963971365.1. Classification (NCBI taxonomy): domain Eukaryota; kingdom Metazoa; phylum Arthropoda; class Insecta; order Hymenoptera; family Halictidae; genus Lasioglossum; species Lasioglossum villosulum. The sequence goes on along the minus strand of OZ020502.1, from coordinate 33,577,390 downwards.
TCCGTCGCGTACGAAGTGAAATTCAAAGCCGTGATGCAACGAAAGCGGCCGGGGAAAGGATAAAAAACTCCGTGGAACGTTTATCGTCGCGAGAAAGCGTGCGCGAGGCTCTCGTACGACACCGTGAAACTCTTAAAACGACTTGTCGCGTAATCGCGCGGCATTCGTCATCCGGTTTCGCGTCATTTCGTGCTGGTGCATGGGGCCCGGGACCAGTAACGGAATAAAGAGGGACGATGTCTCTCGGCCGACAGGATAGCCCGTGGCCGTTTGAAATATTCGTCGAACACGGTTACGCCACCGTCGACGCCGTTGAAACGTCGAACAAATGGCTGTGCGCGACACGAGCTGCTCGAAATGGCCGATTCAGCTGGACTGGGGACCCTAACTATCAAAATAATCCATTAACTCTGCTCAGTCACCCATATACGGACGACAGAATTGTTTGTTCACATTTAAAATATGAATTACTGCCAATCCGCGAAATTCAGAATGATTAAAACTAATCGTTAGGTGTGTGCAAAAATTTCGCTCTTTCTCAGAAGACCATCCGTCCATACCGAATGACATACAATTATATTTTTTGTAACAGAACAACGAGTATCCTATATACTAGAAATAAAATTTTCGCATTTGATAATTCTAAACAGTAAAACAACTTCGGTTTCTTTCACTTTAATAAAACCGTAAAATAAAACGACGCACCTGCAGCTTCTCTATCTCTTTAAAGTCCGTATCGGATATGTCGTTCAAATCGACCGGTGCGAATCGAATACTGACAAGTATATAGATCGCGAGTGAAAAAGTACGGTTAAAAAGATCCCCGGTTCCGAGAAAGCCGTACACGTCGGAATGTCAAATCGAGCATCGCGAGAGTCGCAGGTAATGCGCGCAACAGTCTCGGGGCCGATCATTTTAATAATTCGCCGATGCGTCTGGCGAGATAAGGACATTCAATTATCCGGCGGACGTCGAACATCAGCTCGTAGCTGCGAGAGAGGACTTTCTACTAAATCGAAGAGAAGGAATCGACACCGAGAGCATGCGGCGCGGGTTAGGCACTCTCGGTTCCCGGTATCATTCCCGTTTCGAGTGATCGCGAGCTTGCATTCCATCTGGACAGCCGTAGAATCAGTGCTGGTGGCGATGTAGACGGTCTATCGGTCAAGCCGATCGTGGTAGCTCGCGCTTGTACGCCTAGGTGAGACACGGTAATCGCGTATCGATAGTCAAGGCACCGTGTAAACCGTCGATCCACGGCTGCGTTGACATATATAACGCTCCGCTAACAGCCGCCGATATATTCGACGCGTTTTTCACGCGTGCACGCTTGCGATCGCGTCGCCTGAGAGCCTCGAGGCGCGAACCGAAGCAAATTGCTTCCATTTCCTTCCAATGATCTCCGATCCTCGACGTCATCGATCGTTGCAGCTGCCCGCGGACCGTCGCGAAATTTTACCTTTATTATTTCTACTTCATAATAAACCAAACACTTTTATTGAGAATTTAAGTGCAACTCTCCATAGGGAGTTATGAAGCTATACAAGAGGATTAACATACTGTTTGAACTAAATTTGATTAATGTGGCTTATAGTTATACAGTAGTATATTCGAATAAGGTACATTGTCAAATAATATGGTTAAGATCTTGAACCTCATCGCTGCAGTTACATTTAGAATCATTTATAATATGTAGGATTGAAAGAGGGATGCTGCAAGATGATAATGATCTGAACCCAACACAATTGATGGAGAAAATTTGCTTCGTACACCCCGTTGTCATTGACAAGTCTGCTTACCCTCATCCTCAGGATAGGGTTAGGATTAATGTACTTGGCAGGTTAAATCAAAGCACTCGTAGAGATTTTTCGCGTCGACCTCGGAATCCCATAGGATCGAATAATCTGGGAATCGATTCTGGATCCCGATCGAGAAGGAATGCGCTCCGGTCGACGGAACGGACGTAATTGCGTATCATAAACACCAATCGTCTCCGATCTATTCGGTATTTCGAGGATGCAGCCGATTTCCCGTGAGAGAGCCCCGATGGATCCCGGAATACCGTAAAGTCTGCGGATCCTTTCCCGATAATATCGCATGCCAGCGATTTTCGGGATTCGGCGGGCAACGGTCGGAATGTATCTCGGCTGCTGTATGTCGTTACGTATGCAAATCCGACGGATCGGACGAGCAACGTTCGTGGAAATCTTACGTAACTCGTGGAGGGTCTAGCTGTTGCGCCAACTCGCGGGTTAATTAATCTCCGCGATCGACTAGATAGTGTTTAATTATCGGGGACTGACACCTTTTCATTCTGACCGGACCTTTCCCTCCTTGGACACGTTCTCTTCAGCATCTGGTCTGTTTGCTCTCTTCAGGATCAAATCATATTATATCAAATCGTATATGGAAATTGCAGAAGTGAAATTCACGAATTAAGTTTTTCTTCGATCTCTTTAGCAGCTTAAATCTTTGTTGTCCGTTGTAATTTTAGCTCGTTACACGCAAATAAACTTTGTACACGTATTTATTAGCAAAAACGTACACAACGAGTCATGTTCTATTAAAGCTAGAGTGGTGTACCTCGATGTTTCAACCTCATAATGTTTTCTGGCAGATTCCTTTACAAGCGAGTAGATAAAACGACAAACAAAGTGGTAACAGACCACCCCAGAGCGTTCCAACCAGATCCTCTTGCAAGCAAGTTGCCAGAACGAGTAACAAAGTGGCGAAAGGCCATCTCAGAATTTTCCTGACAGGTTTCTCCGCGAGTAAGTTGCTATAACGAGAGCAATATGCTGTCGAGAGAGACCATAGTAGTGGGAGGACAATGTCCTTGAGCGGTCAGGATCTTCTGCCACAACAATGTAGCGTCTCCGAGGAGAGGAGTAACCCGATCAGACTCATCTAGCTTTCACAAAGAAGCCTACCACGGTTAAGCATCATATTCACCGAGACCCCGAGAGTCAATGTTAAACATCTTGTCGCCGCTTGCCGACACATCCCATTAACAATTTGCGAACTACAACTAGTTGGCAAAATTAAAAACACTAGTGAAATGGAAAATATTTAAGGCAGTCGTTATTTTGAATTAACGAACATTTCGATTATACAAGGTGTTCCAAATGGCAAAACTTCAGGAGCGTGTAGGGAACCGAAAAGCTAAGACAAAAAGTCTTTTTATCATCTATTTAATGTAGATATTGTTCAAAATGTTGCCCTCGTTCAACTTCCTAACTCGAGCGATCGTCACTTGACGTTTAACATTTAACCATAAAGGTGTGTTTTCTTCGTGCTAGTAATTTCATTTGCCTGTATTAATAAAACTTCGTTTAATTAATTCTGCTTATCTAATTAATAATTCTAACAATAACAACTGATCGATCCAGTGCGCTGAAATCATTAAAAGTTTAATAACATGTAACAATGAGATAAGATAAAGATGAAGAGGAGGACGAGACGAACCGATACACTGACGGACGTGTGCACGCAGTTGACGTTCCATTTGCAGAGCGCGAAAAGTCGTCTCGCTCCGCGACGCGCACCGGTGAAGGTAGAAGCGGGTAGAAGCGGGTATATCAGCCGCGGCGATCGTGGTGGTACGCTCGCGGAGGACTTGTCTACTAGGCGAGACACGGTAATCGCGTATCGATAGCCAGCCACGACGTATATAGCCCCGATCCACCGCAACGTCGACGTATATAGCTCTCCGCTAATAGTTAACTATGATCTTACAAGCCGCTTACATCCACTCGATCTAGCCGCAGTTGCGAAAATCGGAGAAGCTCGCTCCCAGGATCGCGGGTCGTGTTACTGGATTAAGGGTGGATCATGCTCGCGCGATCCTTTCGCCGTTTTCAACCCCCGACACGCTCCGCGCCGGATATGAGCCCTCAGAACTACCATAAAATCAAAAGGAAACAGATTTATCATAGCGAATGTCGCTTTTACTCCTTCGCGTTCTGAAGCTCCTAATAAAATTCTGTTCGAACACCATTCTATGACTATTTTCTTGTAATTTCGATACAAGACTTTCGTATAAAATAATTCTCATGGAATTCTAGTTGAGAATGAATGACCTACTAACGCTTGATACATAGCCTCTCCACGTATTTTTATTGAAACTCGCATCTTTTGCAGTGAAACAGCAACACTGCCGAGAAACAGGATTTTATTTCCTGTATTTCAAGGTTCGGTACTGCAAGAACAGTAGGAAAGTATCAATTTCTAACTTCTGACGCTTCGTCTTCGAATATCATTACCAGCTCCAATAAAACTAAGAAGCATTAAATCTGCATTCTAATTGCGATCATGGTACTGCGAAGAGTAAAACGAGCGTGTTATCAACATTCTATGTACATCATTGCAGATACAGAATCTCGAACATAATTACAGAGGTAACCTAAATTAAATATTTCTACCACTCAGCGAAACACGAAGCTCATTAAAACGTATCAAATTTCTAACTGCACGAATCCTAGAAAATCTCGTTGGGAACACGTAAAAAATTGCCAGTCCACTTATCAGGGAAAGTCAGAAGTGAAAATTTCAACTGAGTGGCACGGGTGGGTATCGATCCGATCGGAAACAATTTCAGCGACTGCATCAGCCGAGACGATCGGCACTCCGCGTTTCGCGTTCGCGCCGATTTCGATCACGTTTGTGCAAGTTGCGTGATAGAAAACCGCGGTTCGCCGCAACGGTGACACATGTAACAAGTCGATGGTGGTCGTCCACGGGTCCGTGAGTCATTCCCATTCGAGTACTCGTTTTTTACGTGAGGCCCGTGTAATAACCCTTCGGGAACAGACTCGATTAGCGGCCGATACGATGAAGCCTGTTATGTTAATTTTTCCGAGTTCTAAACCGGCGCTGACAAAGCTGAGGTGTTGGAAAAATAGGCTCCCGTAATAGTTGTCTCGCTGTGCCGTCGATAACGTACCTTTCATCAACGCGAGATCTGACAATAAGTGGCTCGGACGTTTTTTTCTGACTGCGGATTTTATGCGCTTACGACAGAAACGAGTTGGTGTAATTCAAAACAATAAAAAGATTGAAATATCTTACCAGCGTCGATATACTATTTTTACCACATCAAAATTAACCCTTTTCAATCGTAGCTAGTTTATCTTGAAAATTAAGCAGAATACACGACTAAAAATTTCTATAAATGTCGATACATTATATTCGTAGTCTATTAAAGCGATTAAGAATAAATTCTGAATGAGTATCCGAGAACGGTGCATCGAAGACGAGAGTTTCCATTTCCCGCTGAAGGTGCAGCAGGTGTTCAGGAAGAGTACCTCCGCGTTGGTTCTCCGTAACTCGCGTAATTCGCGAAAGCTCTCGGCGAATACACGTCCGGGTAGCTCTCGGGCCGGTAGTATATCATTCGGGTTGGCGGGGAACGCGTACCGGGGGCCGTTTATCGCGCGATTAGGGCCGGGCTCTAAAATCGTTCCCGGGTCCCGGCGATTAGGCGGGCCCGATAACGGGCGACAATCGCGGCGCAGCGCAATTACACAAGGCCCTCCGCGACGCGACGCGACGCCGGCAACCGGTTTCCCCTTAGGCGCTTAGGCGACGTAACGCCGGCGAAAATATCGGCCGACTACGTTCGTAAACCGGCGACCGGACTATTACCCGCCCGGTTACGTCGGCCGTCGGGCCTCTCTGTACACGATGTAACCAGCTATCGTTACGCGATTACCGTTCTCCTTGCCACCGACGCAGCGGATACACCTTCCCCGCTGTTGTATATTCCCCTTGAAACAGGAAACTCGCCGCGAAAGATCCTCCACCCGATCGCGGAACGAGAAATTCGAGGAGCGAGATCGGCTCTGCGGCGATTGCAAAATTCCGCCGCACCTGGGAAAATTGATTGCCAGCAATGAACTCGCGGCTACGTGTAGTTATTTAACCGGCGGTGTTCACAGAAATCTAAACAATTTTTAGGTAATTATTCGGATAGTACCACTATGCTTTTGATGAAATTTAAACATGTTATAGATTTCGACGTTGCGAACAACTTTTTCCTTTACCAATATAGGAGGGCCGCTTTTAGTTTTCGAGTTATTCGCAGAATAATTACTAATTTTTTTGATAACGAAGTGTTTCCTGGAAATATCCAAAAAATGCGTAACTTCCTACTTTCGTCTCTTCCCACTGAAAAGTGCAGATTAAAATTCCAACCGGAGTGAACGTGTTCCTATCAGTTCCGCCCCACTCCTCACACCTAATCAAGCTCCCCTAATCACCCCTCTCCGGTGAAAACAATGCTACTCCCGCGCAAACTCGCCCTCCTCGTCGTTACCACCCTCGAAAACACCATTGATCCTCGCTCGACACACCTTCGAGGTGCGGGTCGTATGCGTGCCACGCAGCCGACGCACCCACCCTGTAACAGGGAGGAAGTTGGTTGGTAACATGGCGGCACGTAGGCTAAGACGATTTCCATCTCTTTGTTGCAGGATTAAGCCGTGGCGCGAACGACTGTCCCAAGACCGGACTGTAAATACTCGCTCCTGAGAGGTCCTGGGATTTATTAGCGTCGTCTCGGGAGGACCGGAGGAGAGAGTACAGAAGAGAGAGGGAGCGAGAAATAGAGAACGGAAACAGAGAGGAGAGAGAGGCAGAGTGCTTCGAGAAGCAGAAAGTGGGAGTCGACTTGAGGAGCCGTGAAAAAGCCGAATGGAGGATGTGGTAGGAGGAAAAGAATCATCGGGCGGTTCCGAGATACATAAATCGCGTCTGGCCGCAAGGTGCGACTGCGAGGACCGGGTGCGGGGGTCGGTTGCGAGTGGAGCAGAGCTTATGGGAGATTTAGGAATTAGGAGAATTACGTCCGAGTGCCTGCTTACCAGTACGCGAGCCGAAGACGCTGGGAGAGAGCAGACGTGCGTTGAATCGCGCCTCAGACTTCAGATTTGAGAGTTTCCAACACTGTTCTCTAGCTCTGCACCCTCGTCCACCCTCTCGCCCGATGTCGGACCCCTTGATTCGCGTTCCACAAGTTCGAGGAGCTTATTAGTCAATCGAGATTCCGTCGACGACTGGTCTTCGGTCTGTACATAGGGAGGTAGACTCGTATACGAGGCCCAAGGATCGGTCGCAAGGATTGATCCTTGTTTTGTATATACCTTCGAGGGGTTGTATCGCGAGATTCTAACCCCTAGGGCTGTCCCCGGGGCTCTCGCGAACCTCTTCGCGATCCTCCGGGACCCCGGAAAACCATGGGCAACGTGCAAACTGGTAGCTATCGCAGGATCCTGAACGCTGTTCCTTTTGATCCTCGAGATCGGCAGAAGATCCGAGGATGACGAAAAGACACTGTAACCTAGCACTAATTGTATCGATGGACAGCGAGACTCTAATGTTACGGGTCAGCTTCGGTCGTCGAGATGTTATACGGTCTGTTTTTCGAGAGAGGAAACCAGAGGTTCAATGATAGTTGCAATAGCTGCTTCATGATCATGCGAGTGGACAGCTATTACGACGGACGCTACTCTTCGGACCTCTCCTGTCTAAAAACAGGATGCGTTAGCTTGGCCAGAAAGTCTTTCTGTATATTCTTATGTTTACAGGTAAGTTGCAGTCAGTTGACTCAGAGTTACGTTCATCTCGATTCTAATCTCCTACTTGTCATTTGTAGTCGGTTCTAGACGGAGATCAACGTCGATCTCAAAGAAACAGGTTTAAAAAGGTGTCAAATGAAATTGGCGAGAGGTTTGAATGGAAATGAATTGAATCGAAACCATTTTGTCATCTTACCCTATAATATTTTCACATGAACTGCGAAGAGGAATGACTTCGTGGCCAAGCTAACAGCAAACTCGAGTAGTTCTACTACGACGAAGGGCGCAGAACAACCGACACTCTGTCTCGATCCGAAACGAAGAAGCGTAGACGAGAAGTTGAGAGAATGGAGATCGTTTCACGGTTGGCGGAGGTGTTCGCGGTAAACTAATTAAGAATAAAATTCGTCCTTTTTCGCGCGGATGGTGTGCGCTCGCGGGCCAAGAGCCGCTTCCGGTTTCCTTTAAGAGCGGGGGGACTCGTCGACGGGACGCGCGATGCGATTAGCGTACTCTTTAACCCTCGTTTCAACCTTTTCTGTGCAATATATCGTTTAGCGAAAGAATTTCGATCGCGCGATTTCCCGCCGATCGAACACCGACGAGTTTCCACGCGTAGGAACGATTCGTGGCGAACGAGCGCCGCCGTTCGAGATTGTTGATATTTTTTTATATTATATGTATATCGTGCGAGTGATCCCTCGTTTCGGGAGGCCCGATTATGGACTGTCGGGTTGGGTCGGGGCTGACACCTGTGTCGCGAATGATCGTCGGGTTCCGTGTCCGGGTGGTGGGGGTGAGGCGGGTGCGCGTGCGAGTACGAGCGAGTGCAAGAGGATGAGTTCGAGAAGTGGAGGGGATAAAAATCGACTATCATTTTGTACTTTGACTATATGCGAGCGAGCATGCGACGGTGAGAGGGACGTTCGAAGTGTTTTTTGGGCAAAGGTGAAGCTGAGCGAGAGGAAGAGAAATTGTACATTGTTTTGTAAAGAGTACATTTATTTATATCTGTGATACTGGGCAAGGTTAAAGGGAATAAACATGGGAGAGAATGGTCGAGAGACAATGTGAGAAAGAATGAGAGAATGAACGAGGCAGATGGAAACGGGTGAGGAGAGGATCGTTTCGAGGTGTACTTTCGAGGTGTTCGACGACGAAGACGATCGGTGCTCGCGCATTCGTTGACGCATATATCGCATAGAATTAATTCTAGACTCGATTACGGTTTTGTAAATAATCGGCGCGTAGCCCGAGACACGCGAGGCTCGTACCTTCCTTTCGGATTCAAGCGGCAGATAAATAAATGAATAACAGAAAACGAACTATGAATTATAAAGGGTAAAACAAGTATATATATATATAGAGAGAGAGGGAAAGAGTGAAAGAGAAAAAGTGCGAGAGAGAGAGAATTTTTTTTTCGTGTACACGATCGCGTCCTCGTGAAGAGAATCGAAGAGAGAACGATTTGTTGTGAATATTACATAATACAGGTACTAGGTATATAGATATATAAATATATAAATATATAAATATATACATACTACGATTAATAGGTTCTATTTGGTTGTTCGTACGAATTCAATTGTAAATTAATTCAATTGTACATAGTTCTGAATGTGAATATAGACAGAATATATCTATTATTATTATTATTATTATATTATTATTATATTATATTAATTTTATTATTATTGTCATCATATTATTATTATTATATTATTATTATTGTCTACTACCATTATTCATTATATTAAAAAGGAGACTATTATGTTGTACGTTTATATTTTTTTTTAAATTTTATTTCACGGTTTTTATAGAATCAACCTTTCTTGACCTCTCTCCGGCTCACTTCCTTTGTCCTCGCACCCTGCAGAGGAGGAGACTTCGATAAAACTGCAGTTTTGTACTTCCCGTTTTTATTATTCAACTCGAAATTCAATTTACCGTAGATTTCTTTTATTTCTCTATTATATAATCGGGTCTGACAAGTCTCAAATAACAAGGTCGGTCATGTTCCTCTTGCACTCGACGATTGCTCGAATAGTTCCTCCACGATCAACAGAATACACATACTGCTAACATTTCCTAATTTTTTTATTTAAGGCCTTACTCTGATCGCTTATAATTATAATAACTGTTCACCACTCTACTGTAACAAATATATGTTATCAATCCGGACAAGATGGAGTAAGGTGGACAGCTGTTACGATCATTTATCTAAAAGTAGTTTTTACAAACATCCCAGATCTCTTTTATCGACAATTAGAAGTCTCCACGAAACAGACTAAACAACGTGTTTATTTAAAGAATCAACCAGTTACACGTAACATCGATGAAACGTGGGCGTGGTTGAACGTCCAAACATTCCACAAACCAATAGAATAACAGTGTATATAAATAACAATCTTTCTCCTGAAAAAAGTACTGTAAGCGTCGAGAAAGATTACTCCAAATGTACACACGACAAATTATTATATTATTACCCAGCACTAAAGTAATTTATCGAGGACTATTTACAGCATACATATCTCAAATATCCCATCCGTCACCCATTAGCAAACTGGTCCAATCTAGTTTGTAGCATCGATTGTAAAAGACAAAAACCAAATAGAACGTTCTTTCTTCCTTGAATCATTTCAACAGATTGAATATGGTGTGTCGACGTTTACCACTTACGTGTTGAAAGACAGGACTGTGAGAAATGCCAAAAGAGATTCCTTAGGATGGAAAATGTACGCGATCTATGGCGTTGGAGGATTCGCGTTCTCCGGAGTGTCCACGGGGGCCGCGATTCCGTGAATATTAATAATTCACTGGACCAAGCCGGTGCACTCCGCTAAATCCGGATAATTGGCATTCTAGCGCGGTCGACGGGACGAATTTCGACGCGTTCGACGCCAAGGCCGATGGCGGCGATTATTTTGGTGCGGGACCGGGGTGTATTTTCGCGCGACCCGCGATTCGCGAGTCTAGGCACGCGCGCCGCGGAACACCGAAAACGCGTCGCGGCCACTCAGACATTCCACGGCGGGTACGTCTGCGTTTTGAATACCCGAACAATGGCAGTTTCGCGGTGGGCGGAGTTCCAACGAAAATACGCGGCCCCCGAAGCAAGGACAATGGGATCGCGGCCTCACCCTGTTCGTCCGGCGCCAACAGAAACATGCCTTCCTCCTTTTTCGCAAGCCATACCCAACTATGCACCCGCAATTATCCGCTGTGTACTGCTTAACGGGACCTGCCTGGCTAACAATACCAAAAGAACGCGATCTTCAAGCAATTTTCCACTGGAAAAATTCATCCGCTTTGTTCTTTAAAGAACATATGTTCTATAATTCTAGACAAGAACGAGAATTGTAGCATTTTCTTGTGGAAAAATTAGTGAACTTTATTTCGTTCATAGTTTACTTGAAAGTGAATACATTGTACAACATGTAATTTGTTTTTGTTGCAAAATTATGCAAAATGTCAGTTATAACTCGTTCCACCTTTATCTCCGTCACATGAAAAATTCATGAACATTCAGTTAACATATACATACACTTTGGCTAATGGATGCACGAAAGATATTTGAAAAAAAAATTATTTCTGACAAAATGGCAGTCGTCGAAAGGAATATACGATTTTTCAACGTTTATAATTTTTGTGAAACGGAGCGACAATTTTATTAAGAAAAGACATTTCACCAGGGCGTGGTCTCTTTAATATCTCTCTGTTCTTCTTGTAGAATTGCAATACATCTATTCTGAAAGCCACTCTGTTTAATTATTGCTTAATTATTATACTGTTTTATGTCGGTATAAAGGCAAAGTCTAAACCAGCATAAACCAAATTGCCCTTCGAAGGTCTCACTGATCCTGCAGCGACCTTGTACACCTCGTAAAATACTTTCCGGTAATAAAACCCAAGTAAACTGTGGTTTCCCCGCACATCTGTTGACCATGGCCGAGAGAAAGTCACTTTCATCCCTGTCGGACTTCGTGAAAACCATATAGGGTACACGTGTTTTCCCTGTTGGCTACCAAGTTTGTGTACAGTGTTCTCAACGCGTTGAGCACCTCGACCTGGTTAAATGCAAACCCCGTGCGAACCACAGTAATTTTTCCAATATAAATATTTAAATTCAGTCGAGCTGTTAATAATGACGAAGGTAACGGTGCTCTACATTCATTAAAAATCTACAATCATCAAAAAAATATTAATTTCAAATCATCCCTTGTACGAACAAAATATTTTCAACGCAACCCAAACTGCGAAAAGTATAGAAAACAGTGTGGCTCGTTATTCCTAAACGATGCAAGAAATGTAATGTTACAACGCAATTAAAATTCTCATTGTCATGTTAATTTATGTTCCATTACATTGTTGATTTTATCATCGTGTCGATTGGACGCCAATAGACATATCAACGGTGGAAAACGTACGACGGTTAATTTTTGCAAAGAACTCTCGAATTCGAAAAACGTTTACGTAAAGTCCATGCATATGGAAATCGGATGATAATGCACGGACACAGCTACGGCTAAGATAAGATCGGGAATCGCCCTCGAATCGATATTCAAGCGATCGACTTGGCAAATTCATTAGCGTACTACAGATCTTGTACACTTATCGCGGAAATGATTCTCGAGGAAGGAATTTACAGAATCAATCGTCTTGCACGAGACCATACTCGATGACGGATATTTGTAAAATTAATTATATTGATTTTTTACCATTATGACCATTTACCTACGCGATCGAGGGACAGATTAAACTGCAGAAACGAAGACGAGGGTTAAACGTATTCGGTAGAATCTATTTAAATTATTCAAGTTAGAACTTATTCGGTTTCTATGTATTGCAATCGCTGCAGAGAATTTCTACGTCGCATAAAAATCCACTAATGCATAGAGTTGCAGTCTGTTCATTAGGAACCGAATTTCCATTGGAGGATTACCGTCGTGCGTCAGGTGAAAACAGAGGGGCGCGTACCCGGCGCGGCGTTCACGTGTCCGCTTCACGCTCGGTCGCTTTGATCGCCCGTGGCATTATTTGCAGATCAGATTTATGCGCGAAAACTTCCCACGAAGATTCAAGGTTCGAGTCGCTCGTGACATATAAATCACCGCGCCGCTTGTCGCGCGTCGTCCGGAGAAAGCTCTCCTTCGTGGCCCTTCTTCTCTCTTTTTTTTCATCACGAGAACACGGAATTGTCTACTTTGTCGCGGACGATTTATGTTTTCGCGTGTACGAAATCATTTAGAATCGCTCCCGGACTAAAAATCGTGCCTCTCGCTCGCCTGGATCGTCCTCGACCGTCGCCATTTTGGTTTAAGGAGGATGTCGCAACGAGGGACCCGAGGAGGTAGGATTTTGTTGCTGGTAGATCATCAATAAGTATCCAATTTGCTAAGGAAAATATGATTCCTTCTTAGAAAATTGATATATTCTTTAAGCAAAGACGTGTTTTTTTCACTGTTTTCGTTGAACTGGAATTTGAATCCGCCGTAATGATTTTATGCTGTGATTTTGCGCAGTTTTTCAAAAACAAGTATCCGCAGTTGGACGATGACGCACGTAGGTGTTATCAACGTTATAAATGACACGAACGATCGGTTCTCACTGCGTATCTAGATCATATTCTAATGCCAGTTTCCTGTTCACTACAAACTTATGTCGGTATTGAGAAGGTTTCAGTTAGGAATATTTAACGTCTAAATTAATGTGCGAACAAATTCGGATTTCTGCTTATCTCGGGAATAGTGAAACGAGTAAACATAGTTTTTTTTCGAATTACAAAGCAACTGTTCGCTATCTGACTGCAATTGATGCGACATGTCTCACGCAACTCGTGTTTTATCATTCCAGCTAAAAATAGATAGCCTCTGAATGTAAAAACATTGCTATGCATTTCTGCTACGTTATGCTAGGAGCTAAAAAACAGCTAATGTTCAAAAGATTTTTTAACGCTCGTACGCCAGTATTCATTAGCATTAGAACATCCGTTGATTCTACCGAGAAAGGTGACGTTCAATCAAAATTCATTTCTCATGCACAAATGCACAAAGGGTTGAACCAAAATTTCCAAAAAATCGCAAAAGATCCCTTCATCGCTCCCAAGTGTCCTATCGCATTAAAACAGGAGATGTCTCTCATTATTGTCCTCGCATTCGTTCGAACAGTTACGCAATCCCCTTAAAAGCGTAAGCCTAGCACCCCTGAAAGACTGTTTCCACCAACACGGTTGCATCGGCAGTCGACGTATGAAACTTTCCAGTGCGGAGAGGTGTTCAGGGGGAATTGCCATGGGCAAAGGGGCCGAAAAAAAGAGAAACTGTTTCGAGAGGGTAATAAAACCATCCCCATCCCCGGGGTACATGGAAGGCGCGGACGGTTCTTATTGCGGCGTCCTAAAACCCTAACAACCGTAAATTGGGGAACAAAGGGCGCCGGAGGCCGCGACAATCCGCTAAGACAAAGGATCGAGAGCGTCGGAGTCTTGGCGGGGGTGGCAGAGCGGGCGGCTATAAAGTCATAACCTTTCGGTTTTTATTTCTCACCGTGGTGGCGCCCCTGTCCGCTCGCAGCCGGCCAAACCGGCGGTTCACGAGAGCCGTTGCGTTGCAACGCTGCACCAGCCAACCCAACCAGCAGAGCCAACCCAGCCAGCCTTATATCATCCGCAAAGAAATATGAGATCTCGGTGCCGGCTGTTGAACGTGTCGCGAGGCCCCGCGGGTGCGCGCGGAAACCTTTCGCGCCGCGTGCACCGCCGCGGTTAACCTAACCGTTCCCCGATACACCTAAGGGCTCCCCGGCCGTCGTTTCCTCCCGATGAATATGCACACTATCGCACACGCTCCGGAGGGAAACGGCTCGACGTATTGCACGATGATTTAACGCGTGCGCCGCGCGTGCCTTGGGAAACGAACGCCGGCCAACGGAAACCAGCCTCCGCTTCGCGATTATGCTGCTTCCGTCCCTCCTTCTGACGAGAACAATTACGAACTTTGTCGATTTATGGCTCTAGACGGACAGCATAATGCATCAAACATATCCATTAAAAATAGCACGCTCAATGATCAAGCCAACCAAGGTCGAATATTACGTTGTCCCGAGAGTCCGTTTCCAGAATGAAACTGATCCTCCCATAAAATGTGGAAAAAAGTAAAGCGAGAAATTCTTTGCAATTATAAATAATGATATTCGTGACGTAAATTCGGCCTTAAATTAGCTTAACGTCAGGTAGGAAATTATGATGGTCGCGCATGAAAGCGCCAAACCCTTCAATTGGCTGGGGTTCTGGATCCCTCGTGTTCGCGGTAACTTTTCTTGCGGAGGATCCTCAGGGTCTCGAAGTGGAAGAAAAGGTTCGGAGAGGGAGGTTGCATACGTGGGGCACCACGAGCGATGCATCACCGGTGCACCGCACGCGGCGCATCCCGGTATATTAGTCACCGGGAACGGGCACCAACTGCCGCGGCCAAATTGAGTCTTTGCCATAAAGTAAGCCGTAAAAGGGGTTGCAGTCGCGGGGAGGCGATTCGAGCGTTGGCTGTGCGCGAAGAAGGAGGACCTGTCCCCCGTGAAACGGGCCCGAGGCCCAGCAGAAATCGAGACAGAGAAGAAGAGGGAAGGGAGAGGCTGGAGGAACCCGCGGACATTCAAATTTATGGTAATGTCCGAGCGCTCGGCACGGGGTTATCGATATGGTCCCGCTCGCTCGTTGTTGTGCCTATTATTAATATTACTATCGTTGCCGCGTTCGCGTCTCCTCGCCCCCGAGGCCGAGTGTCCTTGGTCCAGCCTCGAGGAGGACCTCTGGGACCTTTGTTTCCAGGATCCCGTCGCCGTGTCCCTAAATTAGCCCGATAGCCCCGATTTGTAGACGACAGTTTTTTTATTTTCCCGTCGCGTAGAACCGTGGTTCCCCGAAGGCCCGAACATCGTGACCCACTCTCTTCGTGGCTCGCAGGAACAAGTGACTCGGAAACGAGGCCTTATTGTGCGCCTGAAATATGGACGAGCACCAGCGCCAAACAAACGGACCGTTTAGTCCAGTCGAGTTTCGGTAATTTTCGGCAACACTGTTTACCGGATCGAACAGTCCCCATTGTTTTCCGTTTGCTCGTGTTTAGATTTGACGACCAACATTCTCGGCTAAACGGGTTCACCTCGGCCGCGACGATGATAAACGCAGTTCTTTTCAACAGAGATAAGAGTACCTCGCCCGGTCTCCGGACACTGCGACACATGTTTTATTTATTTCGTTATCTATTCAAATTCGAGGGGCCTGCTGTGTTCGCCAGCCGCGTAATGGTTGTATAAATATGTACATTACACGAGTACTTCGTTCCGCAAACTTGACGAAGTCCGGACAACTTGGTAACTTGTTTCTGCGCCGCGATGTGTCTATTACGGAGACGGTTTTTACGTCTAAATCGCAGTGCCGGCATCGACAAGCTCTCCGCGGTTTTCTGAGAGTCGAGGATTTGACTTTTAAATTGGGGATAAATCGAACTTCGATCCGTCGACACCGTGTTTTGAGGATGAAGATCGTTTGGTAATCCTCTTCATTCCCGTCGGGATTCGAATACAAATGTTTACCTCTTTCGTTTTGCTTCTTCGGACTCCAGGAAGCGACGTTTCGAAAATTTCCTGTCGTAAATCTGATTTGAACGGTTTTATTCCTGTTCGCTGCTTCCCGCTTCCCTCGCGAGCCAGTATTCACGAGCACACGCAGCTCGCGAGCACCATGAAGAGCACCACGTTGGACCTCGACTCCTCGCCATGGGACATCGCTCCGCGCTAACTTACGCCGGATTACGGACACTATTTCATCGGAGCGCGGACACCCCTCCGGGCTGCCCGCCATTATCTCTCCTCAGATTTTACTTCGTCCTTTCCTTTCTCGTCCCTTCCTGTCACCTAACCTGCCTTTCTATCGTTCCCTTCGATTCTACTACCCCTCCCATAGTATAATAATCTTTGAAAATAATAGTTCCTCGTATCTGCTAGGTCTAGGCGTAGTATAAGTAAAAATGTCCTAAATTCGTTGAAAACACATTCTACGTCTCTCTTACAGTGTACAAATGTCTGAAAATAACAATTTCTTGTTTCACTGTATGTTTACTAAGTTTCCTTTTATGTAACAGGTGCCAACTATGTTGTACATTCTATTAGTTGTAAAACTTTGTACATTTGTTGATAAAATTTTGTGAACAACATTGTACGTGTATCAGAACGTCTGCCAAGTTGCGATTGACGGGAAATTACAGGTCAATTACGATTTTCGAAACTGCAGACTGGAAAATCGAGCCGCGCAATGGCGTCTGGTATCACGAAACGTGGTAGAGAGTGTCACGAGATCCGCGTTCGGCTCTCTTCAGCGCCGTGGAACGCGTATCGGAGTCACAAATCTGCAAAGCCAGGTATGCAAAACGTGTGCGTGATTAAAGCGAGTCGCGCACTGGTTCGAATCGGGCCGGATTTGATCGGATTGGATCGGATCAGATCGGATCAGACATTGTATCGCAGAACTAGTTGCGCACTGGTGCGAATCGGATCGAATCGGACGTCGGTACCGTGCACACTGCGTCGGACAAGTAATAGCGAATAGATTGTCGCCGGCTCGGCGCGCACCGTCCAAGAAAAACAACCGACCGATGATTGGTCCTCTCGTTCACGCTGGACGTATCGACGAAAATGTCTGTTGGACGCCTGGCAAGAATCCGGACCGTCCTCTTCATCCCGAAAGTCGTCGAGTTGGATCAATTCTAAAACAAAGAACAGCGAAAAACAGTTTTAGAACAGGCCTAAACTAGAAACTAAAACAAACACTTTCTACATCAATTACGGGAAACGCAGGCGGAAAAGAACGTCTACCTTTTGTAACTAACTTTAATGATCTAAAAATAGTAATTCATGCGTAGATATTCACGTAAACATTGCGAAAGTTTTTTTTTATTGTAGAAAATCTCAAACGAGATTTATTTCAGCATAATTATAATACAGAATACAATACATACAGTACAGAATATAATAATTACAAAACAAAATAGGATACTGAAGATGCATAAATATTACAATAAAGTCATATGAATGGTAGAAACGGTATAGGCCAAACACTTATACTTTAAGGCCGCAGCTCTTAAAAAATGGTAATATGTAATAGGCTTTGATATTAACGTCGAGACATCAGAAAGCTGGAAGTTAATTAACCTTTCGAAGTTGTTCGTCAACGGGGCAGCTGTCCATCGTGGTTGGAAGGTTCTAAAATTAGAATAAAAAGATTGGCATCGTAATAATCATCAGGCACAGGTCCATCTGCAACAGAATTGCGCATCGTTGAGATAGACGACGACAATAACTGTTTCGAGCGCATCTGGCGAACAGACGTCGCCAGAGGTTTTCGCGGAAGACGCAGCGCCGATCAATGGCGAAACCGCGTGCGTTGGAACCGGTTGTCGTTGCCGATCCTGGAGTCGAATGGAGCCGGATGGAGTCATCGAGGAAGAGGGAATCGACGTGGTCAGCAGGACACCCCCGACAGCGCGGCGTTGTCTAGGAGTCGGTCGGAGTTGAGCAGCGGGTGCACAGGACTAGGACGAGACCGAGTCAGCTCACGCTGCGCTGGAATGCCAAGTTCCATTTAGGTAGGTACCCTTCCCGACGACAGTGTCGTATTCAATTCTCCCGTACGGGCTGTCTGTCTCTAGATCGCAGCGAGAACTCGCCGGACTCGTAAACCTCGTCTCTTTTTTCTCATCTGTTTCTCTAATTTCATTGTACGACTATTCCAGTGCCGCTGAAATACGACCGGCAGCATATTTAGTTTTCTATCTATATAATCAATTTAGATTCAGCTTTACGTTTCTTCTTTACATACATCTTTAATGCATGCAGAATTTCGATGCAAACGATGTAAATGTCAATTTTTCAATACCACATTTAGTAATGTTACATGACATAACGGTATGTCCAACTATCAAACATTTTTGAAACAACCAATTTTTATATGAATTTTCATCGATGACACCAAGAAAGTTCATCGCATCGCGCTCTACATCAAAATCTATAGTGTAACTACTCTAACTGATCTAATTGACCGAACTAATCTTGTTCGCCAGGTCAGTCGACGTGTCCCAGATGATTCCAGAAGTCTCGAAACCATTGACAAGGACAGAGAGCACAGATAAACAACATGCTGAGTCAAGGAACGGGAAACTTCGCTAGCGAAAACGGTTGGTTTTAATTGTTCGATCGGTATCGCTGCCACTAGGTTTCCGAACAGCGAGGTAATAATGCAATGAGCGAAATAATCGTGAGTACAAAATGGTGGTCCGATAACAGAAAGAGAGAAAGAGAGAGGGAGAGAGTGGCAGGCCGCGTGGCGGAGGGACTCTCGCGCACTTATCTGGCAGTAAAGATGTTTACAGCGCGGTCTGCGCCGCCGCTATCACTATCACCCCGAAAGAACGGACCACTCTAATTGATTTGTGGCTCGGCCGCTATCGGTGCTCGTAACTTAAATTAAATTACACGGCCGAAGTCCGTCCAAGTCGAAAACTCATGCCACGGACCGGACGCGGGAGGTCTTCCGGGCGTTCCTCGGCGATTATGCGACGCGATTATCAAATATATCGCCGACTTACACCG
Organism: Lasioglossum villosulum; assembly: GCA_963971365.1. NCBI lineage: Eukaryota > Metazoa > Arthropoda > Insecta > Hymenoptera > Halictidae > Lasioglossum > Lasioglossum villosulum. The sequence goes on along the minus strand of OZ020502.1, from coordinate 33,558,173 downwards.
CTGGTTTTGTCTTGACAATCGGTCTCTTGTTAGTTACAGAATCGTTCAAAGTTCTAGGAAATGTTCCGGCAAAAATAATGGACACATTGTATGGTAAAAAGTAACGAGAACACTATTCTTACTGACAGCGACCGCTTGACGACTTGTACAGTCTCTTTGTATATTTCTACATAATCGTCGAGCCCGACAAGTGTCATGAATATTTATGTTATTGTTAGGTGATTAAGTAAAAATTTAATTCTATTCGCTCGACGATGAATTATATATGAGACGAGTCGTCGTCGGTGTGTTTTTAGCTTTTTTAGATGTTACGGATGCATTAAGTTACGAGCTGCTTTATGATAGAACGTGTCATTTTGCTAAATCGTTCGACATTAAGATAGCGAGAAAATGTAAAAACAATGCGCGGTGAAAGTATATATAATAGAGTTCACTGTCCGTGAAATTAGTCAGTCGACGGCGAAGACGTAAAACCGAGTTGTTATCCAATCATCTTTTGTATGCGTTTTTACATTTCTACGGAAAATTGTAAATTGGGAATTTAACCGAGGGTGTGAAACCCATTAAGCATCAAATTTATATTTTTGCTGTAAATAATTGGGGTTGAAATATCTAAGGTAATTTATGTCAAAGGTTAAATTAAAGAAAAATTAATCATTCGCATGATTAATTGGAGAAATATAGAGGCTGAGGCCTGACACCCTCGTAATCAGCAAAATTGTGAAATCGAGGTAAAGACAACTGTTTCGGAGATCCTGTTTGTCCTGGGAGAGTCTGGATGAATCGAGAAAGCCGGTGACTGTTCTCTTTCATTCAGCTAATAGGGTGACAGAGTCAAGGATAGCGGTATCTAAATGGCCTTCATATATTACGATAAGTCCGGTCCCGGGGACCAGAAAGACTTGTTCGTTAATCCGAATTTCGTTCAACCACGACGAAACGGAATTCATGGAAACGTAATGTCCGAGATAGCGACGTTTAGAGGAACTCGAACGATATTCACCGGGTTTCTGGTCAATACGGGTAGCCGCCGCCGCGAAATTGCCTGTCGAACGTCCGTGGACGTCACGGGCCGCAACGTCCAACCACCGGAAATCGTTCAATTATTCCTAAATAAGTTGATTATCGGCGGCGACCAATCAGCTCCACCGGCCCCGAGGAAGACTCTACCGGGTTAATTACGGAACACGGTCATCTTCGGGGGCCGATAATTGATTTTCGCTCTTGATTGGAGCTGTCGCTCAACCCCCGACACTCTACACGCGACTTAATCTTCAGTAATCCCAGCGCCATGCTGTTTTCCGCGCGCCTCTACATTTTCGATTGAGGTAAACGACCACTTTACCCTAATAAATAAACGGCGGAAAACTAGACAAGTCTATTCTCAATTAATGCTAAATTGATAAAAGCTTGTATTTAAGTTCTGCAAATTTATTTTCCATCAATGCGTTTTTATAATTTCAATAATCATAAAATATAAGTTGATCATGATAGATTTGTGCATGTGAACTTGACCACGTTCAAAACTCAAATAATTGAAAACATTTGCTATGCTCTTTACGATATCTTGTTAAATTATCAGCAGCAAGCATTAAAGAGATCGGAGCAGTATCGAAATCTATTTCAGAAAGATATCGACGTTTCAACGAGTTAAGTTCTAGTCGATTATCTCCGACACGCGTTTTCACGTACTAAGTACGTAAAATTATCGCTGGACCCCGAAATATACGGATATCTTAGATAAGAATTACCCAGATTAATATTTAATGTTGCTCAGACGTTAATTGCATACGAACTCTCTGACGCATTAATGTTTGAACGGATCACCTCCTTTTGCATTTATTAAGATGTTACCGAATTGTCAGGTATTCGTGATTTCTTTGCTGTGGAGAATATTCCGGAGGAAGTCTATTTTGAAATGCATTAGTACTTTATGCAGCGGAGTGCATGGACAGATAGGAAATAGCTATTTTCAATGACTGTTCTTAAGAACTTCGGAAGGTTGTATTTCCGACACCTTTTGACATTGTTAAAATAAATTAATTATAACTTATGGCTCTCCTTTCCTTGTACCAAACATCGAGAAACAAACTCTCCTGCCAAGCTTCTAAAAGCTCGCAATGCCTCCAATCGGCAACAAAATGGTCCGAAGACGATAAACCAAGAAAATCCAGTGGATCGAACAATCTTCCCACGTTCAACACGGCAAGCCCGACTCGCAGATCGGAGCGAGGAATGTCGAAAGGTCCTCGGCATGTTTCTCATCGACGTGTCGCGTAATTTCGGTTAACGAGCAGGATCAGCGATCTCCATCTAGGGCGAGGATGTCGCAGTAGGGGGGAAAAAGAGCGAGAGGCTTGTAGGCTAATCCGGGACAATCCGTGACCGAGTAACTAGCGTTGTTGGGTTCCGGGCTAGCTGGCGCATAGGCTAGCGGCTCCTTTGTTTTTCCCGAGGCCGGTCATTTCCAGAATAAACGTCCGGGGGTTGGGTCGCAGACGTCCGGTTTGGCGACAGCCAGCCTCGCGAAAGCTTGCCTCGGCCCACCTTGCTCGCCTGCTGACCTTAAATCACGATTTTTCAGCGGGCCGGAGCGGAACCAGTCTGTTTCGAGAGGGACGAGGAGAGGACGAGCAAGAGGATGAGCAGACGGAGGACAGATGAGGGACGAGAGGGGGGACCCAAACGACGAGGAGCGTGTCGTGCGAGTCGACGAGGTCCTCGAGGGTTGTTTTTCTGGGCGACGTAGCCGATAAGATAGGACCGGGGACAGGGAATATCCGGTGCCCAGTTTCGGGCACGTCTGACAGTTTTGTACCTAGTCGCGCGGCAACAGATAGTCCCCGAAATTCCGAGCGGAGGACAGGGTGGTCTCCCGATCGGCTAAACCGGACGACGACGATCGGGGTACAAGTCGCGGCCGAGGACCAAACCCGGCCGTATCTCGTTTGCGGAAGCCACGCGATACTTTCTGGTGTTGGGGCTTTTCATTAGAACCAGGAAACTGTAGATAAACCAATGTAAACTGGGGGACACCTATTGATTGTCGAACCCGCCGGGCCCCACGTCCTCGTCGATTCTTTTCGAGAATCCCTACTGAATCGAAGTGAACCTTTTTTATGTAACTTGGTCTACAGGGTGCTTCTTGCAACTCTATCACAGGGAGCACATACAGGTGCATCCAACGCAGCATGACCTTGAGTGACCTTCAATCAAAACATTTAATTAGGGAATATCGAGAAATATCATTTCTATAATAATTTTTGTAATAACTAGGAAAGATTCTTGTAATCGGGGTAACTCTAAATCGCAACACGTTAAATTCTCTTCCTCCCATTTTCCTGGAGCTTATTAATAAATCATGGCTACAGTAAAAAATTCAATAGTATCTCAGTTACCGCTATAAACGTATTCCTTGGAAGTTTCGCGTGAAGTTACATTTCGCATGAACCTAATTAAAGACACGTACTGCATTGAATAAGTAATCTGCCGGAGTCAGCCGCTTCGGGGCGAATGTTTAATTGATTTCGTATGTAATTGCAACTATGTATATCTTTTTGTAGGAGAATCGTAAAAGCTGATAGGTGATCTTTCGTGTGTTTCGTTGAATCGAGGCTGGTCTAACCGATCCCACGGTGCTGAATTTTTCTCAGTTACGAACGAAATACAGACGGAAAATCCTTGAAGGCGTGAAACGGTGAGGCCCACGACGCATGACGGACGACGGCCCGGTGGAAAGCTTGTTAATACGATGTAATTTAAGGGGCGAGGTAATTATATTTAATGGTGGTATCGTTCGATCTCGAAAACCCTTAACAAATACACCGAGCCCCGAGCACGAGAGGAATATTAATCTTAGTCGTAAATTTTGATATGCCGCGGAAAGCTGACTCCGAAGTGGCTCGCCTCGCGAGGTTTATTGTCCTGCGACATGCACGTAACATCGCACCTGAAATCCTTATCGACTAACGGGCCGCCGTACCAACTGAGTAATGCGCCGGCTTTCAGATACAATAGCGCGATTCCGCTCGCGAAAACGCGACTCCCACCCTTTCATTCCACCCTCGCAGCGCCACCGATATCTTTCGGCCGTTCTAATCTACGGGAAAAAGTGTATAGATATTTCGAGGGTCGATGAAACTCCATGACCCATTTCACTATTACGCGAGGCTCGCTAAAAATAAGTTAACCGGCTCCTACACCGCAGAAATATGTTAATCACGTTGTTCGCAGGTTCCTTAACACCACACACATCATCACCCATTTTCTTCACAGCATAATATTATACAGTGTTTCCTACTTTTGCATCAAAATTGTAGTAGCATGATCTACGAGTAAAAATACGAAAAAAATATTATATGAAGTTTGTTTATAAACGCTTTATTACAATATTATAGGCAGATATTGAATGTAGCCTGAATAGGTGCGGACCAAGGATCCCTGTATACGCTACTCCCCTTTAAGATGACGTCGCAAAATGATCGAATCAGCTTTGAAAAGCATCTTGCCTCGATCTTCCCCAACGAAATCCCGGTTGCCCGAAATAAAGCTCAGGGTCGTCTATGGCTACATCGAACGGTGTTTATCCGTCCATTGACCGCCACCCATATCCAACCCCTTGGTTGAACAGGAGTCGGCCTCAGAATGGAATCGGCGGCGATACGATCAATTACTATAAAACTGTTCCGCCGGGGACCAAAAAGCTGGACTGGCGCATTCCTGGCCCAGGTGTGACCACGACATCCTTGGAACGTCCTGGCGGCGAGCGTCGGTCCGACGAGCATTCGTCCGCTTTTTCTCGGGGCCCGTCGCGGGCCCTTGCGGGTCCGCCGCGTCTCCTAGGAGCTGGGACCCGGGGTTTTTGATCGCGCGCGCTCTCACGGCGGGTCGGCGTGAAAAAAGAAAAGGGGTCCGAGGCCCGGGGACAACGGGGATAGAGGGGAGAGAGTATTAATGCGTGGGCCTTCCTCGTTACGCCATCCGTCGTCGCATAGTTTCCTCCTTTGGCCGTGCCGCGATCCACGGTCTCCTCCGAGCCCCTCCGTCCACGAAGATCGGACCCAGCCAGCCATCAATGGGAAGATGGCTCTCGCGTGAATGAACGGGGAGTGGAGCGGGGACCCATAGGGCCCGCAACCACGCAGGGTGGCCACACGTTCGCCCTATCCAAGGGAGGAATACCTCTCTCACGGTATTCCGCCGGCGAGCGGACTTATCTCGTAGCTGTTCGCGATTCGTTGCCCCGCGGGCCTTACATCCGAAGAGAAAGGATACCGAGGCTGAAATTTATACAGATCGATCAGGACCTACCTGTCCTGGGGCCCGAGTAAGCGAACAAAAATCTTCTTTTGCGTTACTGAGGGTAAACTTGTTCCTTCATAATTACAAATTCTTTTAGCCACATATAGGATAATCTTTTAATTTCAAACGAAAAAGTTGTTCAAAATGTCGAAATCTATAACATATTAAAATTTCATCAGAATCGGAGTAGGCAGACCTTTTCAATATAATTACCGTTTCTCCTTTCAAAAAGCGGAGTAGAAAATTTTGAACGGAATTTTTTCAAAAAATGGAGGTTCATTCCAAGAGGTGTTGGTGTAATATACACTATAGCCTACAGTTGGTGTTATTCCAAAAGCGATTTCTGCTGGTGCGTCCCTCTAGGCTCGAGCGAAGACGAGCCTGGGCGAGTCGAGACGAGTTGGAGCGGGCTGAGGCGAGCGGAGGCGCTGTTCAGCGTCCGCGTCGGCGAAACGGGGCTTTCAGGTGTCGCGGAGACATCCTTGGAACGTCCCGAGCCACCGCGCGGTTCCTGTCCCCCGACCCACCTTCGAAGATACTTCGAATTGTTCTTGGCCGCTTCGGACCGCGGCACGGCTCGCGCAGGAAACATTAAATCAAGCCGCTCGATGGAAAATACACGGGGTGTCGCGTGAGAACCAGCCACGCCGAGAGAAAGAGAGAACTACATACATCGCTCTGCTCTGCTCCGCTCGGAACTCGGCCATTATCTATTAGCGGTTCACCTATTATCGAACAGTTTCTGACTTAACCAGCGCCGATTAACAGTTGCTCGAACCGGTCGCTTCGTTTCCACGGGACAACGCGCTCGGTGTGTCCGATGTGTCCGCTTCTAACGAACGCTCGAACGGTAATTTATGTAACACCGTGCACGATTTATGGCGAGAACAGTCTCGCCGCTGACTCCCGGACTGACGAAACGGAGAGGAATTAAACGACAGATAAGAGGACTTTCGGTTCTCTGTTCCCCGCTACAGTCTATAGGACGGTCTCGCTACACGTATCACCGGTTGATATACTACCCGTGTAAACGTGATTCATAGATTTGTTCGCGTATAATCCGGATGATTTTATTGAGATTTTCGGCGATCTTCCGGGTTCAACTCTTGTAACCCGACGGAGCCTCTTGTAACGTCGCGACACGGTCGATTTGAATTTCGTGAATATTTCGTGTTCCCAATATATTCTTGATAGCTCTACCTGGTGTACAAACGTTGTATTGGTTCGACCGCGTGGGAAACTAGCCTAGTTTCAAATTTCTCGAAAAACGAAGGCTTTGTGGACCGTGGACGTTTTCCTACCTGAAGAGGATTTCGATGCTAGATACGCTAGGGTTTCTGCACTGTGACATTCGAAAAGTGATAGTTCGACTGGATTCGACGCTTGCGACCGGTCGTTACGTGAGCCGATCCGCGGCGGCGATTTGTCACCGTCGATTCGCGCCGTTAGAAGGCGGTCATTATTTTAGAATAATCTAAAACCGATGGTGATTAGTGGAGGAGCCGGCGTCACCTGCGCGATCAGCTTCTCGTTTATAGCGCGGCCGCAGCCCGACAGCCCTTCCGCGGCCGATTCCCACCTCCATTTCGACTATCCATCATCGCTGCCCTTCGATCTTGTCCATCCTGAACTCTTCCGCGAGCGAAAACGCTGAAATAATTAGGCTAGAAACGGCATAGTCGGAATTACTATGCTAGCGAATCGATTTTTCTTCGAGATTCTCGACTCTTTCGACTATCATAAATTGCTACTTCATACAGCAGTGTCATAGAAAAGACTCTAAGGAAATAATTTTACGTGTGAATTTGAAATATTGTTTACTAAATTGCGACTCGTACCAAGTAAAGTTGCTTGACACCAACCTCTGGTTAAATAATAGCGCGATGGATAGAAAGTTACAGCTTGCTCCGAAGTCCGAGACATCAGCAAACACGCGTAAGATAAATGTCGTCGAATAGGAGTTGTTTAATAAAAATGATAATATATTAATATGTTATACGGGAAAGTATACTTTGGAAATGTATTATACGACCCTTATTAACAACTTATCTACAACTTGTCTCAGGGAAATGTCAATCTACGGAAAATAATCTTCAATTTATATATTTCAGTGTGCAGTTGCATCGAACAGGATTTTTTATGCAGAACTGTTTTAATCATTCTAAATTCGTGAAAGCCGGCCAGAATTCTTTACCTTCGTCGCAAGATGAACAAAAAGGGAAATCTTGGAGGTACACGGAGGCCCTGGACATTTGAAGTCGCAGTCGAGCAGCCTGCATAGAAATGGACAAATTGCCAGGCGTATATTACACGCCTCTTAGGGTCGCGTCACCGTGAAATATCGTATTTTGGCACGAGGCCTCCGCGTTTACGAGGGCCTGAAGTGGCGTGCGAACGAGACGTCCCACGAAGTGGCCTACGAGATCACGAGGAGACGCCAGGATCGGACTATCCTTGACCGTCGTCGAATAATTAACGTCGGTTTTCGTGAAACTCTCGGTTTCTTACCTGGCCCTGGGACCTGGGGACCGTGCGCCGCAGAAAAACGAGGACCGACGTGTCGGTTTCCTGATACTCCGACAAATTTATCGCTCGGTTCTGCTTGTAAATCGAATTTCCAAAATGATCTGCAAAAAAAGGCCGGATCTGTTAAGGGGCATCGAACAAAACGGGAGAGCTCGACCGCGTTCCCGATATTGTAAGTGCAAGGATCTATCCTGTGGGTCTGAGATCCTCAAGTCTCTCAAATTCTTCCACTGTTTCAAGTTTCACTGTTTAATAATGTACTAAATATTTAAATATAATATAAAGAGGTCGGTAAGAGGTGCATAAGGGTTGTCTCTATGTCGATGGACGGTGAAGTTCTAGGGCTCGCAGAGCCGACGCAAATTTCCAGTCCCCGCGAGGTAGCCCATTCCCTCGGATCTTGCCTGATCGAAACCGAAAGTGGTCGATCGGGGTTAGTATTCTCTGCTGCGAGCAATTCGCGGCGACAGTGCGGCCGCGGTGGTCCAGGTCCGCGCGATTTCGTCGGGCAATTTATTAGCCATTATCTGAGACAATGCGGCTACCTGGGCGCCAAAGGGCGCGTACGGTTCAAAGGAGCTCTGAGAGGAGAGGGATTCGCGAGGGTGCTCGTAGAGAGAGGAGAGAGGATTGCGGCGACTATGGTCGTCGTGGAAGAGAAGCGAGTGAGCGAGAAAGAGAGAGAGAGGGTGGGGGGAGAGGTAGGAGGGATCGGTGCAAGGGAGCGTCTCGAAGGGAGCGAGGGGTCTGCAAAGGGGGCCAGAGCCGAGTACATAGGTGGGCCGCGTATAGGAGTATGCACCTCCGATCCTCTTCTTTGACACGGCGGGCCGGGAGGGAGCGAGACGGAGAGCCGGGCGAAGTGGAAGAAAAAGTCGCCTAATTGATGCTTCGTCTTTGTTTTGGTTAATTCCAACATGGTTCGGCCATTAAAACGTCCCGCTGTATCGGCGGGCCCGATCTCCGGTGCGAGATAAATGATGACACCCGCTCCAAGGGGTACCATACTTACCACCACCACCGGCACTACCACCAGCACCGTCATCGTCGCCGTATCCCCGTATCCGTCACCACTACCATTCCCCAAGAATCACCGTATAGTACACGTTGCCTTCTTGCGAGAGACCCGGTGATCGCGAGCCGCGAACAGATTTCCCTCTATCTTCGTCCGAGGACCTCTATCTACCTTCTAACTGTTCAGAAAAAGCCCCGGAATCGAAAGAATTATCTCCTACATCGTAGAGCAACGCGCTCTTATCCGCCTACTTTGCTGGACAGTGTGAACGTACCGGAGTAACCAAGTTATTGGTCTCCCTTTGTTCGCCGAGGTGTCTCGTTTGTGAATGGAACGCGGTATCTGCGAGATGATTTCTCCGCGGGAGATGATCGCGCGCAGGGTTCCCCGATTTTTCAGGGTCGGTTAGGCTACGGACAATGGGGAAAGTCGTGCGAATGCGTGAACGTGCGACCACTGCATTTACAAACAATAATGCCGGGAAATGCGTATTTGGATTCTGACTTTGCATAGACGTTTCTTCTGGATTTTTTCGAAGAAAGGGAAATCGTTTGTTCCTCGCCTTCTGTAGAATCGTATAACTTCTTTCCACTCTTTATCGTTAAATTCAGGACACATTCATCTTTGCAACCCAACACTCGCATCAACACTTCTGACGTCAGAATATTTTGTAAATCGACTTCCAAGGTTCGCGTCTAAAGTAGAACCCGTTAAAAATTTCCGGGACTCTTTCCTGCTATTCACTATTTCAAACCAGCATTTTATCCAGCGCTGTAGATCTCCGGAGAGGACCTTTCCTCTTCCTGTCTTCGAGTTTTCGAAACGGCGCGGCGAAGCAACTTTCCTCGCCTCTCGAAGCCGGGGACACGTCGAGGAGTCATCGACGCGCAGCCACGGCACAGAAACCCGTCGCTATTATTAATGACGCGTCAGAGGAACGATGAAAGACACTTAGGCTAGGCGTCGCGTCGCGGCGGATTCGACGGGTTACGTAACGCCGCGTTTGTTTAATGGTTTAGCGGCTGCGGGGATCGCGGATCCGTGAAAATTATCGGGCGGCATCGATCATCAGGTCCCGCGTGCGACATCCGCGGAGGATCCTGAGGATCGAGGTCACCGGACGATCGGTCCGACCAACTCCGGGAATAAGGTCAGCTGGAGCGGAGGCGAGCCGCCGCTCGCCTCGCCGCTCCAACGTAGATATCATATCGGAGAGGACGAGCGACCGGGAGAGTGTATAAATTTGTAAAGCCGGGAGCCAGGCCACTCAAGCCGGAGTGGCATTAACGGCCGGCAATCGCCACTAAAACACTAAAGTATTAATGTAAAACACATTCTGATAGAGATACCCCCACGCCAAGAGCTTCGCTCAAGGCACAGCCGCAACAGTGTCCCCGCGGTCCATGGTTTTCGCGGCTGATGGAAATTCTGCCATCCACAGGAACTAGGTCTATGATACTATGATGATCGGTAGGGAGAGGTGCAGGGAGATGGAGAAAGCAGAAGGAAAACTAGAAGAAATCCTGGATGAAAAGGGAATAGGCACAAGTTGGGGTGAGAAGCTAAGAGAGAATAGAGAAAGGGTGGAGAAAAAAGAGGGGTTGAAGTACAGATGACGTATGTGTGTTGGCAGACGACTTTTTTTTACAGTTATTTTAATTAAAAATATGATGCGAGCTTGAATAAAGAAATTTAATGAAGTAAAGCTCAGAAGCAAATCATTTTGACACGACCAATAATTCCAGTGTTAACATCCGCAAGCTTCATCGCTCCATCGTTCATTATCAACGGAATTTCTCCTCTAATCGCGTGACACGACGTTATCCTCTGACTCTACCATAAAATAAAGACCTAGAAACATATTCCTTATCAAAATCTCATCGGTGCCAGCCCGATCGGTTAAGAAGCGTGATCTAAAACTTTCCTAGGAGCGACACGTATAGCGACCAACCGGTAACAAGCGAAAAACTGAAACGCCGCGCAGCCTTAAGCGTTTATTTACAGTTTCGCACAGGTAAAACTGGTAATGCGAGCACGATCCGCCGTATTTGTTCAAGAACTCTGTCGGAGCTGATCGGCTCGCACTCACCTGTCGTTCGCGTCAGGATTTCGAATGGTCGATGCGCGCAGGATGTCAAACTGGTATTACACCATCGGTAGAAGCGCGTAGTCGCGATAATCGCGGAGCGTATTCAGCGCGATTATCTTTCAATTTCCCATCGACTGGTGGGATTTCCAGTGCTCACCCTCCGAAAGGATCGAGCGGCGGTTTCGCCATCGTTGATATTTCGTCGACGCTGCCAGCAACTGACGTCGTGCACACGCTCTATCGCCATTAACAGGCTCCAGCGAGTGAAAGGGTGACGAACGTTTCGCAACGAGCTGCATCGAGGAACGTTTTCAGAAGCGTCGGTTTGTCTCTTATTTCGCCAGTTCATCTCGCGAAATTGATGATCGTTGGCGGACTAATCGTTGCCACGCGCAAGCAAGTTCTCTTTAAGAGGGGAGCCTGACGTGGACCTTGATAAACGAGTTTTTGAAAAGATTTTAGGAGTAATCAAGTGTTAGTACTTGATCCTCAAATAAATATGTAAAGCTAAAGTTTGTTACTCTAAATTTGTAACTATTATAATAGAATGAAAGTCATCTAGGAGAATATTTTTGGAGTATCGATTTCCGCAAAGAGATTATTTCAATTTTCAACCCGCTACATCACGCTCATCTCTGAATGCGCCTTCGGTGGTTCCGACTCGCTCAACCTGTTGAGAAGCGTTTCGCTCCGGCTCGTTACGATATCGCAGCACGGTACAAAGTTGCGGCGCAGGGTTGCCGGAGATCGATGAGCATCGGGTAACACACTCGCCATTCGAAAAAAAGAAAGTACGCCGGGATCCTCGACGGTGATAACGGAAACGCTCTTGTTTCGTTTTAATTGCCGCACTTTGGCACGACGAGAACGCTGCCGGGGAAACATTCATCATCGATTTTTTGCTGCGCCACTAAATTTCGGCCTCCGACCGGAGTAATTGGCGCAGCAACCGAGTTGGTAATCGTAAAAGCAGTTGAATTGAAATTGTCTCGTGAACTTCGTTGTGTACTTGCCACTATTTTTTTTTTATTGTAGAAAATCTCATGTGAGATTTATTTCAACATAATTATAATATAAAAATTACAAAACAGAATAGGATACTGAAGATACATAAATATTACAATAAAGTCATACGAATGGTAGACACGATATAGACCAAACACTCGTACTTTAAGGCTACAGCTCTTAAAAAATGATCCATTAGAAGCTGGAAATGAATTCATACGTGAAAAATTCTATTCCGCCAATACTTTCCGAAGTAACCGAACACTTAACCGAGGTTTCGAATTACACATCAAAGTGTGTACACCAAAAATTCCATCGGTCCAGAACGACCAGATGGCGCACTAAGAATTAAACTTTCATTTTCGGACAGGCGTTTGATTTTCGTGTTTTTCATTCCGGCGGCGGAGCGTTAGAACGACCGGATGTCCCATGGTGGACATAGGGGCCTGGCGGTCCACGGGGCCCTCGTAAAGCGTGAAATAATCAACCGGACGAAAAGTGGCAATAAAATGTGTCGCCAGGCTCGGTAACGAGCCCGAATGGTCCAACGACGGAGGCGGCGGACCACCCAAAGAATCTCGAACAGGAGGCGGCCATCGTGGCCGGCGACGACGCAGCGAGTCCTTCTCCTTGGGGACAGGGGGGACCGAAGGGGGACGGCGGGGTCACTCGGGCTACTCATTATGCATCTCGGATCTCAGCTCGCACCTCTGTTGTTAATCTCGCTAAGCGTTAATTTAATTAAACGCCTCCTCCTCCTGCGACGACCGACCGCGCCATTCATTCTGCCTCTGCGTTCCTCCGGCGACGGCCTCTCTGTCCTCCTCGCGACCAGATAGACCGCGGCCCACGGTAATTAACGCTCGTCGCGATGAATCCCCCTTCCATTCAAACCCCCCCCCCCCCACCTCGGAAACTCTGTCCTCCCGTTCCTCGGGGCGAACAGTCAGGTGTACCATGCTTTGAATCCTGATGCCGCACCATTGTCACCAACCTTTCACGTGGTTTGTTGGCAGACACTGCGTTAAACGCATTTACGTTGCAACGAAGAATTTCTTCTTCTCGAGTACTATAAGAAAAATGTTGAAGAAGTACTTGGAAGAAGTCAATTTTCACCCTGTTTGGTAATTGGACCGCATCGTCGCCATTGTTTAGAACCGACCGCCTACAAATTTAATAATCCCGGGTTAGTTTTAATGGCTAAGCGACGGATCGGTGGCCGGCTAGGTGGTTTAATGATAAAAGGACTAGATCCAACGAAAGATAGCGGACGCGTAATTAAATTCACCTCGATTTTATTGCCTCGGACAGGGCCGCGTTTATGTGGCTTTTATGCCCCCGCGAGCAAATTCTGAGGCCACGCTTTGATGCTGCCTTGGGATGAGTATTATACGTCAGTCAGGAGGTTCTTCGACACTTTATCGCCGTAATTCCATTCCATGGCTACAAATCCCTCAACCGAAGAGCTGTTCGTTCCGATTAACACTGGGCCAGTCTCCGGAATCGTTCCTCTCGCGCACGCTGCTGGCGCGCGATAAATTTCGCTGCGACAGTTAGCTGCGACGTGGAAATCGTCGAATCGTAGATCCCGGTTTTTGGATTGCCCCGAGGATTCGATGTTCCTTCGCGGAGAGAACGACCCTGTCGAAAATAGTCGCGCGTATTCTCCGATATTTTCGGAACCGGGAACGACGTTTGCGTGGCGCTGCCTGCAATGTTGTTACTTCCGTTATTACGACTCTTTTTATACCTATTGCGAATTCCTCGGAGCACTAGAGTCCTGTTTTATGTCGCGCTGCTAAGTTTAGTCGAGGACTCGATCGGAATTTGCAAAAGTCGTTTTATCACTACCGATTTATCACGGAAGGTAAGTTTATAAATATACAAAAAGGAATTCTTTCTACAACTGAGTCACTCGCGTCTTCTTTGCAATCTGGTCAGGTGCAGGCACCAAAAATCACCGATTAGCCCACATCGCACAAAAGCACTTCTTCACATGCGGCTCATGCGCGGCGCAGTACAAAAGTCCAAATTCCTAGTCAAAAGAACGAACTCCTCGAACATCAGGACCATAGTCCATCGTCATAAAATACCATCAAAATTCGTGAAACGTCGCCGAATGATTCGCGTGGTCCCGTTGGACCCGTACAATAATGAGCAATAATCGCCGAACAGATTTCTTTTTTATTCGAACACAATACGCCGATTGTTGCCATGTAAACAATGGCCACGGTCTTCCATTGTCCCCGCGGATGGTCCGTGTCGGTTTTTGGACGGCCGGACACAGGAAATCGGCGAGGGTACGCGTCGGCCACGTCGAAGCGTGCGGTTAGGGTGGTTGGAGCGGCGTGTGGGATGATTAAAAATCGACGCGTACCTCGTTCGACTTGTCTAGCCGTGAATCATCGAACCTGGAGACGCGTCTCTCGAGTGATTGTAGCCGCACGTCGTCAGGTGCACCTGGAATTATTCTGAAAGCTACGTGTGTACAAGCGTGTTCGCGTGGATCGTCGATAGTTCTCGGTTCCTTGAAACGGGGGAGTATTGTTCGGATTCTGGGAGTTTTCGGACACCTGATGATTTCTGATCAGAGGAAGAGGTTAACACTAGGTTTACATGCATGAGAAATTCGAAATATTATTTCTTTGGGTGCATGCTATGAAAAAAGAAGGTTAAAACAATTGCGCAAGGAGGTGGTAGATCATAATTATTATTATTATTTTTTATTACGGACGGACTGAAGCCCTTTTATATAAATGTTTACAATAGAAAAAGAGGAAGATACGAGACTACTCGTCGAATAACAAAGAAGGGACATGCACAAAAAGAAAAAAAGGAAATAATGATACAATCCATATGGTATTATCATATAATACATTATATGATTAATTAATCCATAAGTTGATTTTGCTTTAAGTGTTTGAAAATCCGCTTTTGTTCTCAATTCACTCACTCAATCAATCACACAATATGATTATTAATTAAATTAAAAAAGCTCTGATCGGATACTATTCTTCGAGCAGATAATGTATCTAGGTTCATTAACTACGGTTAATATTGTGGAGTAATCATGATCAAAAAATGATATTGGATTATTTAGCTTATCTGCTTGTCTGCGGATCAATTGGCAGTGGCAGATTGTTAAATCAAGTCAGCGCGACAGCAGGCGTTATCAGCAAGTTTTGAAGAAAGGGTTGCTTATCCATTCCCAACGTATACCCCGTGTTTGTCGGTGTCTTCCACGTAACCGATGACGAAGATACGGCACCGAGTGTCGGCAGCAACCACCCGCTTAGCGGGCACGTGGCTGCCCATCCTGTCACGTACCACAAGGTACATCGTCATCGGCTTGCGTCTCCCCTTTTTCCTCGTTCCTCCCGTTCTATTCGCGTGGCGACCGCCCGGCCATTGTCGCCTAGGTTCGACGGTGTATTCTAGCTGAATCGTTACAACCGGCGACCATACTCGTTGTCACTTAGCGAGACGCGCCGACATCCCTCGCCACGCATACGCAAACGCATCCAAATGAATCACAATCCCGTGTCGTGTGCCGCTTCCAACTTTTCTAATAGTCAACGCTAATTGTCAGTCAGCTGCGGTAAAATCTAATCATTTAACGAGTCGTGCCTGGGGTCCGTCTAGGAAACGCCGTGACTTTTAGGAATCTATCCTGAAGACACGAGTAGACTTTCTTTTTAAGGAACGACAACTTCTCTTCCTGAAATGAAAATTCTAAAATACATTATCTAGCGAATGATTAAAGTATTTTTTTAATGAGAACGTTTTGGTTTAATTCGTGAAAATCTGGAACGTTGAAAAATCATATTTATCTTTCAGACAAGTACCATTTCGTCAAAAGTGGGGTTCCCCTCGAACATCAACGTTTGACTTTCTATGAAAGCTATTTTGAAAATGTCCTACAAAAACATGAATCGTGTTCTCAATACGGAAAGATTAGGTCGAAAGTTTCCTGAATATGTACACGTCAAAGTTCCATTTATGCAATGCTTAAGTACTTCTAATCGCGCTTAAAAATGCTCGGAGGTCGACGTTTCTAATTCATCTAGGCTACGACACAAGTAGTTTCTCTTTAAAGTATGTTTCTCGTAGTAAGACTAATTAGCTACAAGAATAACCATTACCCTTTGATAGAAACCGATTCGGATTTCGGGTGAGTGGTTCCGCGCGCGCGTACACACGAATGCTACAATAAACAGCCGGAGGGCGAGGATGTTCACTGTCAAAACAGTTTAGTAGCGGCTGAATTACTGTGCCGATAAGAGCGGCGTAATTATGCCAGATGGGTAATGAGCCGGCGATGTTGCCCGCGATTATTGCGCAAAGTTTAGATCGATCGGCTTGTCGGAGATATCGAAATTCCGCGGGTTGATGTATGGCGGTCGATAATTCGGTCGTTGCGGGCAATCTGTCAGGACCGGTGCTTCTGCCACGTGCAGCGATCCTGAAAGGTCGTTCGAATTCCTAACTCGATCGAACCGGGAACTGTCTATCTGTGTACTGTGACGGACGTTGGAAAGTTTCCGAATCTCACGGAACCATTATCGAACGTGGGAATACTCAAGGAGTTGACAAACACGCATTCGAAACGCTATTAGTTCGACAAATCTTTTAGACCTTCCGCTAGATTAATTTATTTGCAACCGAACTTGAACGTTCTGAACTATTCTAACAACGACTCATTCTGTTGCAATTTAAGTAGAACTATTGTATGAATTAAATGTGTTTAGAAAGCAAGTAGGATTAAAATAAGTTAAAGATGTCGATGGTTTGTTCCTGGTTTATTGAAATTATTATGGAAGGAATAAAATATCTACTTGGTTCCTGTCTTTTGAAATTAACGTAGAAAATATTTATTTGTCATAGCAGTCTCCCATTTTAGTATGAGTCCACTCAAAATTGATGCACCATACAAAGAATGCTACTAAATGAGTTAAACTACATGGAGCAGCAAATTGGTAGCCGGAAGTTCGGTCCAGGAGACAAAGAGGATGGCACCGAGGAAGGTGACTTCCGTCTCCGAAATTGTAGCTGGAAAAGAGATGAAAAAATCGAGCCTACCTTCTATCGCGAGATCTCATCTTCAAGAGATGGCGACAGGGTTCGAGGTAAGGTTGAAGGCAAGCAACATAGAAGAAGAAGAAGAAGAAGAAGAAGAAGAAGAAGAGAAGGAGGAGAAGGAGGAGTCGGTCGGAGAAGAAAGCTGGTCGAGTGGTGAGGGAACGAGGGATTCACGCGAAGGGAAACGAAGGAGTCGTCCGGCGTATAGTGCGGCTGGCCTTGATTCATTCAGACCCTTTTTATCTCGAGAATTCGTCCCGGAAAGGACGCTCGATTTCTCGGAACGACCGGAGGGGCCCCAGGGCCCCGGAGATTTAGGCCGGGGGCCCGTGGACCCGCTGATAGCAGCGGAAAGAACGTTGGACGGCCGCGGACGCATCAATGGGCTCCATTCAAACTCCGTCCCGATCCTATCTGCGAGTGGTTTTGGGACCGGGACATCGATCTTGGTCCCCCTAATTATTTCCAAGATGGAGATCGCTTGCAGCCTAGCCGCACGGTTAGTATCGGAGCTATTTTCGGCCCTTCTTGGCCCCGAGTACCTGCCCTACCCGTGACTTCCAGGGCTGTACCCGGCTCGACGGATGCCCAGCTGATTGGTCACGGTCGCCGAGGGGAATCGAAACGATTTCGCACGGTTTTCGTTCCAACCGGACCCAGTCGTCGTTCACGAGACTCGAGTCTGCCGCGAGCACCTTCATTCGAACACCTTTGTCCCAGGCCAGATCGGGCTGCCTAATCGTTTCTTGGCATCGTTCGGACGGTGTTGTATCAATTTAGACACTCGCTCTGCAACCGGACAGACCTCCTACTCCTGCTCCGTTGTTTCCGGATGAACGATACTACTTCTTCGACGTTCTTGTCTTTTTAACGAAGCTGCACCATTACATCGTCTATGAAACTGCAGAAAACATTTTAATGGAACGATAAGTTCTCTGCGTCTGTTATAAGGTTCGTCAAGATTGGTTCTTAAATAGCATTTTTGTCCTCAGCTTCTACGATCTTCCCAACTTTCTCCCCAGCATCAAGACTTTTTGCATTCTCTAACAAATCAATAGAATTTCAGTCCACTCGAGCATCCCCCAGAAAATGGAGAACGCCATCGGACTCCAGAATATCGACACCCGGCGTCGAACCCGTCGATGCCGACAGTGTTACATCTAATGAAAACGTATCGTCGCGTCGTGGCCAAATTGAAAACACAAAAACACCGTAAAATCCGGACGGAACGGTAAGGACCAGCGGACGTTCGATCCATCGGCAACAATGTTCCACCTCTCCCGGAGAACCGGCGCTCCATTCAGCGCGTCGTGAACAACGATCGAATTAAAACAACAAAAAATCGGGACGAGAGGGAGAACGAGAGAAAGAGACGAAGGGGAGAGACGGATGGAGAAGGAGGAACAACGAGGAGAGACCGTGGCTGCATCGAGAGCTGCACGCGTTTTTCAATTACGCGGCCGTAACAGGACGCCCTGTTAGGAGACGCGTTCTGTGTTCCATCGGTTGGACGGGATCCGGCCAGGAGACAGGTTCGATACGAGCGACGTCCTCTCTCACCTGCCCGACCCCCCGGCCTCACCCCATTCGGCCCTCGTGATCGCGACGACCTGACCCTCCCCCTGCAGAACGGGCCACGGGCCACCTAATTTGATTATCGGCTACGGCCGCCATGGTCTCGACAGCAATGGTGAATAGGAGGACGACGGGAAGAAACAAGGTCGAATTACCGATCCGATGGACGGAGGAGGTCCCTTGCGAATGGAGATTTTGTTACCGGGAATCGGTCCGGAATCATTTTTCTCCTCCAAACTCGACCGAGCACTTCGGAAAACGAAGAGGGTGCACGGAGCCGCTAGGCTTCCAAAAGTTTGTCGTGTTTTCAACTGATGTGCGCAATGCAAATTAGAAATAGTATTTATTCTATTATTTTAAAGATCCCGTATACCTCGATTTCTAAAACGTTCGCAGAAGGTTGATTCGGTCGACGAAACAAATCTGTGAAACAGCGTAGCAACAACGAGCAATTTTTAGATGACGTTGCTTCAACGTGGTTATAGAGAAACGTTGATAAACAGCAGAGCTCTAAAATTGAACGAGGTCTGTGCGGCAGCATAACAGCACAATCGGCGCTCTCCGCGGCGGATCCAAGAGGCAGCAGGCCGCGTCAGAAAACCCGAAATACCGAAGATTGAGAGATTGCGTAGGAAATCTCGCGCGAAACAGAGATATAAAGAAAGGGACTAGTGGCGCGAGAAGGAAGAGCGAGAGGCTTATGGTTGGAGAAGGAGAACGAGTGAAATGGAAGCGAGTTGAGGGATCGCGGGCCAAAAGTGGACGAAGGAGAGAAGATAGAAGGAAGGATAGAAGAAAGAGGGGTTTCGCTTGGATGATGGAACGTGGCGGAGAACGCGGTGGAGGAACGCGGTGCCCTGAGGCATGCGAGCGTAGTTTTCGAGAGGGGGGAGCCTTGGCGGGGGGTGGTGACAGCGGGGCCCGCAGACCGCGGGGGGTCCGCTCGGAGGAACCAGGAATTTAACCACGAATGGCCACGCAACCAGCGGAGAGCCGTCACTTCCAGCGAGCCCGGGCATCCATTACCTCCTGGTGCCCTGCCAACCACTGCACCGCCACTCGTATCTTATATTAATATATTATTTACCTCGATCCATGCCGCTATAACTCGCCTTGCCTCGTTGCGCAGCGAGAGAGGAAGAGAGTCTCTCTTGAGCTGGAGCGTGGAGGACGGCGCAAGAAATACAGAGAGAGCAAGAGAGGCCACGGGACACAGGATAAAAAGAAGGTGAAAGAGAGGAACGAGGACGGAAAAGTCGAATAAGAATGACCGGAGCGTCACGTGCCTCGCATTGTTCTCATTACTCGAGGACGATCGTCTTTCTCCCCCACGGCACTCCGACTTCGAAGCGGGAGATCGACGATGATCTAGAGCCTCGACCTCGGGGCTAGTCGAATTCTAGAACGGTGTTCGATCGATCGCGAGATCCTTTCCACGAAGGACGGGAACCGGGTCTACTCCTGATGTCATCCAGATAGCTGGATACACCTTCCTACGTACCATTGACTGCTGGCGATCAGGCAAGATCGCCACTCTAAGCTCGGATGAGACCCGGATCGACGGATAGTCGCGAATCTCTTAGGAGGACGCTGTGTACCAGGATACAGCGATTCGGAGGTGGCTAGAGAAATTGTAGGGAGAAGTGCGTCTTCCCCGCAGTGTCAGATAGCTGGACGTAGATCTACTTTTTATTTTTAATCAACGCTCGTTGGACACACCTGGATTCTCACCTGAAAACCTTGAAAATTGCTCTGATATTCCCTTGGTTGAGTGTATTTTCAACGTTCCGTATTCGTTCAAGGATCTACCTCGTTCATTCCAATCTAAAACGGTGAAGAGCCAGGGGATCATCAGATCGCTTCATGAAATAAATGAGTTCCAGCGAACAGGTTGCGCAGATTCGTGGATAGTTGAAGAGCGCTTACTGCGCTCAGTCACGGCACAACCAACGCGTCCACGATTGTTGCGAATTCACTGAGTGCAATATAATTGATTCATCCCGCATCTCTGTTCCGCGCTGCTTGCGACACATCGACGGAACAATGACGATAGGCCGGCGGACGCGTGTAACTGTCAGTCCGGGACATGATATCGTCGGTAATTTTTGTCGAGGCGTTGCCAGTTCCCTGCCATCGTCGACGACTTCGTTCCCCCAGTTTGTGTTTCTCTCTCGCTCGCTCTCACTTCTTTCTCCTCTTTTCGCCTTTATCTACACGCGCTTTGTGTGTTACCCCCAGGTTCGTGCATACATGGAACAAACAACGCGGGTACAACGCTTTTTCCGAGTCTAATTAATTCGCAACGACCAATTATCATGCTTCTGGGGTATTAAGGAAAAGTTATGTCGCCCCGCGAAAAGTTTACCCGAGCACGCAACGCCTCATGCCTTTCGTTTCCCGGGAAGATACTCGACGATTAGGAACAGCGACAATATCTTACGACGGGGCCCCTGCAACCGCAAAAACATTTTTATTAGCCGAAGGAACACGTCGAACACACGCATCCGAGACAATCAGAGATTTTATTATTCAATCAGGCAGTCGTTGAAATAATTGTGAGAAGCAGTTGAAATTACAGCTCAATTGCAAGAGAATTCTATGTGGACTTTGTACAGGAAAAAGAAGGGGAATGATATTCCTAACGATATTCCAACATTCTTCTGTCTTCACAACTTTGCCTCGCCTATATCACAAATCCATAAAATCGTAATAAAATTCTTATCTCTTGTCGAGCACTTGTACTACAGAGCAGAAAAATCGTTCCAATAAGTAGATCAAACAATTTCATCAATTTACAACGCCCGGAAATCGAGCAACATTCCAGAGAATATCGCAGCATCGAGCAACTCCCGAAATTCCTACACCAAGAAAGAAAATCGGAGCTCCTCGACGCATGAAAACGGGAGTTTGCATAATTATCCACAGTCTAGTAATTACTCTGCGGCGCTGACGCGCTAATGGTTCGAAGTTCTGCAGGATCTGTACAGTTCCGAACCGGAGCGGAGGAGGTACAATGCAATCTGGGAGCTCGGAATCTGCTCGGATAATCGAGAATCTGTGGAACACTCTAAGATCAAAGGTTTACCGTTTCCGCGGAACAAGATACAGTGACAGAACGATCGCGATCCGCCGGTTCCCGTAACGTTTCTGCTGGGAGGGGCTCGATAAGCAGAAACTGTTAGCGAGAAAAAGGCCGCGTATCGTGGGTGCGTGGAGGCGCGTAGCTTTCGTGGCCGGTGGTCGTATACGCGCGTTACGGTGATACGGCGAAGTTTATGGTATCGCGTACCGAGGTAGGCATAGGGCGTGCAGTCATGCCCTGGCGTATTCATTTCCACGGCAGCCTCGTAAAACCGACTTAATTTAATGTACGCGCTTCCCTTGCAGCCTTGCGACCGTTCCTCCCCTTTCCTCCTTTCGGGTTCGATTCTTCTTTGTCGCGGAAGACGCGTTAACAAACATAATTCTGCAAGAAATTGTGTGATGCCTTCGGCGCACAGATTCGATCCATTTTTTTTATTATTAGTTCTACAGTTTAAAAGAAGTCATTTCCTGTTACTTATCTTGGCGATAGAAATTCTTGTGTTCGACCAATCTTTGAGAATCCTAACTGTTTCCTCCCCAAGTTCTTTAATACTTTTGTTGTATGTAATCCAGGTTTCCAGGTTTGCAACTTGTATGTTTCACATTTCCGGCATCCATCAAGAGATGCTTTTCCCACACGTGGAGCTTGCACTTCACAATGCAGAGAAACCCTGGTAATGCTTCGCGCATTCTTGAGGTATGAATGGAAAGAAGCTTCGTATTTTGGTAAAACCCTGTTATACTTTCGCATGTATGAATCCCTTGAAGTCTCGATGTATCATACTCTCCTACGCTCAATATTTTCAGTTCTTACTTCGAGAGAATATCTACATTCATCATGCACAGGAAACTTCTCAATTCAAGTTGATTCCCCGAATAGTTGCTCTTCAAACTTGAAAATTACAAGGTAGATCCTCCAGAACCTAGCATTAAAATTTAGAAGCAAGAAATCTAATAACAGCAAGGAAATGAAGTTAATGAAGTCATTAAGGAGTTCCAAGAAAATTGAAGAAGAACAAAAGAATACAGTTTTCTTGTAGATCCCACGACCGCAACCTGTGCTCCGAAGGGTTAATTTTGATCATTAGCGTATTCTCGCCTCAGCAACCTGTTATATTCTTTTGATCATTCGCGCAGATGTACATACATTTGCATGTGCGTTTAAAAGATTTATCATGTTAATAGATATAGACATATATATTGTTGTAAATTCTTGCTCATGCATTTAAAGTTTAATAATAATTACTGAATCTATAAAGATGCAAACTTCTGCTTCACTTTGAAGTTGCGATTCTGCAGACCATGCGTTAACTAGGATGTCTAGACTACGACAGGGATCCGACGGCGCGGCGCTGACCGAAGTGCGCGGTTCTCTTCTTTTCAGGGTTCTCCAGAGCGGACGGTTCCACAGAATGGGATACGGCGGTTGGTTGGATAGTTGGAGAAGCCGCGGCCAGGTTGTATACAGGCAGTATCCGTTCGTGGCGCGGCCGGGCATATAAAACGCGGTTTCGGGTCCGGGTTAATGCGCCGGGCGAAGAGAGCGGCCTCGGCGGCGTGTTCTGCATCTCGCGGGCATGTTTTGGCCGGCTTATGAATTTATTGGGGGCCATTCATTAGACATTAGGGACAGCCCCGTGAGCGCGTAGGAGTCGAGAAAAAGGATAGCTACTCTCCCTGCGGGACCCCGTTACGGGCGTCTAGCTGCGGCCCGCTTCGGTCCGCTTCGGTCCTCTTTAGCCCGCGCCGAACTCGATTATCCCCGCACATTGGTGCCAAGTGGAACTCGCGACCTGAAACAAAACTGTTCGCGAAACGCACAAGCTCGTTAAAAACAATAAATTTTTCGGGAATTGCTCACGCTAATGTAATCAGCGCGTAGGAGTCGAAGAAAAGGATAGCTACTCTACGCGACCCTGTTACGAGTTCTCAACTCCGACCAGCTTTAGCCAATTTCTGCCTGCTTTAGCTCCAACATCTCCGCGCATCGCCCGAGTGGAACTCGCGGCGTGAAACAAGACACGAGCTCGTTAAAAACGAAGCGTTTCCATCCGTAAAAACGAAGATACCGGCGCCGAATCGCAGCGAATCTCTCGCGGATCGCTCGTGCTGATTTATCTGCGGCCGACCAAGCCGCCTTTTTTCGCTTGCCAGTTTCGTACCGAGCGTAGATCGCGGTGATTAAGTGGCATGGTACCGCGGGACCGTTCGATAAATAAATAAACCGCGGTGAATTAATTGGCGCACTCGGCCGGGCCCGGGCCGTGTCGAGCGTGTTCCACCGGGCCCGCTCAAAGCGCGCTCTTTATTTTTCTGTAATCGATCGACGCCGCCCCTGGACCCGCTTCGATAAGCTGCGAATCGCGGGAATGAGATCGGTTCCCCAGTGATCGGAATTTTTCGTTCTAAACTTTCAGGGGAAAACTGAATTTTGTAACTCTTTCGTTGTTTACGTCTAATGTCTACACCTTTAATGTTTTTTTTAAAATAAAATTTTCTGATCGAGCGACGGTGTAATATGTTTAGGTAAAATGACACTGGTTTGCTACTCTGTGCAACCCTCCGTGGCGTCCATTTTGTCTCGGCTCTTATAAGGCTGTTAGGAGCCTGGCCTATTGTGTAATACACTTTTGAAGTATGTAGAACGTAGAATGTAATGAAGTTACTTGCGGTATTGGATAATGTTGCAGGTCGTTGAAGCAGAAGGCAGTTATGAGATTGGCAAGTCGCGAACAACGTCGGAAAATATGTTCCAGGTTGGAAAAATCCTGTAACGTTAACGACGACATCTACTTCTTACTATTGTATGATATTCTTTTTTTCTAATGACACGCACTCTTCTGAATAATATTTAAAATACATGGTTCAACCGAGAACCATTACCGTGTTAATCTTATCCTTCTCGTTGGAATGTTGGGAAAAAGATTGTCTTTTGTGCAAC
Organism: Lasioglossum villosulum; assembly: GCA_963971365.1. Classification (NCBI taxonomy): domain Eukaryota; kingdom Metazoa; phylum Arthropoda; class Insecta; order Hymenoptera; family Halictidae; genus Lasioglossum; species Lasioglossum villosulum. The sequence goes on along the minus strand of OZ020502.1, from coordinate 33,533,558 downwards.
AGAAAAAAAGTACAATAATCGTGAATAAGAAAGAGTGACTCGGAGAGATGAGAACTTTTATAAAAATGGATGAAGCAGAGATTTGCGATAGTGGGATTGCAATCAAGAATGGCATAAATCACATTGTCTATAGAATAAATAGAAAGATAACGAAGGAAATAAATCGTGTGAACTGGTTTAAAGAAAGGGAATCAAGAAGAGACTTATAAGAACGACGAATGTAAAATTGAGCAACATTAGGACAAGTATATAATTAGTTGAAGACAGAGTCACTCAGAAAGTAAAGGTTTACGGAACCAAAAGAAATAGAGATTTGCATCAGTGTAGCAACTACGGATAGCATAAACAATAATTGGTATACAATACAGAATAAATAGAACAGGAAACGCTGAGAATCGCGACTGTGAAATTCAGTGAAATTAAAATAGACGCGAAGCAGTTGGATTAATATAATATTCTACGGACGAGATACCGAGGCATCCCCGAAAGAATCGACTGTTACCCAATAGGAAGACGAGGCTCGCGTCTGCGAGCTTTCAGGCAGCCTGAATTTCTAATTAGCCTCGGCTGGCTCACGAGTCGCGTGACCACGAAGTACGGCATTGTATTCAGCGGGCCGTCGAACAAAGCGAAACTTCGTTAACATTCAAAGCGACGCGTTCGCTGCTTAAACGAGGCTGTAATTCGCTCGCGGATGGAATAGATTGTTCAGGCGAATCTGAACCGGCGTCCGCGCTTGTTAATGACGAAAGTTGTCTTCTAATGGCTCGCGCGTTAAATACGAAGAAGAAGACGACGACGAAGAAGAAGAAGAAGAAGAAGAAGAAGAAGAAGAAGAAGAGGATCTTCTGGTAGGGAATACGGCTGCAGGAAGTAGAAGCGAAACATAGGCGGGGCCCGTTGATCTCGTTACACGGACTCCTCTTCTTCCTTGTCGCAGCTTTTACGGCGGAACTTTCGCAGTTCGCGAATATTAGGAGAACGCGACGCGGGGGAGGGATAGAAAAGCTTGCCGCTACCAGCGTGCTACAAGTCCCCTGTCGACTCGTCCCTTCAAATTTACCCGAGAAACGCGGATAAAAGAAACTTCAGCCGCTCGGAAACCAGCACGTCTCTTGTGGACGATGCTCGAACACCGGTTCTCTGGTAAGTCGCGCTTCTAACGAGCTAATTTGTGACCGCCTCTTTCCTCATACCACCCCAAGACTTTCGATGACTTCTGTAGGTACAACTGCGTTCGTAGGTTTCTGCTCGTTCACATTTGTATCGATTTATCGACCCGTTCAGCAGCGAGCTACGTAATCCAGACGATTTTTGTGTACACGATTCCTGGGTACTGTTTCAAGTGTACATTCCTCTTCCTCCAGTTCATACAACTCGGATAAAAAAAATCTTCCTCGATTCAGAAAATTACATTTGAAGTATGAAAATTCCATGATTCTTTCATAACACAGAAAACACTCGTGAACGATGGTGCAGAACACTTGTTAACTCCTGGGTAATTAATCATTCATGACAGATAACCACGGTATGAAGTTTAATGTTCTACTTTACCTAGTACATTTATTATTCATCGATAAAAACTGAACCGACCGCGCAATCAGAATTCACACAGTTAGATGCACGAGCTCGACGGCGAGCTTATTAATTAACCAATAGATGTTTTAAAATAAAAACTGGCGTACGTTATAAGGATGCTTATGTATGTCATACATTCTGTAACTTTTTTTGTATTTAAAGTCGTGATAACCAATTAAATAACAAACCAGAGAATGAACTTCTTGCAACGTTTGTACGAAATTTTTGCAAGTTTTGAAGATCGTTCAAGGCGTTAGAAATTCAATCGGCGGGAGTGAACGGCATATGGCCGAAACAAAGAATAATTCCGGGACGCGGGATGGGCTCCGAACGAATTTCATCCGAGGGAAAGTTTGTCGGGGTACAACAGGGGCTAGACCGAAGTTGAGAGCGCGAACTCGCAGTTCGGGGGCTGTTCCAGCCGCTTCGGCGTTCGCGAGCACGACACGTGCACCACCTCCGATTTTCTTCTTCCTTCGACTGCCTTACGGCCCGTTTCCATGCTCTTGCGAGCGACGTTATGTTTCCGTCGAAGCCGAGTTTCCGGCCGCGTATATTCGCGCAGTCTCTCCCATCCCTCCCTCGAAACTGAAACTTTCGTGTAAGTTTTGCTGCGTTACGACGCTCCGTACACCCCCGCACGCGCCCCTTTGTCTTACCTATACTGCCACCCCAGTATAAGGCTATATACCTAGTCAGTCGCTGTCGAAACGCGCTGTACCTACCAGTTTGTACAAGTAGCCGAACTTTTGTCACGATGTGTGACGTGCATGGGACGTGTCGCCTTGCCCAGATGGGGCTCGAGCAAAAAGGAGCTGCTCGCGATTTTCGACGGTGTCTCGACAAGTTCGCCAAGAGCTCTTCGGGGCTCGTTCCGCAACCGGTTCCGTTTAATTTGTTGAAGAGATCGTTGCTATCCGATCGCTGGAGCTATTTATTAGTTACCTCAAGAGTGTGTTTCTCAAGATTGATTGCGGGTGGAGAATTTCTTGAGAAATATTATGATTCGATCGGAAATGGATTCGTTCGTGGCGATTTTGGTGTTCCTGAGATGATAATGGACGTTTCGACATGCCGTGTGATTTTAATAACAACTTCTGTATTTTGCAGTGGACAATTTTCATTTTCATAAAAATTGAATTTCTGCATCCCCGGATAAACGGCATGGACGTTGTAGCGTTGAACGATCGCCGGTCCCTTCGACCGAGTCGATGAGACAATTTACGATCGGAGATCTGAATAATTATTGCGAGGGGCGTGCAGTGTACTCGATAAAATACTTTTTGGGGTAGCCGGGCTCCCACGGGCAATTCGCCGGGCATCGCGAGCTCCCTTCGCGCCGTCAGCGCGAGCCGTCGCGTCGGGCCCCGTGGAAAAAGAAAAAGGTTCCGGTTTTTAAGATGGGGCCCTGTCCGAGCAAAAAAAATGGTTCACAGAACGACGAAGGGTGCATCGTTCGGGCGCATCCTCCCGAGACCCTCGTGGGTACGGGTACGAGGCAGTACGAGCATTACGGGCCCCGGCAATTTATCGTTATTACCGTTGACCGGCATGAATATCGTTCAGGAGCCAGGTTATAGCCGAGAGCCAATCGGGCCTCGTGATCTGTCTCCCCGTTTCGCTCTCCCGACCGCAGCGTTGCACTCGAGCGGTGCAGCGGTGCACTCACGGCGACTTGCACCGTCGGCGAGCATTAACGCTCGAGTTACGCGGTCCTATCTACATCGGAATAATTATTGCCGCGATCCTTGCGCCGCGTCCTGCTCCTGCTCCCGCTTATGCTCGCGCTTATACTCCTTCTTCTTCTTCGTCTGTTGCTGCCTCGACCCCCCGTCTGACTGATCCTGATCTACGACCGACGAAACGCAGCCTCAAGGACAGCGCAAATCGCACGGGAACTTTGCCATTCGTGATTAACCCTTGACCGGCAAACTTTCCGTCAAACGTGCCTTTCCCTGTCCCGTTTCTAACGCAGCGGGCTCCTTCGCTATTACTCCTGAATGATCCCTTTTCTACATTGCACCCATAACTAACGGCTCTCTCTTCATACTTCCACAAAATTTATTTCTATTCGGTCTCGTAACATTAACGAGAAGAGTTTTGTTACGGAATTTTATATTTCGTCTGTCGTTCGTGTCTTTATCGTTCATTTTATCGTAGTATCGTTTACAAAATGTGGAAGCGTCCATTTTCTAATGAATTATAGAAAGGAATTATCTCTTCGAATGGCTGACAAGCAGAATTGCGTTATCGAACTTTCGTCTCCCTATTAAGATAATTCTGAATTATGTAAATCGTATAATCTAATGCCTGCGTTTCGAATAATTTAACCCGCGTTTCGCGGAATGATCACTTTAACAAATTGTAACCGGCCTTTTTATAGCTTGTCAACTGTTTTTTAAACGGACAAGTTACATACCATTTCTACAGCTACGTCGCAAGTATGTCGTATATCGCTTGTTCATTGTTTCTTTGATGACAGACGTATCAGTTAGATAACTTATAGATTATGACTTACGTAACGGGAATACGAAACTTGCTAGAGTCGCGAAAGCTGTATAATATTACGCATAAAACGTTGTAGTTCGACGAGCAATAAAAAGAGCACATTCCATCCAATTTTATTGAACTTATCAAGACTTTTATAAGCTATGAATGCTTAAATACCGCGGTTTGATTGTGAATAAATTACAATCGTTAAAACGTTCTTCTCCTATTAAAATATTTGATTCTAAATGCGTGATAAGTTTTATCATTTATTGTCGCGCGTCAGGCTCGACGTTAACGAGATTATATTGCTGAAAGTGGAGCTAGCTGAATTAATTGAAGGCAGAACCGAAAGAAATTGTCGACTGTGTCCTCCGAACGATAAAAACTGCTCATCAGCCGGGAGATCATACCTTAATAACAGGCTCGGTTCGTTAAAGATCGCAAAAATTGCGACGAGCGACGATCTAACGAGTCTTCGCACCTTTCGTCGCCTCTTGACGACAGCTACAATCACCCTGCGGCAACATAGTGTTTTTCTGCACGTAACCGTGTCATTCTGTCGACTGTCATTATCGAGTTCGTGTTGACAATCGCGCCGATCAAATCTGCGCGCTTCAATTGTAACTTTCCGTACAACATACGCCATCCACCAATACGGTAAACCCAAAAAATTAAATTCCTTCTTGAAGAACAAGGTATAGAGAATGTATCTCTAAATCGGTGTCTCGAAATTTTCAACAATTTGAAACGAGCAATGCACGAGACTCCATTTCTACACTGCTGACATCATAACTCGAGTTCCACTGGATCGATTCGCTTTAAAGTGTGTGTGCACCTTCAACCCACCTATCACTATATTATAGTAACGCTATTCCATTGAAATAGAAGCTCGTTTCAATTTTATTGTGAAAAAATCGTAACAGTTATCTGGATAGATTTTCCCGAATGAGATTGGTCGCTCGTAGCAAGTTTAATTCAGATTTTTCCTCCACATAAAAAATCATAGACCTTCTTGAAGCCTAAGAGAAAATGTGAATGGAGGTCCTATATCAAAAGGGTTGCTAGTTTTCCCGTAAAAAATTGCAACAGCTCTTTCAGTTTCAAAAGGATAGCTAATATCACTGCGGAAAAAATTGCAAATACATTGGAGGATGCGTTCCAGACTGTAATTCCGAAGACACGATTTTCTGTGTCTCTGTATTCCGGTGTTCTCCGACGAATCGTGTCACCTTTCACTTTCCACGATCTCCGCGCTTCGCGTCGATCCGGATCGGTCTCCCGGCGCGGCGTCGGCCCTCGTAAATTCAATCTAAACGCGTCATCGATAATTAAACGCGGGTTATTCCGAGGCGATCGACACGGGATCTCTCCTGAAATATTCGCGAGGAACGGGATCGCTCGTTCATTAGCGCAGTTTTATCGTGCAATCACGGCTGCGGAGCGATGTCGGCCCCGTGTACCGGTGCACACTTATCGCTGATAAGCAGCCGTTTATCGGCGTTGGGGAGCGAAGGGGGGATTAGGGGAGCGAGTAATGGCAGCTTCGGCATTCATTATCAGGGAAATGGCAGCCGGTGGCGTGCTCGAGTTCCGATTCTCTGATCTATTTTGCACGCGCCGAGAGTCGGTGTCGCGCTCGGAATTACCACCGATGCAAATCGACACTTCTCCTCTCGCGAGACACTCGATGACCTATTCGCACACCCGTATCCGCTTTACTCAGCGACGGCGAGCCGCGACGATCGCTCGATCCGTGGAATTCGAGAATATTGTTCGACGACGATCAACTGACTGAGCTATTCGCGATGAAACCTTGATAAATTGTGGTTAAATGATTTGTTGCCTGCGGAATTTGAGCTCTTTTCTTCGTGGATGGAGTTTCATCGCTTGCGATTTTCTTTATGGCTATACTGATTTCATGATTTTATTGTATGTTGATCGGTTTCGTTCCTTTCCGTTTATTTTTCTTTATTACTGTAGAGTACTGCTCACGGGATGCTGATGAACTGCTAAGTAACTCTCGCATCATGGGAATTGAGTCGATTAAAAATGATATATAACAAAATTGGTATGATATATTAAAAGATATTAAAACCCTCTTCCTGTTAGGAGGAATTATCGAATGGGCAGTAAATAATGTTAACTACCGAGGTACTTTTTCACCTGATTGAACAGAAAAATATTGATGTCAGAGCTAATTAATATTCGCGAAAAAATATTATTCGCAGATCCATCAATGTCCTTTCCCGCAATCTTCCTTTCAACACGGCAACGTATAAAATTTCAACTGATAAATTAATCAACTAGAATATCCGATGCACGTCTACCCGCTTCTACCGGAACCTCTCAAACTGTCCAGCCGTCAGAACTCTAATTAACCGAGCAGAATTTAATCAGTATCTACCAGCTTCTACCTAGATCCTCTCAAACTGTCCAGATTTAACGCCTCTGAACTATACATCCTGTACTCCGCACTGCGATCTACATCATTTACCCGCTGCGGAGCTTCCACCTAAATTCTCTTAGAAAACCAACGAGTAACGTTCCCGTGGTAATTCAGACTTCTCTGAAACAGAAAAATTGCTGTTAATAAAAGTTCGTGCTTTCTGTCATGAATGCTCTTAAACCCATTTTAATTCAGCTTGAATAAGTAGATACGTTCAACTGCAATTGTGCATTTATTCCAACCAATTTTTCTCTGCTTCCCGTTGTCGCGATTCATTAACAGAGATAAATATTTATTACCGTGAAGAAGACGCAGTACTCAAAGTATCAGTCCTTCCATTCATCATTTTCAACTGCTACAAGAAGTGCAATCGCCACAAAATTAAAACTTCCGTGTTCGCAAACGATACATCAATCGAACAAAACGTCAAGACCCTAGATCTTATGTTCGCACATCAACGGACGCATCAAACGCATCGAACCCGCTGTCTCGCAAGCGGAAGTAGCCCCCCATTCACGAAGACGTTCGCGGTTCTCCGGGTTCTCCGCGACGCGCTGATGCGGCGGAACACAATGACCGTGGATGCAGCCGTTGCAAGTGTTGCAACGCGTAAAAACGCTTAGTTCCCGCAAGTAGCAGATGGCAGCACCGCACTGCACCGTGTGGAATTAAAAAGCTGGAGTGGAGGAGGAACGTTGGCTCGCTAGAAAGAGGAGGAAGAGGAGGATGAAGAGTAGGGGGTTGAAGAGGAGGAGGTGGTGGAATGAATGGAGCGAGAATCCTCTGCGGTTGAATAAAGAGAGAAAGAGAGGCACGTGAAGCCAATAGAGAGGATCGAAGAGGAACATTGAAGGGAAAGAGACAAAATCGTAGAACGACTGGTAGGGATGGTTGTCGTCGAAAAAAAGAGCAGAGAGAAAGAGAGAGCACGAAAGACGGAAAAAGAGAGAGCTTGTGTCTACGAGCAGTGTGGCTAGTGTGCGTTTAATCTCCTCTATGGCAGGGAGGTGGTTCGATGGGGGGAGTCCGGTCTTCTTAGGAGGGAGATGACTCGGCCGGCTTAATGATTCCGGGGGAAAATAATGAAACATGACCAGGTATCAGAAAGGGGCGTTACTGGCGACCGGGGAAGGCCGGAGGGGTACGGTCGCCCTTTTCCTTGGCGGCCGTTGATATAAGGACCTGGGATACGACGTCTCGTCGGTCTCGGGGAAGGTAGGAGGCACTAATGAGGACCGTGAACGCGGACGACAGGGTTTGGAAGAGCGACAGAGGCCGACAGACCCGTTCAACGGAGAGGGAAAACGAAAGGAGGCTGTGGCTGGACTCTCTGGACCGGCGATCATCAGCGGGGATTGGCCCGCGGGCCCAGACGAAGCCGCCACCTGGTTGGACGAACGGACCCCTCGGTGCACCAGGTGAGAAAAACTCACCTGGAGAAACCATGCCTCCGCCGATGGGAGTGGTGAAGCTGATCCCGACCAGGGTTGCGCGCCTCTAGGACTCCTCCGCTACCATGTTGTTATCGTATAGCTCCACCGAGGAGTCCGCCGATGTGGCATGGCATCAAGACGAGAGTCGCGGCCGATTCGAAACCGCGATTTATGGAAAGCCGCCCGTGAGAAACGCGGCTCTTCCTGCTTTTGCCGATGAACCCAACTTCGACCCCGATGGGAAACCATGCTTCCGACTCGGCAGACAGTTCTCGGCCCTCGCCAATTTTTATGGGACGTGGGAAACGTGGGAACAGTCGACCACCGTTTAATTGCCCACGGTGGGACGATATTCGGGACGGCCAGACCACTGTCTTCGGAAATTGGCGGACTTCGATGAGAACCAATCTATATGTACGCCTATCCTAACCCTATCCCATCAAATCTAATGTAACTGGCGGCCCATTTTACGCATTCGTATAGCGTGAATGATAAGCCCTACAATAAAGAAATGCTCATTCATCGAACTTGATATTTACAATTATCGTAGAATACGGTTAGCATGTAGAAATTTTGTCGGAGTCACGAGAGACTCCGGTACACCAGTGTTAAGCTCCATATTGCCAGTTATCTTGGCACGCGCAGTCGAGACGCCATTAAGCACTCGGCTGCAAAATTGTTCCGGGCGCAAATTGCACGGTTGCCTCCTCGTTACAAGCTCATCACCGTTGTCACTATCAATTCCGCCGTGTCGCTCCAGTTTTCATTCGATCCACTCCGTGCCCGATGAAACGAATTACATCGGCGACGAACTGGTTTCTAAACTCGTCGACGGGTCCCGTCGCGGAGTTTACAACGGTAATATAGCGTATCGGCCGGCGAAAATCCGTTCAGATTTCATAGAAATGCAGATCTGTGTTTACCGATGCACGGCGTCGTATCCAACGTAGCCTCGCAGCTTACAACAGGAAGCGATTGTTACTTTGTTATCGAGCGGATGCAAACTCGCGCAATTACCTTTAATTACCGTTTAATAGCGAGTGGAACGGAGAACGGTAGCGCACCTGTCTCTCATCGGCCAGATACTGATGCATCGACACGGCCCGGCGATGTATCTATTTAATTGCTTTGATTATTATTTGAGAAGAGATCCAACCCGGATACGCCGGCGAGCAACCGGTTCTGCATCGTAGATAGAAGTTCGTGCGTACGGTCCATTTCGCTATAATAACGTTCACATTAAACACACAACATTCGGCTTAATAAACGACAGGGTGAATCGCTTCTTTGAAACCTCGTCGATCCGCTTCGAATCGCGTAATTCCGTGGATCGAGGCACCATAAAGCGAATTCAAAAAAACTTTTCAAATACCACGCTTATATTAAAATGCACTAAAAAAGGAGAAAATAATTTTTTTAGACGTTAGTGACTGTAAATAAAAGCGTGGAACGCTAAACTATATCGACGTAATCTTCGTGGACGATCCACGCTTTTATTTATAGTTACTAATGACTCAAAAAATTATTTTCTCCTTTCTACTGCATTTTTTATCTCCTAAACGCACACGTTTTTTATAGATTTGTTCTTTTAATATTACATTGTCATCCAGTTCTGAACTACGTTTAAAGTTTCAATTCTCTAGCGCATCGGGAAGTGGTTCGAAAATCGATTACAAGATTTGTCGCATACAACAACGATCCGAAGTTTCTTACGCGAAAGAATCAATTTCATTTAATTATATACAATCTCTAATTTAACTTCCAAAGAAAAAGATCGAATTCTCGGAATTACGGAGTGTGCTTACGTCACCCACCGATATCGACGAATCAAGTCAGCCTATTGAGATGTTGGAGCACTTTGCGTCAAGAGCATGATTCACAGGGAAACACACAGGGTCACCATCGAATAATTCGTGATCGCCGAACGTCACTCGTCGTTCTCGATTCGATAAGAAGTCGTTTCGAGAGCATCACCGGAAAGGGAAAATCGACTCCGTCACCGTGGACTTAATCTACGGGAATGGCCACACGCTAATTCCTGTACACGGACGACACACGCGTCCCCAGATAAAACTCTGGCTTTAATAATTAGCGTACCCATAATTCACCGCTGAAAGCGGCCTTATCGTATCCTTTAAGCGGCCGGTTATGCCGACCGAGTCGTCGGATGTTGCACAACAAGCCCTCCGAGATCTCCAGCTCGGGAATGATAAACCAATGGCCCTTGAAATGGTGCTATGGTACTTGGCACTGCGATGGTGAGAGCTGTGTACAAGCTGCGTTATCCTTTATGGTTTTTCAGACTGTTAATAGTGCTCTGGAACGATAAACCAGTTGTCTCTGCTGCTCGGGCGCGAGCAAAATGGCACCTCGACGCCGTGTCATTCGACGATGATGGCTTCGTTATGGTTGGCTTCATTCTTAATTCTCTCGGGGACCAGCAAAAGACTATAAATCTGATTTGAGACGTGAAAGTGGATAACATGTTTTTGAAAAACTGATTTAGTAGGCTGAAATTAATATAGAAAGTTTGTATTTTGTTTCTCTCCGGAAAATAATGTTCATTTCCTAAGAATTTCTTCGATCTTGAATTACAATTGCGAAATCGTTTACTTACTATCGCATGCAAATGTTGTACAGTATTACCAGCGTATGAATATATAAAGTATTCTTGATATTTTAATAAAGACAAATTATTGTCGTTATCGGGGCTCGCTCACTTGAAAATGACAGATGGATCGATGGAAATGCAGATCGTTCCGATATCAATAAATGACACTAATTAGTTACCGACAACGAAGACTGCAACGCAGTTTGTACGAATGTCTCGGAAGAACAGAGACGACGTTGGGTAACATGAAAAAGTATTCGGATTGAGGAATTCCCAAAGATGTTTATGATATCGCGTGTAAGTGAGGTACAAGACTTTAATTTTTACACTACACGAGTTCTTTATCTTCCTCGTTCTATCGGAGATAAAGAACAAGAATCGTATCGCGCGTTGCCGTGCAGGGTGGTCCTGCAATTCTCTCATATCCTCTCGGCAATACAATAATCCACATCACAGAAAATTTCGCTACATTTTTGCACCCTACGATCAAGCCGCCGAGCGACAGAATTAGAAATTACCAAGTAATTAAATTAGTAAATAAATTCGTAAAACGAAAACACTTTCCAATGAATTTCAAAAATGTAAAATGTCAGAGTACATATTTTATCAAATTAAATCTAGTTCCATTAACCTAGTTAAAAATGAATACCACAGTGAATTAATAAAAGCATCCCACTACAGGGCCATCCAATCCAATCCACCCCGAAACAGTGGTAGCGAAAACGACCCCTCGAAGTAATTACCATCGAAACGACGTCCGCGAACGTCCTGGACCGATAAAGCAACGCGTTATTGTTCTCCCTATAAACGCGTGTAGCCACTGTTCACGCATAGTCACCGGCTACAACGAAAAAGAGATCAGCAAATCCGTGTATCGCGGGGGTGCGATGTCCAGTGAGAATGGTATCGCATACGATCCGCGTTATCGTGCCCTAGTACATTACAATGTACCGGCGAAGTGTCATTAACGACATAACGGCGCTGGCGAACGGTTTGATTCACTTAGCACAGAGGTTCCCAAACTTGTTTGTCCTAGCGTCCCCTGTTCCAGCCAAAATAACTCGACATCCCCTAAAAATATCTTCGACCCTCGGCCACCCCTTCGCTTTATTCGATACATTTTCTCTATTCTCTCCGTATCACGAATGCGTTCGAAAACTATTTTTGAAAGAAACAATCCTAACATAAAAATGTTGTTAACTGTAAAAAAAACATTTGTAAAATCTCTCACGATTCTCTCCATACTCCATTTTGGAGAACAGGGACTCGGTTCCAAAAAATGACAGACAGATCGTGCTGCCAACGTACCAGAGATAAGGGATACGTCGCTAGCCGATTATCGAGAATCGACTTGGTCCTTGATCAACCCTTCTCCTCTTCGATCTATGCCGCGTCCTCCGCCTGGTCGACTCCGATCCCGATAAATCAGTGTAAAACCGAAAGGGACGTCGCCAGATTTCAGACTCGATTCAAGGATCCCTCGCGTTCGTTTCCGGCGATGATCCCTGTCGATCATCAACCCGGAATGATGTCCTTGTCCCGAAACGGTCCCCGTCCCCGTTCTCTCCGGCCAGATATACCTGTGCATCGATCATGCTTCTTATCGGCGCGCGAGTCACCTGGAAATTTTCAGAAAGCTCTCTCTCCCTCTGTCTGTGGAGCCGGGATAATTTAACGCGCGCCGATAAGCGGACGACGTTCGAGCGTTGTCGAGCGATAATCGGGGGGAAACCACCCCCTGGTCCTGTCCCGGACCAGTTCGCGGAGGAATACGATCGTTCGGGATCCACAGGCTTGTCAATCAGCCGGGGAGTCGCGATCCATCAGTCGGACGGATCGAACAAATTCGGAAGAAAGTCGAGCTTGTCCCTGGTAAATGATGAATCGGTCCGATACATTCGTCGAATTTAAAGGCTGCATGGTTGATACTTGCAACTTTATCGGGAGACTGGTGCAAGTCTATCGTTCAAAGTAAACTAGATTGTTATTGCATTATCTTAGTGATTAAAATTTAGAGTCTTCAATTGTTTTTGTTCCGTCATATTTTGTGATTCACTGAGGATGAATCATTCACGATTGTCGTTCGAAGCGGATATGGATTCAACTTCGGAGATAATATATATAAACATTGATAAAAAAAACGTTCCTTACGTTGATTAGAAGACACGGTAACCAGAAACTGTTGCATTAATGAGAGTAATCTGATCGAATCTTTAGAAGATATTCTTCGGAGACGTGATTTTGCATAGAGCCTCGGAGTCTATCACCGAGGAGAATGAAAACGATTCTCAGGTAACGAATGGAGCCACTTAACAAAGGATCGTCGGAGGACTAATATCGCCGAATGTGGGTAAAGCCCAGTGGCCAGGAGTCTTGGATGCACCCAATCAGTGTGATCGGCGTCCATGTGCCGGGAATAAAGGCGGGTTCGTATGCGAGCAGCAGCGGCAACATGAAAGATTCCTCGTGGTAGAAACTCCGCCGTTGGATTCGTTCGTGTTCAGCTCCAACCCCATACATCCTCGCCGGAGCTGAGTGGTCCATAAACAGCGTGATCGTTGTATCCACATGCTGGATGCGCGTGTAATCGTGAGAAGAATCCACGACTAGACCTTCCGAAGCGGAGAAGTGGACTCGAAGAGACCGAGAGAGAAAGAAAGAGATGGAGAGGACGACGCCGGCGTTCATTAATTAAACGAAGCGTGAGATTCCCAACCCTCTCCGACGCCCCTCCTCTCTCTCTCCTTTGTTCCAAGCCGGCCAACCCCCGCGATCATCTGAAGGAGCCGCTGTGTCCGGCGATCATCTGCCAGAAAGTCGATCGACCGATTCATAAATCCGTCCCCGGTGTCCCTCGTCGCCCTTCCGCTTTAAATTGTCGGGACAGTTCGAGAGCCTTGGAACAAAGGGTCGACGGGACCGCGCGTACAAAAGCTCCCCGGGACGCGGCGTGTCCGCGAGGATCTTGGTAATTGTTGCGTGATGATTGGACAGCTTAACGATTCTCCTGAAAACGCTCGGCGGAGATCAGAGGCCCTCGACTTCAAGTCAGATCGCGGCGCCGCTCTTTCGGATACGTGCGATTTTACGTGTGCTCGGCTAAGAAGAAAATCCGAATTCTTCAAGCACACTGAATAAACACACAGCCTTGGCAACTACGAAATTATTCTGCCTCGAAAAAGTTCGATTCCTGATCTGGGTCTGCCAAGAATTTTTTATTCGGCGCGTCTTACATGCTGTATGAATATTGAATGAATTTTTTAAACAGCTCTGAGAAAAACACAATATTTATTAGATACATTAATGCATAATGTATAAAGTTGTCCCAAACTAAATAAATAAATAAATTCTGAAAAAAATAAAAAATGATTCTGGATTATGCTGTACATTATTCAAAAACTTGTGGGAGAATGTTGTATGCATTAAGTCGGCGGAGTTGAAAGGTAACAATTCGCAATTGTAACTCGTTTATCCACACCTAGCACGACTCGTCTGTTACGCGGACATATTTGCTCGGACCAGATTTCCGATTTATCAACGATAGGCTGACAAAGGGTCGGCCGAAATCCTTTGAAGATATCGCGTATCGGTCGATTCGTTGTTTGATCTGCGTCGAAACATGGACGTGCACTCCGTCCGCCGTCGATAACGGCAACGATCGCCGATGGTTCCGGTGATCGTGACGCTTCAGCCACTCGTCCGAACCGGCCCTTATCAGCTACGACATATTTGTACATGTGACGCTCAAAAAGTGTTGCTGAAACGAGATCGGCGAATACCCGTCGAAAAACCGTCCCGCACGTTCCAGCAACCAGAGATTCCCGCGGATAATGGCTCTCGAGCATATGTTACGTGAAAAACGTTATCGGAACGGACGCGTGCAACCTCCGACTGCAACTTCATCGAGATAAAACCGAGGAAAATCGTATCACACGTTCGTTCCAGAGAAACCGATTACGAAATCATCGACGTTCTTGACCCGATTATTTGCCGAGATAAATTACTGTAATATCGATATTTGTTCCGTATCGATGAATCAGATCTCGGACACCTAGATAGATTCGCACGTGGATCTATGTTCTTACAATGATTTTCCGCGATTTGGTAGAATGTTCTGGTTCGAACGATTTCGTACAAGCTCTAGATCTTGTTTTAACGTGTAATTGTTTTGTCAGTGACGAAACAATGAGTTTCTAGAAATAGGAATAGAAGCTGTGTAATCGAACAGACTAACACTTGAATGATTTCATACTGTCCTCAAGTTGTCAATCATTTCTCAAAAGGATAGCTTGGTATTTCTCTACCTGTTTCTTTATTCGCTCTTTAGCCCCGTGCAATTTATTATTCGCAATTCTGCATCTTCGTATTAATTGCACATGCCACTTCACTCCAAAATTATTACCTCTCTTCCTCCTGCGTAGATTTCCTCGCGTTCTTTAAGTGTGCTGCGGCGCCATCGAAATTGTCCGCCGATTTTTCTGGCGCATCAAAGGACACCGCCGAATGGGCGATTGTTATCAACACGGGTCTAATTGTTGGAGCCTTTTCCGCGACGTCGGTTTATGATCGCGAGATTAATCGTTCGCGGCCCATTTATCTCGGAAGGTACAACATCATCGGGTCCGGTCAGGGTCGGGCACAATCGACGTCGAAGTAATTGCTGTCTCATTAATAACCCGAACATTGGCCGGCGGCGTGTCGGTCGCTGTAATAAGTAGCGGCAATGACTCGGGGTATCTGTCGGCGCGCAAGATCGCGCAATCCGCCTCGGATTCCGGGGCGATGGATTTCATGGTGAGCTGGTTAAGGACAATGGCTGCCGTCGCAGATCACCTTGTGTCAACCAGGGCGCAACAACGGCGTGCTTATGTACGGCCCGGTGGGGTATTAATTATCCCCCGGGCCTCCTTATAACGTAATTTATGGGTGGCAGGGAGGGCACACGGCCGACGGGGGCGAGTGAGAGAACGTTATCAATCCAGCAAGATTAATCACTCAAGTTTATGCCCGAGCCCCTCTCCTCATCCACTTCCCTTATGGAAGTAGCACACTTCGCTTTGCACTTCCACCATGGCTTTCCCCGTTGCCCCGCGTCGACTTTAGCCTAACGTCTTGATTTATGAGCGACGTCCGTGGGGTCCGCCTCTGTGATACCTTGATGGACAAACAGTCGTCGAGAAACCGCCCGCGAAGTTTCGCACCCCGATCAAAGGGTTTCGTCATGCTTGCTGACCGAGTGGCAGGAAGTTTCTGTGTGGTTCTTATACTTTGGGAGGCTTTAATTATTCTGATTAAATCTGCTATTATGTTGGTAAATGTTCAGGGTTAGGTTGAGTCGATGTTGAATGATTCTGAGGTGTCTGACGCCATCTTCAACGAGTATCGTTCACGGTTGTCTGAGCTTGAGTTGAAGGAACATCGGTGTTACTCTATAATTAATCATATGACTCGTAGATTACGAATTAAAAACATATTTTCATATCCCCTTTATTCATTTCAAATTAAGTTTGAAATACGGACTCAACTTTCAAAGTTTGGACTTACCTGGTTGTTGCAACTGGGTTCTCGATTTGACTGCAGACTTTATATGGTAAAATCTGAATTGCCTTATCTGCAAAAATATGGATTTGCATAGAGCTCCGCTGTGCAACGATGAAAGTGCACTCGCTGCGCTGGAATTAGAAGACCCTAGAGCACCCAATGACCCGATACCCTGAATCAGCAACCCCGATCGCCTAGAAAAGAGCACGAATCGTCGAAACAGTTTTCGCGACCGAAAGGGTGCAATATCCGTTCGGCGGATGGCCGCGGTGGTTCCGGGGAAGGTGCAACATCGGATTGAAAAGTGCATCGGGCGCGCACTCTACCGAGTGCACGGTGAACCCGCGGGTGATTCTTTCCTCGTTGCACCGGGAGGCCAGCGTTAGAAACGTCTCACTCGCAGAACCTGTCGAAGTGCGGGTATTCAACACGGTGACAACCGTTGCTGCACACATTGTGGAAAGTATACGCCACCCCTACCACGAGGTTCCAGGTGCGAGGGGGACGAGCGTCGGAGGGGTAGTGACTGGAAAGGGAAACTGGGAAAGGGAAAGCGCCCCTCCACCTGGATCCTGCCACCTCTCCCCTTTCTTCCCCCTCTTACGACCCCATCACTGCTTTGAGCAAAGCGACCGATGCCTCACGGTGCCAACGAGGAGGGTCTACAACCGTCCTTTGTCGAGTCGTGCTGCCACCTGTGCCAGCAGCTTTCGTCGACCTTGTCCGTGACTGGTCGCCGGGCACTTCGGACTCGGTCGCATCTCGCCCCGAAGAGCTTGTTGACCGTCGATCTTGCGCACGAAACCCCGAACCTAACCGTCTCTCCGTCGCCTCCGACTCGCCTTCGATTTTACATCACCCGGCGAGCCTGCAATTGGTTCACCGTCTTGGATTTAAAGCGAATCTACCTAACATGCTATCTGACCGAACCCGAGGAGATCCTCTACATCAGGTTGCCCAGTGATTCATTGAGACCTAGTTAGGGTTTCGGACTTCAGTTCAGAGGTACAAGCCACGGTTCGCTCGCGAGTGGACGTCTTCAAGGTGTTGGAAAATCGGATATACGAGTGGAGCTTGTATTTTGGTAGGTTGTATCGTTGTTGCAGTAGGGGTAGGTGATTTGATGCGACCTAGCTGTGATTATTCTCATCATGTTTTGGTTTAAAGAGGATGCAGATTCTTACTCAAGCTGTAACTTGTTAAGGATATTGTTCTGTTGGAGAATAAAAGAGTACAGTTTTATGGAGTTCGCTTACATATTATAGATCCGATTGTCATCTTGTGGAGAATAAAGGTGTTGGTGATTCATTGAAACCTAGCTGTAATTTTTTTATTCAAGCTTCACGTTACTTACAGAGGATATTATTCGTCTGGGGAATACAGGAGACTCGTATATTGTTTTGCAAATTTTCGTCTTGTTAACTCGACGATTATTTTGATAGGGGTGAGGGTGGGTGGGGTGTGTTTGTAATTCGTTGAAACCTGGATGACATACTCAAGTTTCATATTATACAGGAGTATTATAATCAACTAGCCTGTATTCTATTGAACTAGCGAGAAAACGGGTTGCGGGTCATTAGGATTAAATCATTGGGGTCCAGTTTTGATTTTAAACACCAAAAATTAAACCAATCAACAACAGTCAGAATCATAAAATTATCTTACAACTATTGAGAAACCTGTCCAGTATCAATCGAGGTGCAAATTTACATAAACTTTATTAATTTCCGAGTTGTATCGTTGCTGCGGATTTTTATGCAGAATTAAAATTGTCTGCATTAATTGCAGGACACGGGAGCTACATAGACATTTATTTCTTGTAAGATATGTAGATTCTGAAAATGTATCCACATTTTCCGTCCAGTCCTTTTTGCTACGAATGCATAAAATCCGCAGTCTGATCGTTGCGCATAAAATTCGCCGCACGCAGTAATCAAATCACATTTGGCCAAGCTAAACCAGTCTACATATCTCAGAACACTATCACGAGCCATTAAAAGATGCCGGAATTCCAAATTCAAGTTCCACCTCGAATCCGACGATTCGATCTGGTCGATGTTCAGCGATTGGCCGGAGAGGACAGTGTTCAGCGGCGGGATACATGCAAATCGAATTACGTGCTGCGAATCAGATAGTGTCCCGCGGAGTAATTCCGCCGAATCGCGATCTCCGGGCCGTTTGATTAAAATTAAAAAAAGGAGAGCGAGATAGATAGAATTACACGGAAGAACGCGCACGCGTGGCCAACGAATATCGTGCGAATAATTACGGGTTCAACGGACGATGAGCCAAACGCCGGCTAAGCGTCGGATGAACTTTCACTCGGCAGTTACGTGCGCCTTTTACCTATCGCTCGCGATCTATAATTACAGGTTACCAACGTGACAGTTTTCACGTGCTCCGTGATAGACGCATGTACACCGACGCATTGTACGCGGCCCGCTCACAGATCCACGTGAGAATGTTGCCTTTTTTCCGCGGCATCCCGGGGATATCCGCCGATCAACAACGCGATAACCGTTTCGCGATTGTGTTTCAACATCCCCGCAGACTTTCGTACGATTCTACGGTGGTCATCGTTGAATCGCTTGGAAATAGGTGACCTGTCCAGTAAATGGACGCGTAAGCTGCATGTCTGTTGAAATTAGAACTCGCAAATCGTTATTAAATTCCCTCACCGCTATTTCTGTGAGGTTTTGTCATTGGTAACAGCTGAGATTCCAGAACGCACAATTCTAACAATATTTCAGTGAATATTTCAACTCTTCAGTATCTAATTTCAATACGATCCACCAAAACATGCAACGCGAAAAGCTTTCGACCACGGGGGGTTAAATATCGAATGCACAAAATCATCAGACACTCGATCAATCAGATGTACCTCTTGAACGTGTCACTCGCAATCAAAAATAACAATCTATCAATCAAATCGCCATTAACAATGAATTATGATCATCAATTCGTGAAAATCTGAACTGAAACAACGTTACTTGAAAGCTCCATTATTTATTGTAAACTAAATACTTATCGCCTTTGCCTATCGGAGCTCGGTAATCGAAGATCAAGATCAGCTCCGAAAACAACTCACAATTTACAGGAAACAGACACTCGAGCCGCCGGGATCATGCAAATCGCGATTTCTATAATGAATCATAATCTTCCGTAAAAATCTGAACCGAAAAAACGGTGCTCGAAAACTCCATTATTCATCATGAGCAATATCGTTTCTATCGGAGCTTGGCGAGCGGCGTTCGAGTCCAGTTGGAAACGAAAAAACACTCGAGGGATCACGAACAGTCGAAAGATACCGAGTTCGAGACGGTGTATCATCTTCGCAGTGATTAGCATTCGAACCGAGGATCATTAGGCGAAGCGTAACAATGCGTGCGCGGCCAATGCATTTAACATGAATCGCGATGTACCGGGAGCAGGACTATAAGCTACAGAGAGCAAGAGCGGTATTAACATGCTAATGCCTTGTCTCGCGCTACAGTTAACCGTCTCGTCGCGTCTCACTACAGCTAAACGCGCGGGTTGATCCACGGCATTAGTGATTCAAAGCCGAGCTCGACACCTATAGGCACAATCATAATAAAACACGCGCACCGCAAAATAGAAGGCTCGCTCTCTAACAGATCGTCACCGGAGATCGTGATTACGACGCGCACTGAGAGGTTTGGGTTCCCCGAATCGGCACGATGAATAATTCAATGTACGAGGCACACGTGGTTCCATCGAAAGAAGGAGACAACGGGGGTGTGTGTTTCTACGAGGAAAAAATGTTTCACGCGTGCACTGTTTGTGTCCGTGTTCGGTGCACCGTCGAATCGGT
This sequence comes from Lasioglossum villosulum, assembly GCA_963971365.1. Taxonomy (NCBI): domain Eukaryota; kingdom Metazoa; phylum Arthropoda; class Insecta; order Hymenoptera; family Halictidae; genus Lasioglossum; species Lasioglossum villosulum. The sequence goes on along the minus strand of OZ020502.1, from coordinate 33,513,627 downwards.
GTCAAGAGAAAAGGGACTGCGACGTCCTTTCTCCCACTGTCTGCAGCTTGATCCCCGATTCCGGCGACGCACCGTTGATCCTGGTTAAACACACGCACAGACGGGCCGACGGGAAATCCGAAATCGATGTGCGACGACATCGGTCAGCGGCTTAGCCTGGGCGTAGTCGTAGCGGAACGTCGACGTTCTCTGTGCCGTCGACAAATTCGGTGTCGCATTCTCGGAAAGTCACCGAGACCGTAGGGGGATAGAAGGCGCGAGCGAGCGAACGAGCCGGCCGGGGAAGGGGAGGTTTTAAGGTGGAGTCGAGGAGCCGGAGGGTGGAGATCGTCGACGAAGACGTGGCGGAGGAAGGAGGACAGGGGGTGGAGGTGCGACAGAGAGAATAGATAGAGAAGGACGAAGAGGAGGTGGAGAAGGAGGAGGAGGGCGAAAGTGCCACGACGTTGCACACACTGGAATGACACTCGCGTGTATCGGCGACCCATACACCTTCGCGCTCAGCTTACAAAGCATACACGCATAGCAGCGGCCTCTTGAAATCGGGCTTGCAATCGGGGTGGGGTGTGGGGCTGGGGGTGTGCGCGAGGAGGCACCGGGGGGCGGAGGAGAAAGCGAGTTGCGCGCGGCTCTGTGTGTAGACCGCGGTGTTAACAAACGGTACACTAATGTTTCACATCTCGGTGTGCCTCCGCCGTATGTTCCCGTCTCGTTTCGTCGCGGAGTGGGCTCCTCGTCCCGCGACGGTCTCCTCTAGGCCAGCGTCGCCCTCCGTGGCGAGCAAGAGCGCGAAGCAGTAGCTCAACGTGCCGCGCACACTGCGGGGTGACGAGAAAGGCAGAGAGCGGCAGAGCGGCACGAACACCGGGCTTCGGTGGTAGTGTGAGAGGAAGCTCGGAGCGAGGCGATGCGACGCGACGCGCTGGGACGGGGAGGGGGCTACCGGAAAGGTGGTAGGGGCGGGGCAAGACTAGTCCGCGCCCACGGAGGGGAAAAAAGCCGAGCTCCGCACCCACCGCGGCCCGCGGGAGGGGACACGAAAGAAGTGTGGAAGGGGACGATTTATCCTGCTCCGCGGACCGTCGCTCTTTCTCTCGCCCCTTCTCGCTCTCTCGCCCGTCGTTTCGCCGGTATCTCCGAAGTGGCACACACCGCTGTACACACTGGCGAGCGTCTAACGAGCGAGGGGTAAACGGGCGATCGCGCGCGGGTCTCACCACGAAACGGCAAAAATATCGTCGTCGACGGTTTGCCCGCCGGTAGAGGGTGGTAGGTGCGCGAATATCGGCGACGATCCGCAACGCGCCGGCCGGCGAAAAATGTCGGCGCGTCCTTTTTATCCAACCCCGCGGATCTCTTTGTCCCCTTTTGCACAGCCCCCACCAGTCCTGGCGGGTTGTCCTCCCCCGCGAACCGGTCGTGCTCGCGGCCCACCACCTACAGCCGCCCCTACCCGCCCCTTTGATCGGCTCTCGCACCAGGAGGGCGACAAGTAAGCGCGAGGAGGCGAGTTCCCTTGAAAGAACTGCGCAAAACACACTTTCGCGTCGCCACGGCCCCGAAAGTCGTCTCCCGTTGTCGCCGGCGTCGTCGTTGTTGTCGCCGTGGTTCGTACCCGTCGCGGCGCGGATCGGCGACCGTTGTCAGCTTGTATATTGTTAGTGATCGCCGGCACGTTGTCGCAATCGCGCGCCACCGCTCGATCTTGCACGACGAGATTTTTCCGTCCCATCGGCGACATCATCCTGGTCGACGCTGTTGTTGAACGATCGGTTTTTTTGGTTCTCTCTTTTGTCGGAACAACGAAACCCGACGAGAATCTCGAGAAGCCCGGCGAACAAAGGCGTGCGGGGAGTAGGTGTTCGTCGCCGCCGACTTCCCGTGAACATCGATGACAATCGCGGCGCGTGATGGGACGGCCACGCGTCATCCACGCATTAAATTTCCGGTACGCGTTCGTCCCGCGTAAACGTGCCCGTGTAATACGTTCGTCGGACGGCGATCGCGCGTTCCGCTTCGCGAGCGTCGGAGCGAGAAAGACGTTGTTGCGCCGGTGAATCGGAGCGAGACGGATTACGGTGGTGAGACCGGGTAGAGAAAAAGAGATAGATAGACGGAGAGAACGAAAGAGAGATAGAACAGAGAGTGAGAGAGGCGGGAGAAGGAGACAGAGGTTGTGTAGTCAAGTGTCGCGTTGTGTGTGGAGCAAGGAGGTGGATCTTGGGAGGTGGGGGTACGAAGTAGTTGACGATCGTCGCTGGCGAAGTAGTAGGAGGAGGAGGAGGTGGAGGAGGTGGAGAAGAGAGAGAAAGAGAAAGAAAGAGAGTAGTGGGAAATCGTTCGGTGGTGGGGAGACGTCAGAGTGTGTGCGGTCGTGTCGAAGAAAGAGGTGGAGAAGCGAACAGGGACGGTAGAGAGGGCAAGCGAACAAACTACCGGGAAGAAGTCAGCGGCAAGTAAAGCAGCGCCGCCGAGGCTAAACTTCGGGATCTATCGAACTAAAATTGTCGTGTAGTTTCTGCCTCCTCTTCTGGCCCCCTCCCGACGCGGCCAGCCTCTCGCTCTCTCCCTTGACCCCACCAGAGCGAATACACACGGTGGCAACGGCAGCATCTCGGTCGGTTGCGCCCCCTCTGGCTCTGCGAGCTGGCACCCATCCCCTCCACCAAAACGAAAGCCGAACGAAGAGGGAAGAAAGCATCGACGGTGGGGCGTCACGAGGTACGCGGCCCATTGGGGCGACGGAGAGAGGCGGATCGGTCGGGCTCTGGGTGGGAGCGAGACGGTGAAACGGAAAGAGGCGAAAAGGAGGGAAAGAGACGGAACTCGAATGCGAGAGGGGGTAGGCAGGGAGCGCGTTAGCTGGCCCCACGGGCGACTCACCATATTTTATTGTCGCGTTTGCCGACGCTAACCGCCGGCGTACGGCTCCGTGTGCTCGATCTACGGAGATGCCGGCGACCTGACTCTGCCGAGACGAGACGCTACGCTACGAAACGAGAAGAGTCTGGCAGAGGAAACCGAGAAATACACCGGTGTGCGAGGTTTCTCCTTGCTTCACCGCGGCCTACGACCAGCAAGAGAGCAGAGTCATCAACGCGCGGTTACGACGAATTCGCGTGGGCTAGAGGTGCCGTGCTGCCGGCAGTGGCATCATCAGCCACCAGCAGAGGTGGCACCAGTACCCCCACCACCGCGCGCGGCGTGCCGGCCTGGACCCTCCCACCCGTCTCGCCGAGGGCAAACCATCTCGCAAAAATCGTCCCCCTTTCCATGGAAGGAAAAGAACTACGGCGACGACTCTGCCACCACCACCGCCGAGCCGACCGTTTCTCGTCACTACCACCACCACCATCGGCACACTACCATCGTTATCGCCAGCGCCACCGTCACTGTACCGCTGCCGTGCCTCCTCCTACACCGCGATCAACCGTCATCTCGCGGAACGAGGATACCAGAACTTACGGACTCGGATCTGGTCGTTCGGTCCTTACGACGAGGCCGCGACCTGCAGTCTATCCGGGGATCGGTGCCGGCCGTCCTGCAACATCTATTCGTGTTCGGTGGTCGATCGGTAGCCAGTGACGATTTGTAAATACAATAAGTGTGCGCGAGTGGATCGGTATCAGCTTAATCAAAAACGGATTAATAACATACCCGATCGGACTGTTTGCCCCTTCTTCGCTGGGTACCTACGTCCCGGAAAACCACCGGGTACATACATCCAACCCGCGAAGAATCAAAACCGTACGGTTCCATGCGTTCCCCTCCGAGTGATACGTACGCTCGTATACATGTGGACGCACACGTTCGACGACCACGAAGAGGACAGAAGCGAGCGGGCGTTACGCGCGCAACATCCGCGCCAGTTTCTCGGCGTCTGCTCGTTTAAAGAGTGCGCACCGCCGTTCGAAGGGGCGGGACGATTCGGCTCCCCGTCGGTCTAGGAGCCAGCTGGGATCCCTCGATTTTCAATCGTCCGGAGAAAGAAGACACGGGACAAGCAGGATACACTGGGTCGTGATCGCTCGAGGTGCGAACAGCAATCCACGGTGCGTGGCAGAAGAAGAAGAGGAGGAAGAAGAAGAAGAAGGAGGAGGGAAGACGTAGCCGTACAAGCTTTGGGAGGAAAAAAGAAAGCGTTGTGCGCGCGAGAACAAGTCGATCCTCGGCTTTCCTTTTTCACGAGTCGTTTCTCCGTCACCATCGCTCGAGTTCTCGACCTACCGCTCTCTCCCTCTCTATCTCTCGTTACCCGGCTGACTGTCCGTCCCTCCGGCGCTTCCTCTCTCGCTCGCTCCTCCCTCTATCCAGTCCGGAGCTCTCACTCGCTCCGTCTGCGCCTCTCCTCTCCTTCTCGCGCTCTCGCACCCGCGTACCTCCGCCTTCCTATCCGCTCAGCGGAGGACTGGATTCCGTCGAAAAGAAACGACGATTCGGAGGATAGTCGCGACCGATCATAGCTGGCGCGTCGATCGGATCAACGCCGGCCGAGTTTTCGCGACCAAAGAGAAAGATCGTTCGATCGTGACGACCTCCCCGGTGTTACCTTTGCGGTGGGTGGTCTTAGATTTTTCGTTTTTTTGTTGTTGTTGAGAATTGGTCGAATCGGTTCGCGCGCGCCAAGCCGGACCTCGTGACTCGACACGCACCTGGACACCACCGGAAATCGGTTTCGATCGGTGCCAACCGGAGGAGCAACGGGCTTCGGACGAAGTCAGCCTGCGACATAGTTGACGACAGTACGGTTGTCATCGGGCAAGCCGCGTGTGCTCTGTTAGTCGCGAGCCGCTCGCTGCGGCAGACAGTGTCATCGTCGTCATCGTTCGACCACGTTGCGGTCGCTGATCGGAAAACTGGTCCCTGTGTGCCTTTGTGCCCCCGCGCCTCGAGTCTGTGACAGTGCAACCCAAGTGTGTACAAGCCCCGGAGACTACCTCTTCAGGGTCGACGGTCTTCGAGCCTCAGACGGTGCAAGAAAACGCGAGTTCACGCAGTGCGAGATTGATCCTCTCTCCCCCCGGTGGTCCTAACTGAATTTTCGCTTTGATCGTCTACCGGGACACGTTCGTTTTGAAACTTGACAGAGATATATACACCTCGGCGCGGGTCTGTCTCGCTTATTTTGTCCTGTGAGCACAGTGGAATTAATCGTATAGCCCAACGACAGTGATCTATACCTCGAAGTGAGACTTGGTGAGACTAAGACAAACGGATGCACGGTGCCATACCATGATCGCGTAGCGGCGCCCGACCATCACGGCCCTGAGTGGCCGACACACAATGTCACAGTTCTCTTTCCGGGGATCGCCAAATCTACAGGTGAGTCCTCTAGCGATTCTACCGTCTACGCCGCCGGTTTCACGCAGAATCGGTGGAATGGGTCCTCGGAGCGGGTACATCGTGATGGATGCACTCGCTGTGACATCGATCATGCTCGCCGCGAACGGAATCAATCGGTACCTATGCTCTGGTCGCCAGGCTTCGGTAAATAATGGTCGGACCGGTTGATTAGCCTTCCACGGGTCGTGTTAGGGATTAAATCGAATTTTCCACCGATCGTGAGAAAGAAATTGCCTTGTATTGTCTCTCAGATTTAAATTGAGGAAAAAGTCTGAAGTCTGTATCGACGGGAAATGTGTCTAAAAGGATTAAAAAATATATTACATATTATTTCTAAAATTTCTGAAAATAGGAGTGTTCCGTTGGTTCCTGTTTCTTGAAATTTATTTGAACATCAATTTATTCGTTCGGCGATAAGTTAGATCGTAGTGTAAGATACAAATTTCATCAGCAAATATATCGTCCATGCGAATTAATATAATTCAAAATGAACACCGGAAGCAGAAGATACTCCTGATTTATTAGAACCACGTATCGGAGAACGTTTAGATAATTAGCATAAGGATTGACGTGATCGCGGTGGTCTGATGACTAACTCAGCAAAGATAATAGGAAATGGAAGGCAGTCGAACAAATGGTCTATTCATGCCGCAGACAACTAGTCGATAATGCGAATAAAAAATAGCCCGGTTAAATAATTAACAGTTCTTGCCAGCAACATTAATCTTCAACGTTAATCCCCCACAATAGAGCAATTGTTAATTACGTGAAAAGCTCGCGAGCGTGTCGGGAACTAGAAATCACTGTATTCCCATTCACTAGTCTAGATTCTTCGAAGAACCGGGCCTTTTAATTCACCGACCACTTTTTCTACGAAGAAGAAAAAACATCTATGGTCGAGTGTTGCCCGAGCCAGCGGCAAAAACTCGGGCTCCGGTCAGCCGCGGAGTGTTTTTTTTCCGTCTAAAAAGCTGTGAAATTTTTTTCGCCCGGTCTAAAAAGCGTGAACGACGAACCGTGTTTGTCTGAACCATTTTTTTGCGGATCGTCGTGGCGAGGGCCGAGCTCTTCGTGGAGAAAAAAAAACGGCATAGTCGCGCGAAAAAATTGTCTAAACTGTGCCGCGTGTCCCGGAAAATAATTGTCTGAACGTCTAAACTACGCCGCGTGTCCCGCAAAAACGAGGCACAAGAAATTACAGAAGAGGTGATAGGTAACTGATCGATACATATTTTGCATTTTCTATATCAGTAGCAAGAAACAGGAAGCAAATAGAAATTTATCTCTTCGATTAAATTCCTTAATTATATATGTGATCCACTGTTTTCAGAAATATATAAAATTTGCCTTGCAAATATTCCGAACATTTTTTTAATTTTAAAATATTCCGTTGCTGTTTTATCAAATATTTACGGAATTTTAAAAAGATCCAAGTGTGACACGTGAAATCTGACTAAACACGGTAATACTGGAGGCTTAATCATTTTAGCTGATGCGTTGACATAAAATCCAAGTGTTAGGTCCTTAGTGTCGTGTCGATTAGGATACTTCCGATGAATGCTTCTTCTAAGAAGAATTGAACGAGACGATTAGAGACGTGCTCAATGAATTTACGTGTGTATTTCGTCTTTCGAAAGTAACTGCGGGTAAACCGTCGTCGGGCGACCGGATCTATGAATCCGGATATAATTCCGACCGTTTGAAAGTCAAATGCCTTCACCGGTCGAAAGGCTCTCGCCTATTTGCGTCTATCCGTTTCCTCTCGTACGCGATCTCGGTGTCTATCGTGTTTAACCGATCGTTTACTCGCTCTTGACTATTCACCGAGCAATAAGGATGCGCCAGATCTGTTCTTCAAAGTGTGGTTTTACTAGTTGAACCACTTCTGCGTGTCCGTTGATTTCGATGGGATTCGATTCGTAAGATTGTTCCAGTGTTTATCGACTGGCGGAATGGTGACCGGTTTTCTCGAGTGTTAGGATGATTTGGATCGACAGTTGGATACAGTAGAAAGGCTGCTTGGATCCTTGAATAAATTGGTAATCTTCGACATGTGTTGAGATTTTAGTGACTTGTTGCGTGTACAACTTGGAAAGTACTTAGAAAGTGGGCAAATTACAATGTAAGAAAACTGTACTGTGATTGTTTGGAAAAATATAAATATTTGTGAGATTGCTACTGTGAAAATAGAAAGATTTAGGGGGTGACATATGACTCGAAGTTGAAATAAATTAGTTTAGTTTGTCGCACATCGTGTTAACTCGATGAAGTCATAATTTGTCGATTAAAAAGTTCTACTGGATTGATCGGACATTTTTCAACGGAAGTGCGAGGGGAAGTGAACAGGGCATTAATGAATTCCCGGCGTTAATATCTACAAATTACATTTACTCCAGAACTTTTATCGCACGGTAGATCACCTGAAAGCGTAATCCGAGCCAGACGGAAGATTTACAGATGGCGTTCTGCCGTAGAACGCGACTCTAACGCAACAATCGAGCTCTAAACATCGTAGACCGCTGCTAACCTTCCCGACGAACGTTTATTACTCATTCGTCCCGGATTCACGAGTTCAAAGTTGCCTACTAAATTCTCCTAACGGAGCATCGATTAAATCGCGCGAACTATCGCCATGGTCCACGCTGACCGAAACATTTTCATTAGCCGCAATAGTACCGTGATATACGGCGTGTGCAAAACGAAGAGAAGGATTTAGAGACGTCCTGAGATCGAAGAAAGATTCTGAAAATAACGAACGATCGTCTAAGGGTAAATAACTCGATCCGATCGGAGGAGAAAATGTTTAAAACGTTCCTTATCGGGAGCTCGCTTCTGACGTAATTTGTCCACGTAATTGATTATCAAAGAGTACACTGTGGTCTGAAGAAATCATAACAAAAAACCGAGAACAGATAGCCCCTTGTCTTTCTGTCACGCTAAGTCGTCTGAAGTGACACTAATTTTTCGAGGAGCACATTTATTATGATTAGATTGTGGATTTTTATACAACCCACTATTTTTGTAGATAATTCTCTGAATACGGGAAAAGTTGTTTCAATGAGCACAAAGTTGCGGTAAACAGTAATGGTAAATTTTAAACAGAGAACTGGTTAATGAAAATGTTGGCCTGCATTCCATAGATTTGCATGTCGTAAATGCATAAAGATCCGCGGTGTAATTTCCCTTCCCTTGCATTTGGCGAGTACCGTCTATTTTTGACACATTTCCTACCTGCGTCGCATACGTAAGACTTCTATCATCTTGTACTTTTAGCGAGGGGGGACATTAATTCTGTACGTCATACTTACGTCAGATATTAATTTTATATACGCTACTAATTAGTAATCGTAACGCGTAGCGCGATATTCAGCATTCCTCTGGCTTACTTTAAATGTCGAAAGGAGTAATGGAAAGATAAATAATCGTGCTGCTTGGAGATATTATCCTTTCTGTGACATCGTTATAGTTGTTCTGAGAGACAGTCGCACAATTTCAATTTGTTATGTTCAGAAACAACTGCTGCAATTACCTCTTGGCCAGTTAACCAGAAAATCGTACAAACGTGTCTTAAAATAAATGGAACCAGTTATTCAGTTATTTTAAAACAGAAGTCTGGAGTATCTAAAAATTGGTACAAGCATCGTCCGGTGCAAATACGTGAATTATACTGAATTAAGTCTATCCATAATAGTCAGTTATACAAATTAACTACATCGACCAAGTATTAATAAATGTCTCCACCGCAAACCAAATAAAATATAATAAATTCAAATAAAAGCGTCTCACAGCATAGGATAAAAATATGCATTAATCGGAATAAGGTTCGCAGAATAAATTGATAAATCCGTTCACCGGAAACGAAGTGAAAACAAATCGAGTCCGATGAAATAAGTGTAACCCGAGATCGTTCCAACAAAGTGTCAGCTATTTACACGGAGCAGATAAGGGTGGAAGAAGTGTCGAGTCATTTTTTACGAGGCCATGGGCCCGACACACGTTCGTGTAGCTAGTCAGGGTTGCAACAGCGATCGTTCGGGTGCAATTGTCCCGTTGGAATTCAAAGGTTCGCCGGTGAAAATCCACCGAGTAGAATAGAACGAGAGGCGGAACTGATAGAGGGAGTGAGAAGTGGAGAGAGGTTCGTTTCGGTCCTCGGACCGCAGCGGATAATTTGTAGCGTGGGATCTTGTCCGTTGCGAAAATGGATAGCCGTTGGCAAGCCTGAGAGATTCGGTACCACGTGTCCTGACACGTTGCATATAGGTGTAGTACGCGGTGCATACCTATGCGGCGGTGTGCATAGCGGCCGAGCTGAGAACATGTGTTGCCACGCCTAAAGCAACGCTCCGAAATGATCGAAGAGCTTGCGCTCGCTGGAATAATTATCTCGTCTTACCATCGGCGGAGCTTTTTGCCACCAGCTACACCCACACCCACCAGGTTTAGCCACCACGCGCTCTGTACTCTCTCTCCTCTCTCCCTTTCTCTTCGCAGCCCCAGACTCTCGCCTCGAAATGGCGTTTCAAACGGCCCTTTTTTGCCTCGTTCCACGTCGCCTAACATTGTTCGTTTAGCCGGCTGCCATTACGCGGTCCAATTTTCGCGTTTTCAGACACAAAACCGTCTCTTTTCCTATCGATTTTACCCGCACGAAATGGCTATAGGGGACGCGATCAACGGAATGAATTCCGCTCGTCGAAAGAACTCGACCCTTCGCACCGCGTTACCTGCGGAGACATTCGCCACCCTGGTACTAATATTAATCGAACAATCAGCCTAGATGCTCTGTACATCGCGTTTGGGAAAAATGATTCGAGTCTTCCATTTAACGCATTTTTCATCGAATCGTTACTTCCGAGACTTGTGAATTCGTGGACTCATTTTTATAAAGAAGTTATATTAACTTTGTAGAGACATTCAGACTGTTCTCCACAAATTCGGTGAGGTGTCGAACAAAAATTGACGCAGAATTCTGAATGGAAGTACATTTATAGTGAACGAGGGTTGAATGACAGGGAATCGATAATGACAATATTACAGAGCACCTGCGGCTGTTCTCGTGAAGGGGGTCGCGCATTCGGAAAAATCGAAACTCCTCGATGCATAGTTGGAAAAATCGTCGAGCGGGGTTTATCGTAAGCGGTCTTCGAACTGACTGGCGCATTGTCCGCTCGCAAGAAAGCTCGGTGTTGCATGGCGGCGTTCCAGCCGAGCAATTTCCAGTAACGAGCCGGCTAATGTCCCTCGGTAGGCAAAAGCGGCAGTGGAACAGCGGAATCGGTTCGCGTACGGCACGGTATCACGTTGCTTAACCGCCGATAAAAATTAATGGTCTATTATCTATGAATGTTACTCCGCTTATAACACAGTTAAACAAACAAGCAACCACTTTAGCTACGGTTGTTGTACTATCGTTGACACACTTTTCTTTCGCGTTGCGATGCCCGTCAACCTAAACCGTTGATCTCTGTGCACGCGCCCGCGCATCATTTATTACACGCCGCGGAGCAGAGAGACCGGCGACAAGCCACCTCGATCGAGGAATTCGATTTCCGCGCCGCGTATGCGTGTCTATACACGCACAGGACCGTACGACGAATCGTCTCGACACTTTCTCGGATCGAGCCGGGTGACACTCGTTATCGTAATTGTATCATACTCCAGTGAAAAAAGGCTAGATAACGCGGTTCGTTCCAACGTCCGTTAAACGGACTACTTTCGTTCGGTGTCGCGATTTCAACCCGGCCGCTCGCTCTCTATTTTCGAACTTTTCTCGTCGCTCCGGCCGACAATAAACTATTAATTGTCGTTCGCGCTACTCCCTCTGCCAAGACATCGTCTTGGCATTTTCGCCCGGTGATGCAACGAGAGAGTCGTCGTAAACGCAGCCGACACGCAGACCGTGTAAACTTATCATTAATAATCGTTAAGCTCGTCCAGGTGTGTTCGACATCGTACAGCTTCTTCATTTCCAGCGGATCCCGCCGTACGATCCGCGGAAGCCAACGCAATAAAGTCGGCTCGCTGGAAATCTGGCTTTTATCTTGCCTGGCATTGTCGGGACTCCGCCGTTGAACTCTGAACCATTGCACCGTTTGACGATCCTCGGAACATGGCGGGCTCGATGGAATTTCATCGGCCAGGTTTCGTTTTTCTCCCGCGTATCTTTATTTCGCATTTTTCCTCCGGGATTAAAACCCTTCGAAACGTCGTACCACTAGGAATATATTTTATCAGTAGAACTATGTTTAAATTCAGTAATTTAAGTAAATTTATGAAGTACAAATTTACTTAAGATTGCAAGAACAGCAAGAAGGCAATTTTTCAGATTCTTCAAGCTTATATTTCTTCAAGCGTTTACAATCCTCGCTAGTCTAATAAATTAATGTTTCTACTAAAAATAGCTACACTACCGACACTGTTACGTTAAACTGTCCGCAATCTAGCAATCGCACTGAATAAACTATAACCCTGTAAAAATAGCTAAACTTTGACCTACTACTTCAAAATATTGACCGAATAATAAATGAATTGAAGATTGTGGTTACATGTTTCGAATGCTTATCCACCGAATCGTAAATTAGCATGAAATTATGTTTCCACGCTATCTCTACGCGTACTTTACTTTTCAAGACGTCCTCGACAAACCACGAGGACACGAATTAAGTTTGACTCACTAAGCTTCGAGTTCGTTCTATAAATCGTGCTTTTATCGGTAGCCGATTGTTTATAGTAACAGCAAAACATAACAATGTATTCGTTTAATTGTTAAACTCGTGTCTGAGCGGACATCGTCTGTATATGTAATGTAGCCGCCTCACTTCCAAAGCTCGTCGTTATTTTGCAGAGCGTCATGTTAAAAGTAACTCGGCTGACACAACGTTTGTAGTAATGGCTGTAATTACAGCAGCGGAAAATATCGCGTTCGTCGCGCGGAATGGATACAGATCAAGACCGCAAAGGTTTAACTTCACTTTCCGAAATATCGGTTACTTATCTCCGCGTTACATTACGCGACATCAGTCTCGGCTGTACGGCTGACATGAAATAGAAATTAAACTCTTGTCTCTAATTTCGCCGGGAAAGAGTCATCATCGTTGTAAACGTATTATTTGCAATGATACGTAATTGCTGGACACTTCATTTACTGCAGTCATTCAGTCGCACATCGTTTCAAAAACAATTTTATGTAATCACTAGATCGTGCACGACCTCGCGAGACCGTGTATTCGACAAATAACAAAATAAGTCGAAGGTGCAATAGGATAGCATTGAATTTGCATTACCGACAGCCTAAAGTGCTTCTTCGCTCGCGACATTTACATTTCTGTCATTCGATTCGACTATATTTGAATTCATTTTTGCGAATATTTCCAACTTAATTCTACGTAGAAGGTCCTTCCTTAAAAGTTTTACTGGACTCGTGAGTAAACAAAAATTACATTCGAGTGCCTGAGATGGGATACCAAATGTCACACGGTCATCCGCAGTCTATCGGTCATTTTTAACATACAGAAGAAGAGGGTTAATTTCAGCATGAAAAATTAAGAGCTCGAAGATGGAGGCTGGCGACGTCGGGCGCGCATTAAATTTAGAAGACGAGAACTTATATCGCTAATCTGCGTCGCTTAATCCAAATGAAATAACGACCCCCCTTGCCCGAATCATCTTTAATCCGCGGCGTATTTTCGAACGGTTTCAGCTTCACTCGCGTTCGAGAAATCGGTTCGATACGTCGCCTTTGGCAATTGGTTACGGCTAGGCACCGAGATTACGGGGCTGCTGCGAGCGTTGCAGGCGAATTAAAGCAATTAAGGATAACGTCTAGCCGAAGGCACGCGTGTCGATGTCGATAATGGAGCCTGTTGCTGAATTTTTCGCTTGTCGCGGTTCCGCGCTAACACTGCTCGACTTGTTCTCCCGGTAGCACGTTTCGCGAAGGTTTCCGCCGCGGCGAGACTTTGTGCGAAATATATCCAGTCGGATCTTTTGTCTGGCGAACAGCCTGTCGGGGATAATGAACGATCGATTCGGCGAATCGGTGAAAGTCTCACCCTTTGTTCGAAAGCGATCTGCACGGTTCAGAAAAGTGTCTGGACATTGTGGTACATTTTTATTGTTACGCGAACCGGTCTCGTGGTTGCGAATTTTTTTGCAAAGAAGAATATTTCTATGTACGTTCCACGTACAGAAACATTAAGCTCGCGTAATGCAATATTTAGAAATTTGTAGTGCTGGAAAAGGAACGTAGTTGGTGTGCAGCGAACGCGTCGAGCAATGGTAGCTAACTGTAGCCCTCGGGTTCGATTCTAGCGACCGTGGAACTGAAATTCCATCTGCAACTTTGTTCGGGGGTGTGCCCAGTATCTCGAAAAGTCGGGGGACCGGAAGCCACGGTTCGCAGTGCTCGGCATGGCCGTTGGAAATTGCTCGTCCGTGGAATTCGTCGAATCGCGTGGCCTGCGTAATCCACCGCGATTCCACCGGAGCGCCCAGAGAATTCGGCCGCGTTCCTGCGACTGCGGAATGCGGGGGCGGAGGGTGGCGAATGGTGGCAGGTGGAGGAGGATTCCTGAATGACGGCCTGGCCGCGTAAAAATTATGAATGGCCATATTATTGCAAGTTGGCAGCTCGATGCGCCGCGCCACGATACGTTGCCACATAGATACGATCTCCGGTAGTAGTTCGCGGGCAGGCAGTTAGCGCTGTTTCGACCGCTGACTCGGCGCTACCCGATCCAATCGAGCTGACTCAGATCCTACGCCTTCTCTCCCTCTCTGCCACTCTTTCTTTGATTCCTCTTCGGCCCTCTCCTACCCTGTTCCACCGTCGCATTCATTCACTCGCACGCTAGCACAGCTTTCTTTCTTTCTTCACCCCCTGTTCCTTCCGATCGCGGTTTCACGCCTTTTTCTTTCAACCCCTTCCCACCCCCGCAGACTATTCTATTCATTCACGGAGCTTCGTGGTCGATTTTTCTGCACGTCCTTTTGGATTTTTTCTCGCGTCGTCCTCGGTCGCTTCCTTTCCCCACGGTCGATCCTTGTCGGGCTGCTCCCACCCCTGTAAAGGTCGGTCCACATTTGCGGATCCATGGTAAATTATACAGAAACCTTTCATCTATATTTTTTGGCTTATTGGACCCCTTGTCGTAATATTTTCTTTACTTAAAATACAGCAAGGGGACTGTCACAAAAAAATGTTGGAAATAATTTTTGCCCTTAAACGATAATTTCCACAGAATTTTCTTTGGCGTGTTTCTTATATTTTTCATAAATATCAGTGTAAGGAACCTTCGGAAAATTAAATGTAGTCGAGGAAGTAGCCAATTTGGTTGCCTTGTCCGCATCCTCATTACCCTGAATACCCGAGTGTGATGGGGCCCAGAATAATTTGACTTAGCTGTTTTGTTTATTACTAATGAAAAAGTTATATTTCCTTTTAATTTCAAAAATCTAAGGAACTGAAGACTTTCGATCAAAAAATACGGCATGGAGTTAATCTCTACGTTAGAGCAAAATTTTCTACAACATTCAATATAGTCGTCGTCAAGAAACGTCGTAGTTTCGCGGTCCGTATAAAATATTTTAAGAATAAATAAAAAATAAGTCCTGTATATACTTTAGAAAGACGGAACGTTCAAGAATAAGTATGCTTGAAATGTTTTGAACACCAAAAAGTTCTACGACATTGACGTCAGTAAAGGAAGACTGCTGTACTCTGCATACCAGGTCGTTCAATTGTTACATTTATGCTATCTGTTGTTCATTATCTCCCTTTTAAACGACTTCATGTTCCTTTACCATACACAGTTTATACAAACGTCCGTGCGCCCATGCCTCGTCATACAACCATTATCGTCCATACTGTGTAACGAACAAACAGTTATTACTATTATTACTTAGTTTGACTGATAACAGTCTTATTATACGTGACCCTCACCGTACACCGAAGTCACTTAGGCTAATATCTATGTATATGCGGTACGCGCATGTAAATGTCCGAAGGTTTAGATAATCCTCTGTAATCGATCTCCATTTAACAATTTGACAAGACTCGACATTAAACAAATTGTTACATACTTAATGCGATGTACCACTTAACTCGATGCTTTTATAGCATTCGCCTAAAGGCTTCGAAATAAAACAAAAATTGTACGATCAAAGCAAACACCGATATCATTTGATTATTCGAAAGAACAGTTCTTTAAAATGTATTTAAAAGTAGTTGAAATTCGACGATGCCTTGTATCGTATGAACCTAAACATATCATGTTTAGTAAATCAAGTATATTGATCTTATCAGGAGCGTGCCTCCATTGTGAATGAACCTTGACTCAGCCTTTCCGAGAATCTTTTTCTCGCGTTTTAGCAGCTTCCTTTCTCCGTTCAGTCGATTCGACGAATTCGTACGGTCTCTCAGCCCGATTGTTTCTCTTTCTCGGCTCACTCGGTTTCTGGTTGTGCGCACGCCTCGCAACTGCAACATTGTTGCTAGTCACTGGAACTTCCGGCACTCCGGTTACGTTCCGACACACAGCGCCAATTGTCGCTGTCGATAAGTAACTCGCTTGTTTATCGCACGTGATTAGCTGAATCAAGGCAGATCTAGACGTCTCTTCCGCTTTGGTCCAATGCTGATACCAGTACCTGGAATTCGAGAGATAATCAGCTGAGAAATCGACACCTCCGTGCTGCCCCATCACATTTTTCTTCAGGTGCGTTTGCTAGAGATTACGCTCCTTTTATTGTAGAAAATCTTATATGAGATTTATTTCGACATAATTATAACACAGAATACAATACATACAGTACGGAATATAAAAATTACAAAACAGAATAGGATACTGAAGATACTACTTAATGTTTAAACTTCTGCATTTAAAACTTATCTTAATTCAATATCGAGGTAACGAACATCTTTATAAATATGATTTTCCTAAAGATATTATGCAGTTATCCCTAAGGTAATTTTTCTTTAACCTTTTAATAAAATTTCATTTATTTTAATTTATGAACGATATTATACGTGTTTGCAGAATTAGTTATCCCCAAGTGTAATTTTGTAATCTTCAAATTTGTGATATTGAATTTAAAATTTAGAAAATTTGGGACTCACCAGTTTCAGGGATCCAGCAGTTTTACATATTGTTAGTACGACCGAGCGAGCACGAACACAGTTTATAACGTGCTAATATGCATCACTGTTATTCAATGTAATTAGAATTATCTATTCAACGAGGTGGCCAAAGCTTGCGAACGGTCATCGCCTACAATGCAAATGGTTAAAACGGTCAAGGCATTGCAGTTTTTAATGCGACGTACGTTTTCATTTCTCGCGACCGCGTTAGCGCAATTGAGATTATAAATTAATATACTGGCGAACAAAGAATTGCGAGCAATTTGGTAATATTTGTAGTGGAACGTTAAAAAATTCAACAATTTTTTATTTTAAAGAATTCCGGTAAGTAGACACCCGGTTGGCTGCACAAGGGTTGATGCACGATTATCTTCTCGAACAGTTGGAACAAGATCTAACGGATTGGCGGACCGAAAAATTTATTCCAAAAAACCCATGTAATATTCATACTTTACTGTATGTAGTCTGTCAAAACGTCCTTCCCAATATTCGAAACAAGCTTCATTTTAAACTGAACACTGTGTTTCGTGCCTTTCTTTGTTGTTCGTAGAACCAATTTAGTTAATTTTCACTATCTTTTAGGCCAAGGTTTGCCGTTCAGTCATACTTCGTTTAGATTTAAGAATTCTAGTAGGTGCTCGTTCTTTTCCAAAAAATTGTCTGTAATTCGACATTAATTTTGTTTCTTATTTAAAAAATCTGCTACAAGAACAAAACCTTCGATCCGATCGCAACAATCCCGCCGATTCGATCGAGTAATTGCCTAATCTCCGATCTACATTCGGGTCCAAATTCCCTTCTCACCTCGTTCCACGGCAGCACAAGGCATTTTTTCGGAGAGCTAGCAGCTAATGGCGCGCTATCTCGTGATTGAAAGGGGCGCCAGGAATATGGAAACGATAGGAACAGGAAAGAGTCACGGACACCGAATTCGTAATGGGGCCCGTTTTACAAGCGAGTAACGGAATTTATTGCACGGCGCACAGTACACATCGCCGGTGCCCGCGGAACCAATGATTTATGCCGTGAGAAAGATTAGGCATTCGCGGCTGAACCCTTGCACCACTACCGTTACGCCAGAACGTGCCTCTGTCTAGCCCCCACCCCTCTCACTTTTGCAGCCCCCCTGTGTCCCCTCGGATAAAATAGTAACGACTCCGACCACGACAATTTCAATAAATTATCTCTGCCGAGCACGAATGATCGGAGATCGCGCTGTCTCGCCTTTCCTCGAATGCTTCGAACACCGATTACACCTAGAGTTCTGCCCCCTCCACCACTTTCTTCGATAGGAAACCCCCCTCTTTCTCACCTGAACTGTCGACAGCGTTCTCTCGCCCTCCGCTGAATTTGCATCGCTGCGATCGCTCTCGGAATTGTGGAACGAATACACGAACTTCTTCGAACGATAAAATTGATGTCTTCGGTTGATTCCGTTGCTCTTCGATATTTTCCGCTTCGCTGGTTACAGATTTTTCTGTCCTAATTTTAGACAATTTTTCATTATAATCTTTAGCGATGGAAATACGAGGTACCTTCGATAAAGATCATAAATATAAATGGTTAACACTTATTCAGGCAATCCGTTACACATTCACTGCATCTCCTTCACCGAAGTTGTCAAAAGCTTTGTCCTTCCCTTGTCGCCGTTTTTCGCGGGATCGTTTAATATTATCGTCGTGTCGCAATTCGAGGTGACCCGAACAAAACCAAGCGAACGAACGGCGTTGATGGTTTTACACGGGAGTGGTAGAAGCGAAACATTTCGAAGACTAAACACCCACAGGACAAAAGCAACACAGCGGAGGGAACATTCTGAGGCTATTCTTGCGCTGCTTAGACTTTATTTACGACTGGTGGTTTAGTTCATAAGTTTGAAGTGCGTGATGTTCTATTGTTCTCCGCTCCGAGAATGTTAAAATAATTTATACCAGCGTACGAATGGGAAAGCCTCTCTCGGAGAGGTATTTATAGAGTGTAGAGAATGTAACAACCATAAAAAAAGCGATAAGAATTTATACGAGTATACGTTGAATCCTTTAATTAACGCTTCAACGGTTCCATATTGCTCGAGGGTTTATGTTGGTCTAATTAAGAATAAAGGATATAAATTTGTTAGTCCATCGGACGCGTTACAAAAACGGAGTACAAACTCTTTCTAGCAAGCTTCACTAATTAAGTAGGTTTACATCCACTAGTTTCAAGTATTTCGTACTTTACGACCCTCGCCACTCTCGGGCTGCCAATTTACAGGCGAACAAGCAATTAGCTCGTCAATCTTCATACATTTAAGACTGTGTTCCTGGGCAGGTTGAGAATGAGGTACGAGGCTCCTTGGAAATTTGTAATTTTGCTAGTTTAATAAGTGTTATCCTCGCCCTTACTTTTATATTAAAAAAAGCTTCCTCATTTCTTATTACTTATTGTTTTTAATGCATCAAATAACTTTTAGAAATAATTTTTTCTCACTAAAAATCACTTTGTATTTTCAAAATTTACATATCTTTTATTCTCAATTCTCAGTTCTTACGCATTACCAAAAAATTTGCTTTCCCACCTTTCCACTAAGCTTTCCTACTCGGCTCTCTTAAATTATTAAAATCAGTCTTCATCGTATGCTACTTTCGGAAATGGTATTCTCACCCCTATTTTCGCAACATTTTCAATTCAGTGTATATCTAAGGGAAGATCATTTTTGTTACTTCCCCGCTCTCACAAATTCCACGAAAATCCAAGAAACACGTTCAACGTACGAGTATCTCTGATTAGAAAAGATTCTGCTACCAACCCTCGCGAACAACGACAGCCCGTCACCACCACTTGGCACTGTAAAAACTTGGCCTCTACGACTGTACGGTATCTCGAATCAAGAAGAGTCAATCATCGTTGTGCGCATGAGGAAGCGATCCGGGGTTGGTGTTTTGTTTCTCTCTCGAGGGCCGGTGAACATCGAACACGCGGTGCTCGGCGATTACAAAGTAACTGTTCGCCGCGATAAGCTCCGTGGCCCTTGTATCGCGCTTAATACGTTCGAGCGTGCAGTGTGTGTATGTTTAATAAATAGAGCGGGAGTCGGTCTCTCTCTCAGCGGGCAACGGTGACAGGCCGGAGAGAATACGATTATGCCCCGGCGAGAGGACGAGAAAGTATACTAGCGACAATAAGCGCAGAGAGGGAGAGAGAGGTAGAATAGCACGCTATCGTTCGGCTGACGGCGTTAGCAAATGACGCCGGATGCGCCATTGTATCGTCGCGGCGTCTCCGACGATAACGCCACTCACCCCGTTAATCGCTTTACGGCGAAACTTCGGTGTCGGATGGCGATTTCTCGCTACAAGCCGCTCCTGGAGCCGCTTTTGTCGAAACCCGTGCAAACCTCTTCCGCTACGCGCGATCTTTCCATCGCCGCGCCGGTGGTCGTCGCGATTGTCCCGAAGACACACCCTCGACGATCACAGCGACGATAATCAACGCCTTGCCGAATAATCACGAGACCAACGATTAGTATGCCGCCGCGAATTCATTCTATCCCGGGAATCCCCGTGAGAAACTACGATTTCACCGTCTATCTGATTCGTTCTACCTACGCTTCGCTTCATACGCGTTCTTGGACGATTTCGATCAACGTGTCTATTTTATTCGCTTCATTTATTTATCTGCAGATTCGATAATCAACTGTTTGTCGAATAATGTGAGAAATACCGATTTTCATTTTTGTTCATTCTAGTCTTCGTTTTACGTTGCTGGACGATCGAAGTTACTTTGTACATTTACTCGATGATTATACTTGTAGTACTGATGATCAACGCTGTTCTGAATAATCGCGAACCGCTCGAGCAGAGAACCGATTAGTATGGCGCCGTGAATTAATTCAGCCTCGGGAAATCCCGTGAGAAACACCGATTTTACGGTTTATCTGATTTCGTTTCCATTCAACGTTCTTGCGAGACGGTTTCTTGTCTGCGAACTTTAGGGGTTGCACAAGGGCTGGGCTTGTGGTTCAATGAAATGGTTGTTAGACGAATTTCCATTTGTTTTATTCATTTTATTGTTTAGAAATATGTATTTGATTGTTATTATTATACATATTTTATTTTATCAATTTTATGAAGACCCTCGCCCACATTAAAAGTGTAATGTTTAGTTGTTTGGTGACTACCAAGTAACAGTCTGCGATTCTCGGAAGACATGTCTATCACACGTGAGATCTGCAGAATAAATACGAACAACGAATTGTTTGTACAACAGGTGTGTCTTTACGTGTCTCATGCTACTTCGCAGCGGATCCAGAAAATATATTTCTTCATTTGCTTACGATATCGACTGCACATCGAAAACAAGGAATACTCGATCCTCGACGGTTCTTACTCCTTAATGAAACCGTGTTTCTTAGAATATACGTGAGCTCGATGCGTTACACGGTAGCCGGATCCATAATTTCGCAAGAATTTTCGGCAGTTATTTTGTGATCGACGATCCATGTTTTTCAATAATTGATACATGTGTTTCGAAAATTTTCATTCGATTTCTCCACGTTAGACGACTCAAATTTTCAGAGAAACAATATTTGAAATTCCCAATTTTTACACATTTTGGGGGTTCCGAATTTTCAGCCCGTAGTGGCACGCCAAACCGTCGATTCTGCCACGGTCGGGGATCCTCAAATTTTCTACCAGTGCACATCGATTACTATTTATCGTTAGGGCTAGACTCTCGTTCCGTAGTCCGGGAACGAATCGCGCGCCCTTAAAATAAATCCCGTCGTTACCGTTCGCTCGGTTTACCCTCGGCGGCCGTTTCTCGTTCGATCGGGGACGGTCGAAATTATGGCGACCACCGTCACAATCCCACTATATCTTTCACGTTTCTCGGAACGATCCGGAACGATACCGAAAAATTCGGTGGAGGGTAGAGGGAGGAACGGGGCTAAACGGGGACTAACGAGGTCAGGGTGGGAACATAAGTGAGTGCCGCGAGGCCTAAACATACACGCGAAAGACGGTCCATCAATCTGGCCAGCAGTCAATATTGACTCGGCTGGGCCTCGTTGCAAAGAGGGCATCATCGAGCAGCGCATCGAGCGAGCGAAGCCAGACCGGTCCCTTTTCTTCTCGCCAGGACACGCGTGACAAATGCATCGTGTGCAAACACCGGCGCATCTGTGTCCACAGGATAACCGATTCTCTCTTTCCACCGAGTCCACATATAAATCGTCGAAGAGCGCAACAAGGCACCCGGAGGTCCTCCATGCCGGATTCGACTCGTATTCCGGGGATTTTTCCGTCGCCAACCAGGATTGCGCAGCGATTCGCGATTTCCTAAGACGCCGCGCTGCATTCTTGAATTTTTTCGCAGACGCGATTAGTTTGCCTCGAGGAGACCGCTCTATCCCCTCCTAGAGCCTCTGGAAGACTTGCCCTCTCCATGATTCCTTCATGATTTTATCGAAGCATTTATATTCAATAGGTTGGAAACGATGTATTAACTTTTAGTTATCACTTTTAAATCCTGTTAACCTTTCCTATGTTTCATGATGTTTGTCAAAAATGTATAAAATCCACACGTGAGATTTTTTTTATAACAATGATTGCATTTAATACATATAACTCTATCGAGGTGCAGTAATATTAACGGCGACGTCGACTTCGATTCTCAAATTCGATCCATTGTCTCGGGCCCAGAAGAAACGGGCCATTGGTCAATCTCTTGTCTGGATCGCGTGCCTTCCGAGTTGTGCCCGGTCCTCGATGATCGTTCGTCTCCGACGGATAAGATGCTGAAGAGAAAGGTGCAGAGGGGACAGAGAGAAAGAGAGGGGGAAGAGAGGAACCGTTCTTATCGAACGTCCAGAAGAAAGGTACGACACGAGGAATCGCGAGGTTACGTGTTCCCACGTCGACGCGACTGTTACATTGTGCATATAAATCGCGTCATAAAACGCGTGTACCCGGGCCCCGGATCGTGCCCGTACAACAACCGAGTCGTACTGGTTTTCCAGAGCCGGCGGTACACGGGCTCGTCGACGACCGTTTCCACCCGAGGACTTCCAGTTTTTTTCAAGGCTCCGGGCCGGGGATCGAACGATCCATCGATCATCCATCGCCGACTCCGCGCACCGATAGATCGGTTTTTCGTTCGGCCGGTCGACACAGGTATGCGAAGCTACCGATGGCCTTGCCCGTGAGCGGAATCACCGAGAATTTTCTGCAGAGCCGAGCACAAGGTGTCACCCGATACCAGTCCTTCCTTTGATGGCTCCTTCGCGTTACCAAGTTCCGTCGCGATTTTCGATATCCGACCGACCGATCGGTTCTTTCAGCTGTTCTTGCGATTATTCGCGCGAGAGTCGAGTCGGCTCTCCACGCCGTGAATGATACCTTTGATTGTTCGTAATAATGAACTTTGGTTTCTAGAAATCGAATTTGATTTATAGCTGCCTGCTATTGCAAGAACAATGAACTCATTGGAATCATGAAAATCGTATCACAAGAAAAAGATAAAGAAGAGGCTTCTCGAACAACCGATACAAGCCTCCGTCGTTCGTCTGGAAAATTATCGAGACTAAAGTGGTTCTAATCAAGTCTGCGAACACAATAGGGCCTTCCGTTTTCCAGGGGCTCCGCGCCGGCGCAAAGAGAGAGGGACCAGGCAATTAGTATGCAGCCAGAGATAAACGAGCTGGCGTATCAGGCCGATGGTTCGATATATCGATCCCTCGTTGGCGAATAATTATCACCGGCTACCAGCTCGAGATAGAGAGTGCGAGAAAAGAGGGTTCGCGACGAAGGGGAACGACGCAACGCCTTCGGAGGCTACTTTAAAAGCGACGAGGAGGACGGCGACGCCAGCAAAAGCTGAACGCCACCGGGCCCCAGGGTGTGATATAGTTGCCGGGGGCCCCGAGGCCCCGGGTCCGTTGCACACGGTTGCGAACCGGCGTTTCTCGCAGCACCTCGATGCGATCGCGTCGAGTAACTCAGGGACTCGCCGGCTGCTTCCTCCCGGGGCCCTAGCACTGAATTATGGCCCGTGGCCTCGGACACTCGGCAACACGCTTCGTCGTTTAACCCCTTGCCCGATCCTGAGGCCCCGAAGGCACATTCTTGCTTGGCCGTCCTCTGCTTTTCTCGCGGACCCGTGGAATCTTACGGGCCCCGGTGAGAACGGACGCCCCGGGCACAGTATTTCTGCCGCGTTGCTGCTCTTCGACCCACCGTTCGTCCCCCCTCTACACTCCTGTGCAGTCCTCTGTGCCCTTCTGCACCCGCCTGTACCCTCCTGGGCCCCTCTTTGCTCGTCCCCCGACCCGGGATGCATTGAATCTTGCCGCGAGAGCCGCGTCATGTTTCGAACACCGTTCACCGATCGGAATTTTTTGGGGATTCGCGGTTTCAACCCCGGGACCGGCCTTTCCTTGTAAGTATGTGCTACCCTTAACTCGAATTAATCCTTGGAAATTGCAAATATGATCGTGGGAAATCTTTTATGAATTATAACAAGAACATGGTGGTAAACTAGACAAGACATAGAAATATTACAATAGTTTAAAAATATCAATACATTGTTTTCAACCTATTAAGATTGTTAAGGAAGAAAAGGACTGTCCATTCTCGCATGCGATGTCAATTTTCAATTTACATATACATCCGCAGTCGGCCCACCACGAATCGCTCACCGCGACAATCTCCACAGCCAATAATCTCCTAAGACGCGTCCTAATCACAGTTGTTCAGGCCTCTTCTATCATCGTCCATCACCCATCCCCTCGACCCAGCCACCGTGGAGCCCGATCAAAATTCCGCGGTGCAGGAACAGTGATCGAAACTCGTCGAACAAATCGGGCCAATGGATCATCGCGTCGGCGATTAAAGTATCAGCGCTGTGAATCGTCGCGTTCTCTCTGGCATTAGCGAAACCGAAAGCTGGTAGCGCGTAGGGCTGGTGTATATCCAGCGGTGATCGTAGGATCTAGGTTGGTCATGGATCCGATGGTACGGTTATAACGCACGGGTACATGGATCGACATGGAAACTGCAGGCGGTTGGACGGTTTGGGCCCGGGACACGCATTAACGCGGCTCTCGACGCCATAATGCGTGGCGGGTCACGTTTTTCGTGCTGGCACAATGCGCGCGGCTGGCTTTCGACAATATGTTTGGGGCCATCGGAACGAGGCGGCCGACGGACGGATGGATAGATGGATGGATGGATGGCTGGCTGGTTGGCTGGCTGGATGGATGGATGCTTGCGGACGGGACGGATTGATGGTCGGGCAGAGTCGCACGATCCTGCGGGAACGAGCACGGGGGTTTGTTTAGGTCCGGGGCGCGAAACCCACTCAACCCGCTAATCTATTTAGCCGTGCTGTTTGATATGGAATTAATGAGCAGATCCCCCCGCTCCCCCCGGCATTATTTCCCCCCTACTTTCGGTTTACCGTTCGGGAGCACAAAGAGGGGCCACGTTCCGCCGATCGACTTAGCAGTCGCACCTCTCCGCCTTTTCAGGCTGCTGGAAAACACGAGGGATCTTTCGCACAGCTGCCGCGCCGCAGAGAACGTTCTATGATTATCCACATTCAAGCCCCAGCACGAGCGAGAGCCGTTTATTGTTTCGACGATCGGAAACAATCGGCGCACGGCAGGTGTCCGACTCGCTGCCGATGTGTTCTCGATCTCGCACCGGCTGTTTATCGATATGGAAACGTCGTCGTTTGCTCGCCTCTACTGATAACCAGCTGATACCGCGGCGGGCTTAATTTTACTTTGTTAATGGACGGCGTACTGCTATCTCTTTGAATGCGGATGGCGGACTCGTTCCCCGTGGAACTTGAGGTGCGCAGACAGCGAACGTAATACGGTAGTTTGGAGAAGTAATGGACGGTCAGTGTTTTAGATTGTGCTTGCGGGGATTTATGGTCGTGGGACGCGGTTCGAGAACATGGGGCTCGATTAAGTTTACTTAATTGTAATACTTGTGCACGGTATGGGAATCAAATAGGAATTTATTTGTCTCTCCAGTGGTTTTACCAGCTATAATTTTTGTAATCCTTTTATTGGTTAAAATTGTATGTACCTATTTCTTCCATCGTTGTTGAACATATTAAAACCACGGAGTCTACTCTTTCGATAGATATCGTCAGAGTTATCGAACTACGTAGAGAATTTTGGGTATCGATACGCCAGGGTTGGGGAAGTGGAAAAATTCCATCGTGTTGATCTCGACGTAAGAGGCGCCGCTCAGGATGATTCGGAGCAGCAAAACATGACGACTCCTAGCTTATTTTTATCTGAAGCGACGGGAACAGAACGGGATGCGTTGGATCGGGTGACGATTAGAGAGACCGTCAGGCTCCGAAGGGACGGGATACGTCGTCAGCGAATTCTCTCGTCGCCGGTAGCCTCCTCGAGAGCAAACTTTGGCTATGTTAATGCGGTTAGGCGACTAGTGTGTGCTCAGCGGAGACGTAACGCGTGTACGCGGCTGCCCACGAACGCAAAAACCAGCGGCCCCGTCGAGTTTTCCGATTTTGTAATCGACCAACAGCGCGAGCTATCTGGTACGTACGTGTCGGTGAACCGGGGAACAAGATCTTTAACGTGGACCCCTTGTGAGCCTAACTCTAGTCAATATTAAGCTTCTTTCCTCCTGAAATCTCGCACGACAATCATTAAAACAATGTTGGATCAGTGTTTACGAAAGGTACCGTCAGAGCTCGATAATTTCATGGAATTTTATTAAGAGTAAATTGTGAAGAGTTTACTTGGCTGTCGTGGTTTATGGAGAATTTGTTAGTGGTAGTTAACGTATCTAAATGCTCGGTCTAAGTTGAAGAATAAATGAAAAATTTAGAGACGAATTTTTATTTTACAAATATTGTATATCACTCACTGGACATTGTATAAATTGGTCAACAGTTCCGTTCTCAAACAAGGAGGAAATGCAAACGTTGCATGGAGGAGTATTGACAGTGAGGGAAGCGGTCGACAGAAGTTAATTTCTTCTGTATATTAAGCATGTGACAAAAAAGTCGTGGAAAGGTGAGGTGTAACGCGAGAACACGGTGACCCGAGGCATAAAAGTGTCCCGGGATGATTGTTTGCTTGACTGTGCCGGGTGGGGACATGTTGATATAACCTTCCGCTGGAATAACTTGATATCCTCTTTTCGTGAGTACACGCGAGAATCAATCTCCGTTCCTGCCTCTGACGTACGCACGCTCGATACGGTTAGAATGTAACGAACATTCGATTAAAGAGTGTTCCGTGATCGGTGACTGAACGACGACAAGCCAGTCGAACAAAGCCGTACAACTGTCACGCTGTTGTTGAACCCGATGACGTAGCGCCGCATCATTTGATGGTCGAAGCGACGTTACGCGACGTTTCAAACGAACCTGAAATTTTACGTGTTTCTATCGGGAATATATATTTCGAATTTCTATGAATTACGTTTTTTCGTGCGAAAAATATCACTCTCGTAATGTCGAGCTGATGAAGCTGCACACTGAGTCTACATTATTTGTTTGATGAACAGTAAGGCTTCTCAGCTCCGCTTATTTGCTGGGAAATATGGTACTTTGTTGATCGGATTTTTCGTAATGCTTTCATTCATGATCGCGAGCTGATAAGTAAATGTTGGCTGGGTACACTTAGATATCGCTAGTGTCAAGTTAGTATCGAAGATCTGAAATGCTTCTCTCGCAAATAGTGACTTCGGCTATTGTCGCTCGAGGTGCAGGTGGATCAATGAATTCTGCGGAAGATGACATTACAATAAATGACGATTGTCCTCCGCGCGACCATTGCGAGCTGCACCTGCAAGCTTCAACAGCAAAATTCGTAATGTGAAACGAGGAACTGAATACAGACAATGGTAGAGTAGCCCAGAAAAAGGAAGTTGAACACAGAGAGGATTACAATAGCCCAGAAAAAATAGCTAATTCGAGACTCAGGGAGAGTAGGTCCCACGAATGATTGTCGATCATTTTCCAGATATCTAACCAAAGTTTACTTTGTGTTCCAGTGTCCTGTGACAGTGAGCTCGTCGTTAGCGTCGTCGTCGGCCTCGCCGGTGTCCGGCGCTATCCTGAGCGCAGGCGGTTCGTCGCTTGTCAGCGTAGCGGGCACTACCACGAATCATCCCCTGAGCGTAGCCGGTCTGTCGAATGCCAGGATGGCGGTGACCAGCGCAGTGGTTAGGCCACCAGGTAGTCCTACTACCTCGGTGAGTCCATCCCAAGGTCACCCACCCCCGACGACCGGCGGTCCAACGCCGACCGGTCGATGTTGCGACACCGGAAGACCGATCTTCACGGACCCGTTGACCGGTCAGACGGTCTGCTCCTGCCAGTACGAGTTGCTCGGCGGCTACCAACGATTGGGAGCGTTGCCGACGGCAGCGTTGTCAATGTACAGCGCACCTTACGCGGCTGCGGCCGCTGCCGCCGCCTCAGAAGGCATGGCAGCTTATTTTCCTAGCCTGGGAGCTGAACAGGCGCCCTTCTACACGCCCACGGTGAGTCTTTTTTTTTATTGTAAAAAATCTCGTGTTGGTTATACGCATACTGAAAATTGCAATCGATTGACTGCATTTAAAATTGAATTTTTTATTTCTCCATGTAACCTTGTAAATTATAATTTTTGGAAAATCTTTTTGTGCATATCATTTCGTAAACCAATGCTTCTAATTGATTATAAAAAATCAGGTTGCTGCGTACAGTTATTAGAAAGTTATTCCATTTTAAAATGTGCAGGAACACTTTGTACACCTATTCTAGGTGTTGAGTATTCTTATTCAATTTCGTTGGTCACGGTCATTTGTGTGAATTAGATCACGTAAATTAATGTTTAAGCTTCTCCAATCGCTTTCAAACCCGATTCTTGTTAAAATGACTGAAGTTGTTTGAGACACGATGTTTCATTAACCTCTATCTATCTCGAAACGAGAGACATCATCGCGAACAAGGCAAAATAGCCTCGGTGATTTCCGTCGAGGAGGTACGCACGGTATATTAATCTTCCGAAAACTCGATCAACGCGAACTTTACAGCCCTCTCCGCTCGATTCTCCCATTTTATTTAATTATGCTATCACACAGGTGGCTGACGAGCGCGTAACGCGTAGTAAACGTCGCGAAACGCGGTGGATGTTCATACGCGCGCGGAACATTTCACTCGGCAGTCTTAAAAGTTAATTTTACTGCATCCACGAACAAGTTGAAAGAATAACACACAGAGAGAAACGTATAGAAAGATCACGACAGACTCCTTTCCTTTTTATTGCCAGAGGATTCGCGAGCAGCTCCATCGAGCAGCAAAGTCAAATCGTTCTTTTATCCGATCCCCGCGAAATATAAATTCCGCCGATCGAGCCAAGCCGCCATTAAACTGCCTCGCGGATCGGACGGTTATCTCGCATCGCGTCTCGCGAATGCGATAAGGAAGACGATCGTCGATTGCCCGCCGTGGAACTTCGCGTTTCTTCTAAGCGCAATCGAGTTTGCGACACGATTTTTCCTCTGGCACTCTCGGGCACGGTGAAATTCGCCAGACTCTCCTTTTAGCGACGAGTAGTTGCCGCTTTATTGAATCGCGTGGACAACCGCTTTCTTAGTTTATAATTTACATATTTACAATGAGATAGTGGTCGTGTGCGAGAGTGACGTTTAGTCAATCCAATTTTATCTGTCTGTTAACCTTTATAACAATTCAGCCATCTCCTCTTTATAAATGCTGTAGAAGATTTTATTTTTCTCCGAGCGTGTTGCAATTAAGATGACCAACATGTACTCTTTAAAAAATTAAAAATTCGTACGATTGCAGTGAATCCCGTGTGATAAAAATTTAGTTCAACCCCATTTTCGGGAAGACCTCAATCTCGAGTAATTGGCACTTTCTCATCTCAAAAAGTCGAGCACACGTCGGCTTTCATTTTTGGAGTCGATCTCTTAATTCTTAATTGAAGGTTCTGAAAGATATCAACCGTGTAGACACAAACGACCACTCTGTTCACTCGACAACTCTGTTAAGCATCAGGTGCGATTTTCATAAAGAAGTCGATCTTGAAGACACATACAGCAGCTTCTTCATTAAAAAGTCGATCTTCCGAACCAGTTGCACGTCATTCGGAGGTGATCAAGTGGCAACGGTTTACCTCAAAAAGTCTGTTGACCAACGTCAGGTGTCATTTTCAT
The DNA here is from genome assembly GCA_963971365.1 of Lasioglossum villosulum. NCBI lineage: Eukaryota > Metazoa > Arthropoda > Insecta > Hymenoptera > Halictidae > Lasioglossum > Lasioglossum villosulum. The sequence goes on along the minus strand of OZ020502.1, from coordinate 33,483,951 downwards.
AAAGAAATCAATCTCCAAGAATCAGCGACACGTTCTTAACTAAAAAGTCGACTTTTCAACCGGTTGTATGCAATTTTTCTGAAGAGATCAATCTTGAAGGAGCAAGCGGTAACTTCATACTTGAAAAAAGTAACTTCAACCTGCTGTTGACCGACATCGGGTGCCGTTTTCATAAAGAAATCAATCTCGAAGACACAAGCAAGTTCCTGACTAAAAAGTCGATCATCCGAACCAGTTATATTTTTACGGAAGAGATCCAACCCGAAAGAGCAAGCGGTAACTTCATATTTCATACTTCGGTTACAGTTTCGTAACGTTCGAGAGAACAGAAGGGCGCACAGTGGGTGAGAAACCCATCTTTTTGGACAAAAATTCACGAACGTTTAAAAAAAATTCCAAGTTTTGTTCAATTGAATCGATGAAAAACTGAGTTGTCGGCAGATTTTTGTCCAAAAAGATGGGTCTCTGGCACACAGTGCGGCGGTTCGATACGATCGTTAACAATTTCGGATAAGAGTAGCATCTAGTGCGATAATCAAGATGTTATCGCTAAAGGCTCTAACAGTAAAGTTGTCATAAGGGGGTGAGGAACGGGGATCGGCATTCGAGGCGTATTCGTCCGGGCAAGAGAGGTTATCGGACCACACACAAAGCTTTTACACGAAGAAAATAGCCGCGAAGCGTAAATTTATGAATCCGTCCTGCAGTAACAGTGGGACACTGTCGTGTTCGAGCCGTCGCCGAGCCTGGCCTGTTATCGTCGCTCTTTATGATCGAGCTTAAGGGGCGAGCGTACGGCGAGGCCGCCTCGTTACGAGGCACCAGATTGCGCAGGTTTCTCTCCTCGCGGCTACCTAGCCCAGCCACTCGCGCACAATGTCGTTAACTATCGTTTTTAGTGGGAGCGTTCGTCTACCCCTCGTCATCCCTTCTTGACGCCTGCCACCCTTACTCCTCGATCATTTCGATTCATTTTGCAGGAAACTGCGAGCTCCGCGTCCTAAATGTCGCTTGCACCCTCTATTTTTAAGTTCTTCGTCTTCTTAGTTTTCTTAATAATTTCTCAAAAATTACAACAAACCGGTGAACTCGTTTTCCGAGCGATCAGAGTCCATCAAAATCGCGATTAAGCCGCCGCATGAGAATAGCCGAGTTCTCCGAGAAAAGAAGATCCTCTGAAAAATTCACGCGGTTTTAAACAGTTAATTGACTTTGGACTCGAGCGTGACAAGTACCGAGGATCGAGTAATATTCTCGAATTACGGTTCTGCGAGGGGATTTTATTCAGCGAATTTTCACGACAGTGGCAAATCCACGGTTTTTCGCTCCGCTACCGACGGCGAACGCCGCCTATTTTCGGCTGCTAATTACAGTCGATCCACGGCGATGACTGTGCGATTCGAACACGGTATATAATTAATGCGATTAATGCAAGACTAATGCATATAGAAGAGTGGCTGCTGATAGGTGTTAGAGGGATGACGTGCGAGGGGAAACACATACACACAGCAGCAGATTTCTCTATGGTTCTATTATTCCACCGGTTGATGGAGCATTAAAACGGGTAGGCGAGTCGTCCCGACGGGGTTACGGGTTAGAGAAACAAACAGAAGCCACGCATCGATTCTAATTATTATTATCGCCGTTTTGCCAGCTATTTTTCTCATTACCGCCAATGAATTGGAGATCGAACGGCGGCGCCAATTAACTGGCGCGACCTTCGAAAAATGATTTTTTACCGTGCGAACCGAACCGCTGCGGAAGCAGAGATTATGCGCCGTTGTTTTTCGCGTAAACGTTCATTAAAAATCGCTCCTGCCCCGCGATAATAATTTCGATCGGGATCGCGAGAAATTGAAAGTCTTATTAAATAGGAATTTATTTATTTCTTTAATGGTATTACTAAGTTGTAAGAAATGTATTGAATTAACGAAAGAATTTGTTGCGTGGCTCCTGCGTCCAGAATCGACGCAGAAGCAATTTGCATCGCGCAGAGATCCTTAATCTAATAATTGCGTATGATTGGCTGTCATGTTGCGCGATTCCGTGAGAACGAGCATCAGGTTTTTAAAGTGCGACTATTATTTAATGGAGCTCTCGGACACGTACGCGTTTTCTTGCATCAGCTCGCGCTAATTGCTCGAGCGAGGCGTTGCCAGGTTATTTAACAAGTCTAATTGCCTCGGTTGCAGGCCGCCGGACTCGATCTGAAGGAAAATCTCGGAGCTGGAGCTGCGGCGGCGTGGCCTTACCCATCTGTCTACCACCCCTACGACGCCGCCTTCGCCAGCTACCCCTTCAATGGGTGAGTTTCGAAAATATTTGTTCTATACTTACTGCAATTAACACTGTGTTCGTATTACTGAATTTTATTTGTCGTGAAACGGAGCGAAATTCGAAAAGTCGACACTTTGAAGACGATCGATGTCAGGACTAATAAAGATGCAGACAATTTGATTATGTACGTAATGAAACGTCACATTTTTCATTCTTGACAATATTTAAGACTTTCATAGATGGCCTAGTTCACTGATTAAAGTGTTTTTAATATTTAAAAAAATCCCCATTCTTGATAAATTCAATATCGCTGCCAAATATTCGCTTGTTCCGTGTAAAATCCGAGAGCGTCACACGTGACGTGGCACTCCGGAAGGATTTAGGAACACACAGAATTGTTTTATCGTCTATTCTACGTACGATGTCATTGACCTCTTAATTCGCTGATTTTTTAATGGCGCACGGAAACGTGATTCGCGCAGAATAACCTGAACTCTAAAACATTTGGTGGTAAATACGACACGATCTCTGCTAACGAACTCCGAATAAAGAACTGAATTAAACAGAAGATAAATTGAGAAGCTACTGAAAGATGAAGCTGTGCTCCTTGCTGATTAATGAGCAAAATTTTGCCCGACTCGTCGAACCGAAATGTAAATAGGTAATTAATCAAAATTCTTCGGGAAAGAAGAGGGCACTAATTATTCACGGCGTTTACTCAAATAGCTTTCGCGCAAGCTTCAAGATACTTGTTCCCAGTGGGTAAACAGCCGCAGGATGAACGTGTCCGTCAAGTGTCTTATTTGAAGGGGTTCAAGATAAGGAAATTGAATGTCGGGAATTAAACTAAACGGAAACATGAAATTAGTCGTTACCGTATCGCGTTTCTGTGGAGAGATCATCAACGTTGAATTACGAAGTTCTAGTTTCTAGCTACGTCGGCACAATGTTCACCTTGTGCTATGTATTTCTGGAAATTGAAAAGATCATTCCTTTATTCAACGAATCACCAGCGTCAATCAATGTCCAGATTGTGCAGCATACAGTCATTACAGCTGATACGATCCGTGCATCTCCATTAACGTTGTAGATTGCATTAGTTATCTTCGTTTTTTATGTATAAGTCCGATTCCAGGGAAATGAGTTTGAAAAATGATTAGAGCCATTAAATTAGTGCGCTCGGTATGAGCGCTTCTATGAACAGCTTATCTAATGTTCTTAGATTCGTATTAGATTTCAACTCTTATCGAATAATTTATAGTTTACGGGAATTTTGTTTTATCTGGAGCTTCGGAGAATTTTGGCAGTGGCGATCGATGATCCGACACATTGATTCGAAGGAACGAGAAGCACAGAAAAAGCTGATCGATATTGTCTTTCTTCTAAAACAAATATATTTGAATACAGACATCTCGTTGAGTTCGCTTTTATAAGGAAGTGTACGATTTCAATTGAATTTTAAAAGACAATTTCGTTGTTAGATAATTTAATTTACAACCGTAAAGCATGAAATCCGACGTTAACCTTTTCGACCTGTCAGCTCCACAGTTAATATTATAGTAAGATATCGACGTTTGGTATGAACGTATAAATTTCATAGCTGTCCAATGTGTCACCAATAGTTAGACGAAACAGCATATTAGTAAGACAAGGATTGATCAATTCGATTTCTGTGAGTGTCAAGTCGGTATCGATTTCGTCGTCGATCGTTCGCGAGTACGGGATCGGGCGGAAAGTTTTCCTCGCTAGTTTCGAATTATCTTGCGAGCACGCGCGCGAAATCGTGTTTTCTTTGTGCAGCCAAGCACAGAAATGTTTAACTTACATACGGGGTGTCTGACGAAAGTATTTTTTTATCGGTCTCGTAATAAATACTTCTCTTTATTTAGAAATAAGTTTCTTTCCCACGAACTTCATTTCGAGAATCTAAAAATCTCTCAGACTTCGCATACTTCACAGATCGTAGAATTTGTGTTCGAAAATGTATCGACCATTTATCCAATTTAATTTGTTTCCGAAACATTGTGCCTTCCAGGAGCGTTGAACCATTTTCGAAAATTTCGTCTGCATTTTGAGCATCTTTCGAAACGATGTATACAACAGACACACTGTGTACGTGCTGTTCGGTGAAGATCCGTTCGTGGCCGCGCACACGGCCAGATAACGAGCGAGAGAAACACATAAACATTCTAATAAATTAGCGCTCCGCTGACCCGGGACTGTCGCCTTGGGCGTTTTTATTCTCGCGTTTAGCGCTGGAATCGGTCAACGCGTGTCACGATGCGACCGGTGAAAGGTCTCGCCGGTCTCGATAAATCGTATATGTACGTGCGTACATGTATCGGCTGAGATTAGGAATTCGGATCGAAGGTGGCAACCGTCTCGCCTCTCGATAATTAGCCCTATCTGTATTTCCGTCCTGCTTTTCAATTTTTCCCTTCGTCGCGCTCTTTTTCCGACCAGTTTTTTCCAAATCGTTATCGGCGTCGTATCCACGTCGGTCTGGCAACGGAATCTCACTATAACCGATTAGTACGTTGTCGTTTACGACTTGTTAACACGTTGCTCCCACAGTAAAAATTCTACTCGCATTCATTTGTTTAAAGAAGAGAGAGATTTCGAGGCTTTACAACATTAATTTCGGAAGAGATTAAATTGTTTCAAGTGCTGGAGAACGCGAACGTGTCAAGTAGCAAATAAATTTTCAAACGTGATAATTGCGTTATCTACAATTTACGAAGTCGAAAATAAACTACATTCTGATTTTGTTTTATTGCGTTTGGTGACATCGGATTCTCAATGTTCGCGCAAAATCTGCAATCTATTAATAAGACTGTATTTTATTATGCAAGAAAAGCCACGGTCCCGCAATCGCTTTCAATTTTGTTGAATTAATCTTGCGTATTATTCGACCAGAACATATTCTCGTTTCTTGACATTTTATTATTTTTTCAGTGTCGTTATCTACGACAATATAGTGTTAAGAATAATAAGAACAAGGCAAGAACTTGTTCTCTTTAACAGTTTTGGAAAGTAACAAGATAAACAATCGAGGTTTTTTTTTAATAGTAACAATTTTTTCTTCAGAAAATTAGATTATAGTGACTTATTAAAATAATAGGATAAATGTTCGTAACTTCAAGAATTAAATTCAGTATGTCGACATTCGTCCCGAAACGGTTCATAAATTATTCAACAGCGATAGCAGTCGTAAAACAGCAAATTGTCTGGAGTAATACAATATAATATCTTCTTTTATGATCAACATTTACGAGAAAATTATTAAGCCTCTTCCAAATGCAGAACAGGCAATGCATTAACCCTCTATCAACCGGAAGTCTCTTAACAGGATTTCTAATAATTTCCCAGAAGATGATGCGAATATTAACGACTTATTGATTTATGAGGATAATTGCTGTCTATTAAAACTGATATTTTCCATATCATGTTAAAATAGTGTATTATTACTGGACTGCGAATTTTATGCATTTATGAGAGAAATGAATTGGTGAGAAGACTTTGCAAATTTTTATCTGCTAAATACTACAAACTTCACAAACAGTGCAAGATTAGTAGAATGCGTCACAACAGCCACGTTGACATAATTCAGGATTTAATCGGTAAGAGCTCGTCTCTAGTAATTGCAATATGTAGCATAGTAACAGAAAATCGCGTGTTCCGTTTTCTCGGAGTGCGATAAGCCCAAGGAGATATCGTGGTCGTCTGTGGAGTGAAGTGCATCGGTATCATCGGTTTCGATCGATTTTTGTAACGTCGGTTATCTGGTCCGGAGAAAACCGGTCACGTATCCGTCGACCCGGTGGTCGACGACATCGTGCTCGTCGACGGTCGACGTTTCGTCCTCGGCGTGACCGACGTGGAAATCTGTACAGGGGCCGCACGCGTGTGACGCACTTCCGGCGCGGATCGATTCGTATGCAAGGAAGCGATCGGGTACTACAGCTTGCTTAGCATCCATTCGGTCTAGTCGGCTCGCGCACCGGGTCTTCCTTTACGGAGACCTACCGCCCAGGTCCAAACCGGAACCGCGGCTAACAATTACCGGAAGATCGGATATTTGCACCTGCTGCTCGCCCGCGAGAGATCCAGCCACGATATCGACGGTTCGGTGATTCTTTTATCTCGACCGGGGCTCTCGTTGCGTTTCATTCCCGCCGTTTATCTGCTCTTTACACGGATCGACTGTTGGGCTCGTGGAACTTGGCCGCGATGGAAGGGAGCGATTAGGATTTTGTAACCATCCGAGCACGTTAGTGGATGTTCGGTTTTAATTGCAGAAGTGTCTGGGGAACTTCTGTTCGTTGTTTTTGTAAAAGACACCTGATGATTCTTAGCCAGAGGGAGATTTAATCTTCGTACGTTCCCGGTGCATGTTTAATGAATTTTCTAATTTGCTGTCGTTTTATCAGTACTTTATTTTGACATTGAGGAGCGTAGTTTTACTAATCGAACTGCTTCATTTGCCGCGTGTAGGTGAAAATACAGAAAAATTATCTATTTCCATGTTAACAACCTCTGTACAAAAGTTATCTCCAAACACCCACATAATTTACAGCGAGTCGGCTAACTGCTATCGTCCGCCATAGGCAGCTTAATTACTGAAATATCTGACATCCAGTATTTTTCTCCTATTTCGCTTCGCGGTACATTTAACTAGCTTCAAATTCCTATTTTCAATTTTTTTGTGTACAGTGGGCGGTGTTTTCGAACAATCGCGAGAGTCTAATGAACCGTGGGTTTCTTTCGGGGCTGATATCGCGATGGCGACGACGCGCGAAACATCATTCGCGATAAGCCCGGTGCTCGACGGTCTTTTTCCTCGATCTCGCGAATCGCTCGCTACTATTTGTCGCAGGCGGCCGATACCTTATCGGGACAGTTTCTTTTTTCTCCCCATCATTCTTCCTCGGGAATAATCAAACTGCTGCACGAGATTTATTTCCCACGTGTCGTCAGATACGTCGAACGGTGCCGCGAATTTTCTAACTTCGAACTTCCTTCTCTCACCGGGACTGAATGTACGGCTGTTGCATCGACAATTCGCTCTACGTACAAACTATCTTGCGCAACGCGCACTTCGAAATGATCGCGCGAACAACGCCGAACCTCTTATCGAATCGTGTACGGACAGAATTTGCGTTTGTAACGCGCACCGGCTAACCACTTAATAGCCCCGTTTACAATGTCCGACGGACACGGCTGGGGCAACAGGCGATTAAGAAATAATTAAGAAGTGAGCGAGTCGAGTGACTAAGCGCGGGTGTATCGTGATCGCTGATTGATCGCGGCACTTTCCGCGCGGATCCAGGATCCATTGAAACTTCGGTTATTCCGAGAATGGTTTTGCTTAAATTGGAAATTAATTACAGAATCCGATTGCACAATTTTCCGGAATGATTCAGTTTTACAATTTTTCAGAGCCAGGTTTAGTAACTTGGATTTTATACATTTACTAGAACCAGTGTCGAAACTCGACGTAACAAATGATCGAACAAAATTCTTGTTTTACTTCTGCTTTGATCAATATAAATATTTCCATTGTAAATCGTACGAATTAACGAATCAAGTTCACACCACCTTTATCTCGCACGATACTTTACGAGCGTGTGTATAATTGTGTACAAGAGAGCAAGAGTATTATTATTGTTATCATTGTTATGAACATGGAAGCATTTTGTTTTCAGATGAATCCTACAACGCGAAAAAAGCTTTATCGATTTATACTTCCATTCCTGTTTCAAGTTCACCAATTAAGTATTAATTAATTGATAAATTAATTCAGCACTGCTTGGTCTTGATAACTCAAGATAGACGTGTCGTAGTTCGTGCCGTTAAACCTTTACATTACGATCGCGTTACGAACGAAACGAACGAAAGGTTACTTTTCCGATGGAAGAAATAACTAAATATTTCCAAGCTTATGTTCTGACAGTTCTCGTAAATGTTGTCATTGTTATCGTTGGACCATGGATCATTATGCAAAATGAAACGTTAATGCGTCGTTTGCAAGGAAAATAAAAATACAATTTATTTTCTGCATTATTCATTTTGGTTATCTGAGAATACTCACATTTTTACAATTTCGTGCTTACACATTTACTGCTCTGTTTCTTGAAACGAAACCAAAGCACCTTCTAGTTCTGCAGTCTTTACAAGCCTGTACAAAAAATAACGGAGCATCTTTGAAGTGGAAGCTAGATGTAACCAAAGTTGACACTTAAAACAGAAGTTACCATAGGTTAGCAGCAAAGTTAAAAGAAACCAAAGTGAAAGCTAAACCAACTTTCATCCCCTACTTCTGCAGTCGCTCCGAACTTGCACAACAAATAACAGAACTGCATTGCAACAGAAAATTCTGCATCAATTTAAAAAAAATTAATATAATATCGAAGCAAATCTAACAGACGAGCAACAACTCCAGAAACTTCAATCAAGATCAACAGGCTTTTGCGCGATGTTGATCTAATTTTAGAAGCTAGGGCAAGGTAATAGAAGGGAGTAAGGGCCAGAGAACCGCGAAGGTAGATCGTCCAGCTGTCCGAGGCTTGATTCCAGCGATGTATCAGTGTCGCAGCTGGTGTTGCGGGTGCAATTAAGATTCGCGATGCGTCGTTAGGTCCTTAAACGCGGCTGAGGATCGCAGCGCGTGCCGACACATCGGTCGTTGTACGGACACACTTAATAATACGTGTCGACGATCGCGGAGGAAGCGTTAGCCGGACATAGAGAGTCGGGGCTACGTAAGCCGACTGTGTTCGTACAACGAGCGAGAGAGTCCGATACACAACCGGCCAGGTTGTTTCTTATTGTTTACCCTATATGTCCCCGGAAGCAGGGCCAATCCGCCGGAAAGACGAGACCGTTAACCCGCACGATCCCGAGACCTCGCGGCCGCGCATGCCAACTCTGCATTATTGGCTTTTTGTATGCTTATGTTAAGTGGCCGCAACGGGCGCCCGCGTCCGCGCGCGCGCAAAGACCGCACGCCCGCGCATAATGCTCTTCTCTCTTCGGATAGTAGGTACCTACTCGCCGTGCACACACCTTCCCCACAATTTTCAGCACCGCCCCCGGATCTATCTGATCCCCCAGAGAGCTCATCCGCTTCCTCCGAGAGAACTCGCCGCGAGCTCCGTGAGCTATCGCCGATCTGACCGAGGTAATTGAAACGTTTCAGCACGATCGCCAGCTCCGCGCGAACTTCCCTGGAAGGAGTCTTTGCGCTTCCATATTCTGATCTTTTGACGCTTTCGCTCAGAAATTATACCGACAGCCTTTGCATTTTTCTTTTCACCTTTGGGCGGTGGACGATAACGATGATCTCGTGACTCGTGTAACTGGAGTCATTCTAATACTTATTTGTACATTTTCTTTCATATTTTTCCATCGACGTGGTAATTCTAAGGAAAAGATTTTCCATATTTTTGCGGCCTTCATTTCCAGGCTGCCTCAGATTGGATCGAAGCGATCGCCGAAACCACCACTGAAAATGATATTAAATTATTTCAGTGTCTACGGGTTCTTTGAATTTCGTTAATGAAATCGTGATAATCGTCGGAAATTGTGCTTAAGCGATTACACCGCTGTCAAACCGAGTTATTATAAACGAATATAATGGCGCGATCGAGCACATTGTAATGGGAACGACGCCGTATCGACGATTCGATACGTTTATTTCGAGCAACGAAATGAATGCTACCACCTGAATTGATTGCGACCAAAGCACAGGTACACGCCTGCATTCGATGTAAAGACTGCTGGTTATATTAAGCGTTCGTGCGCTACGACGTTCCATTAATATTTAATGTTCATTTTATGTAATAGGAAGCAGCAGCGATGAGTAAATGACCCACTTCGCGTTACTATGTATCTATTCGTTCCTATGGCGTAGGTCGGGTTTAAATTAAATGATTTCCTTGGGTGGAAACGTGGTACGAATGTACAAGGTGTCTACTCGGCCAACAAAAATTATATATTCTCAGCGATACCATGTACACTAATTTGCATAATAATATACGTACAGTTGCCCGCGTCAATCACCAGTTGCTCGGAACCATATTATTTTCTGGTTTCTACGAAGTTATCGACGTAACAATGGACGCGAAAGAATCGAGTGAGAGATTTGTCTTTCGCGAGCTCGAGCTGTGCCAGCAACTCGTTGCAACCGATATATAGAGCACACGAACCACACATCGGTTTCCATCATTAGACCAAAAGAGGGGGAGGGGCCGTGGTTCTCGATGGCTGCGCTCGATACCAAATTAACGCGGGACGAGTTATTGCGAGGGGTCCAGTGTTTGCCCGCGACAGAAATTGCCTCTTACTCGAATTGATTTTCACCGCTCGCTGTATCTATTTCCCGGCGATCCGATAAGATGAAATCACATTTTTCTCTCGCGCCTTGTACTCTCGTTACACCTGGTACGTCCACGGACTAGCTAATTCTCATTTTTCTAACCTATCGTTCGTAAAACACGTAAAATGTAAATGTTCACGATCATTCGAAAATAATAGCAAATTGTGGCACGTGATGTGTAGCAACGTTTACAATAAAAGTATCAAGCCTGCTTACAATGCAGTCACATTTCGAATGTCACTCGGAGATCCTATCGCGAAGCATTTAGCATTGCCATCGGGCACTGTACGCCCCCGACGATAAGATCGCTTATTTGATTTACGCTTCGAGTACGCTGCCAACCCCTTCTGAACAACCCGCCAAATATTTGCTGTCTTCGGGTCGGGATGGAATTATATTGAATCATGGGGCAACTGATCCATTTATCCATCTGGATTGTCTGTCTCTTGGCGTTGATGTTCGTTTATGGTTGCACAGGGACACTTAGGGGTTCGATCGGAAGATGGTCTTTTCGCTCCCACTGTGCAAACTGACTGCGGCCGCTCTGAACGCATTACCGATGATCAAAAGTATCCAAAACGAACTCCCTCGTGGCCAGCCCCTCGCAATCATTATTAGCAACACTAATTTATTTCCCCTTAACCAGTCCATTGCAAACAACATCGTAGACGTATCGCTACATCTTGTAGTTACATTAAAACAAACTTGAAAATGTGTGGGAACTATACGGGTCTCTTACGATGTAAAAATTGTTTACATAAAAAACGTAGGATTCAGGACGTCAAAAGAATGATTCGATCGTAAACACTTTCACATGGAAAAGTGAGAATAGACTCCTCGGAGAGAAATCGCATCTGAACCACTCAGATCTACATTTTTGTGGTCTCGGCAATACGGAACAAGTCTCGCAGCCTATGAGGGGCATGGAGTAATTAATTATCCTCTTCGGCAAGGCTTAGGATGAAGAGCAATCTTGGCTGAATTGTCAGGGAGCAGCACACGAGAAGGGCCTCACCCCTCAGGCGGCGAGAGACGCGTGGAAGTTTTGTGTCCGTGGTGACAGTCGGTTGTTCCACATCCAACTTTATTGCCAGTTGGTTGCAACGCGGCAGATCGATCGTAAACTTGCCTGCGCGTTCGTGTCCGTGTATCCGTGCACGGTTGTTTGGCCGTGTCCGGACATCGCTGGAGGAGAAACACCGACGGTGACGCGATCGCGCGTGCACCCATACGAAGAGAGAGAGATTCTCGTCTCTCCGAGAGAGATTATACAACCAGCTTCTCCCCATCCCTCTCCTCGGGCTGGTTCCAGTCGCGCGGCGAACGTAACAGAGTTTATATAAAATGATACACGGTCCGCTACTTTGTCATACGATCGTTTAAATTCATCCCGAGGCTGCAGCAGAGCCACGGCCCCAATGGGCCGCGATTAAAGTCAGCCACCGCTGAATTATCGTTAGCCGAGATTACGACGGCTCGCTGTTATGGCTAACTCGCTGAAAATTTACAAAACCTCAGTGATAGAGCGAGCCGTGTACCGTTCCGGAGTTACACTTGTCCCTAATCTACCGTTACAACGAGACCGGCGAGCTTTATCGAGCGATAAAGGAACTGACGCTGGATCTATGGCCTGCTGCCTCCTGGTACCCTGCTGTCTCCTGGAACTGGAAAACCCGACACGAACCAAGTCACGTTATAGAACTAGACGAGGGTGGCGCGAATTCCTATCCGAGTGGCTTCAGCAATCTTTGGGAGAAGTTTCTAAACGATTCTCTGAGTTTGTCTCATTATTTCCTGGTATCGGCGGACATTTTGTAGCTTGAACGAGTTGATGAGAATCGTTTAAAAATGTTAACTTCGTAATTCATTCTTCGAGGACAACTGTCCACATGCTGACAGCATCAAGACTACGTAACGTTTCGTGATGTATGTGTTTCTTGAGATGAAGACTGTTAGCATTCACTGAGATTCTGCTGCGGAAGAATTATCACTAATTGTACACTGTGTGTACTCGCAAATAAGATACTTGTTTGGAGAGAGCTCATCGATATTCTTCGAAGAAATTTTTGAAAATTATATTTCTACCCGAGCAGAATATTTTGATCGTCTATAAATGTTCGCAATCTATTAAAATGGCTACTTGACAACATTCGCCGAGGATCAAAAGCCGGCGTCCCGTATCTAACCGGGAGACATGATACATTAGAAGGTGTCCGCGCGCCTAAAGGTTCATTAAACGGTCGGCCGATAAATCACAATTCCCATGAGCGATTTTTCCGGGGCGGTATCTGTAAGCGCGGCGTGACCTTTTCGGTCTCCACGCGTTATCCGTAAAAGCGTTCGCCTAGCAGCCTTCTACCAGGGTAGAATGTCGAAAGAGTAAACGACAAAGAGAAAGAGTGCTCAAGCGAGAGAGAGAGGGTGCGGTCGAGTCATTAAATCTTTGCGCTCGCTCGACAGGACTAATCTGCCTCCATTAAGGCTAATGGGAAAATCGCGAGAGAGGAGGCGAACCGCTGTCATCTGCATGTCGAACGCCACGCCGTGTCTCCGCTAACGAAAAACGCGTGTCGCTGACTTTTCACTCGGTCGCCGTCGCCGACGCAACCCTTGCCGCGCAACCGGCGCAAAAACCCACCCCCACCGACGAAAACCAGGTCATTAAATGGCCGTACATCATCGCCGCGACGTGCCACATCCTGGCGCGACTCATTAGCCCTGGATATTCGTCCTGCAGGGACCGCTTCAAGTTTGACGGCCGAACGAGTCCTCCGGGAACCAAATCTCTTCGCTATAGCACGACTCTAGATCAATAGCATCCCTAGATTCGTCTTCACGCGCCGCTTTTTACCTTCCACAGTATTTTATAAATTTAATAAGGACTCGGATCTCATCCGAACTTAGAGGATACATCTTTGGACGAAATTCCTGGGTCTGCTAGTCAAAATGGCCTCGAGTGCAAATTCTAACATCAGCGAACAGTCCGAAGCGAGGATCCGAAGGAAAAGATGTCGGCCGTTCTCGGGGTAGCCTATCGGAGTCCTGATGTAGCTCATTATCCAAACGAGCGAGCACGGGGCACGGCGTTCGGCTCGGTCGAGCCTGAAATGCGTTCGCTGCTGAAACAATCGGACGCCACGGTTCGGATCCGAGAGGGTACCTGTGGATCGAATGTACCTGGGAACGGAGGACTCTCGCGCCTCTTTCGGTCGAGGTGAAAGAGGAGGACGGAGGTAGACGGATGGACAGATGAAAGGGGCCGCGGACGGCTGGCGTGGCTTCGCGGTTGATTAAACCGAAACGCGACCACGAGGGCAGCAACTCGGCTGAACGGCTTTCGGCGATGCCATGTGCGTGCACACACGTTGGGGAAAAGATGGCGCCGTCACCGAAATGGCTGCACCTTCGCGTTGATAAAAGCGCGCGCGAGAAACCCCCCCGAGCCACACGGTCACCCTACCTGGAAAGGTGCGCGCCGCCGGCTGAGCCCCGTGGAAAAGAGAACGACAGTTCTCACAGGCCAGACAGGGAGCGAGACTGGCAGCGGCAGAGGGACGAAAGGAGTCGGATATCACCCCTAGTTACGAGTGGTAACGAGGGGCGGAGTCGCGCGAGCCGCACACCTGCCTCGTTTCGAACTGGCCATGGTCACTCAACCCCCCGGTTTTATCCCCCTTAAAGGCTACGCCTTGACAGACGCGTTTTACGTAAACGCGAGGGGCTGAGCCGCGATGGAAATGGCCGATTCGGTGGACTTTGATGGTCGATGGCTTTTGCTTGTTTCGATCTCCGAGCTGTCTCTATATTCGGGGGTGGGAACGCTCAATTACTGTTCCTGATTCAGATGACAGTCGGAACGGCGATACTATAGATCCCGATCAGCAGTTCTATCCCACTGAAATGCATTCATGCTGTATCCCTTAATGAAGAAATTAGACGATATTCAGAAGCTTATCAGAACAGGATAAGCAAAAACGTAAGTTTATTTGTTAGACCTTTTAGAGTCCTCTTTATATCTTGAGATTGTGCCTGCTGTCTTCATGTTTGGGGGTGGAAACAGTATCTCTAACAAGGACAAAGGTCACCAACCACCGTCGACGTCGCTATTCGAATTATCCTCGAGACGCGAACTGTCCAAGTCCTAAAGCATCCGCTGCTGTTAAAGGGGTCACTCGCGTGGAGCACAGGCGTAGCAGTTCGAGAAAAATCCCAGCACCCCCGGTCCCGGTCTCGTAACATCCTGAACGACGAGATATCGTTGCTCGAAATCCCTTCGGAAGCGCACCTTTGTCGAGGCTGCGTGACGGGTAGCCGCCATTATTGAGCTTTATTTCCACCCTCTTTCGTTCCGGGTAGTATGTTCGTGTGTGTGCGTCTGCGTATCTATACGTGTGTGGACGCGCGGGACTGACGTTCCGGGATCGAGGGGGTGGCCCGCGGAGATGGGAAATTAATAAAACTGTCACTTATCTACCCTTCCCGGGGGCAGGCCTAGACGGGCTAGCTCTCCAGCTATCTCCATCTCGTTTCCACCCTTGCGGTATCTTTCGGTGCCGGTTGTTCGGTTGCGGGAGCCTCCATCTGTCTTTGTTTCCGCGGGGGGTGGTCGCGGGACTCGCAGCAGCTGAAACGAGGCGCTAAACATTTCAATTTGGCATCAACGCCGGGGACGCACAGACAGACACGGAAAAAGCGCTCACACGCGCTTCTTCTGCCCCACCCCGCTCCCCAGGTATGTTTCTCTCTTTCCCCGTGAAAACGGCGCCTATCCGGCACGCGGAGGGTCGAAACCTGAGCCCCCGTGGTGCACGTTCTCTCGCAAAGAGAGCGAAAGAGCCCGGGTGAAACGGGGAGAGGGAGAGAAAGCGAGAAAGAAAGCCCAGAGAGGCGGTAGAAGAGAACGATATAGAAGAGAGAGAGAGGGAGAGGATGGCTTAACCCCCCGGTCTGTTTGCGAGGAGCAAATGGCGTTCTGCAGTTATTTTAAAATTCAGCCGGTGGCAGGGGGCGCGGATCGGATTAAAAAATCAGAGTGGAAGCTTGTTTCTCATGATAACAGCCAGCCGCCCCCGAGAGCGGGAACTGCTGCTTTCTACCGATTCCGTCTCTCCTCCCCCGCGACCCTCGGCCCTCCTGTCGAGAGAGACTCTATCTCTCCGCCTCTTCCGCGTCCACCTGTACCCTCCCTCCTGCTACCCTCCAGCAAACTGGCTTTCTCTCTTCCATCCCCCGCGCCTTCCGGGATAGAGTTTTTCGTTTCTCCAACCGATCTATCGCTCGTTCAGCCTCCACCGTATCGCCGCGCCACCGGCGTTCTCGACAGCTTTAAATACGCCCCGGTCAAGCCGACGGAATATAGACGTGTCGAGTATTCTATATATGCAGAGTATTATATATGTATACGCGTATGTATATGCACTTATGTACGGGAGCTGCGAGCCAGCAGATTTCGCTGCTCGAGTGCGACACGCGAGCAGAGCTGATCCCATCGGCCCCTTGTTTCCATAGCGATTGGTAATCGACCTCCTCGGTCGTTACCGAGGAAAATGGATCCGAATGATCTTTCGCGGACAGGTGCTGATTGGTTAATCGTAGACGTCAGGAAACGTGGAAGAGCTTGCTGACATTATTTCATTCGACCTGTTTATTCGATTACTCCACGGCCGGATGGGGTAGATTCGATACGGAAGCAATTATTTAGCTCTTGCACGGTTTTAGAAAGAACTGTCGTCTAATTCCTTCAATTACCATTGCTTACGTTATACTTGAACTTGTCCTTATGTCAAAATGCAGTATGAACACTCAGGAATGTATTCCTGAAATTTTATTGATCTCGAACGAAGTTGATTTTAGACACGGTCTTCCCTCGCGAGAGGTCTGCGAGGAGAAAGGGTTGAGCGAGGTAGAAGGTTTAGGGGGCGGTGGAATCGGGGGTGGTAGAAATGTGAAAAGGGGACCGCAACGAGGAGAACGGAGTCGAGTGGAGGTGGGACAAGGGAAAAAACGAGTGGCCGGGGGAGTAAGCATCTCGGGAGTCCTCGGGAGTCGGCCGCCGGTGGAAAATTTAATTTCGATCCCGTCGATTCAGCAGTTATACCGAAGTTTAATCTTTGATAAGGGTTAGTCTTTTAGTAATGGGATCCCGGGGGGTCGGTCGCTCTGGTCCGACTTCGTGAGCCTGGTAGGGGGGCTCTTTGGAGAGAGGTGGAGAAAGGGGGGTACACGGTCTCTCGCTTTCCTTTTCCCTCTTGCCTTTCTCGACTCGTTTCCACCGTGCTCCTCCTCCGGTCAGGATGGAAGGAAGGAGCTTAAACCGTTAGATAGAGATCTGCTCTCGGGATGAAAGTAGTAGCTACCCGCTTATATCGTTCCTCTAACCGAGCAGGACTCGGACTTTTATACCGGGCCCGGGCGGGGGAAGGCGTAACGAGCCTCACGATTGGATAAGTTTCTCGACACGAGCTTCCACCAAGGAGACTTTGCCATCTTCCTCGTTTTCTTCGTCCCCCCTTGTTCCCCTGTGTCTCCTCCCCACTCAGGTGTATGTGTCTCTCTCGTCCAGTTTGCTCGTATAACGTATCGCGACTTGTGTACGTCCCCGACCGCCTTATATCCGGGTCACGTGCATCCTACGACGACGAGAACGGCCAACGTCGAAGGACTTAATAAAAGGATGGACTCTAACTCCTCCACCTCTTTCCCTCCTCTCCCTTCTGCCTCCTCCTTTCTCTCTGTCTTCTCTCTGCCTCCTCTTCGACCGAAGCGTTTCCATTAAAGACTTTGTTCAGTTCGCCGCCTCGATTCGCTTCGCGATATTGAGGACGTCTATTCGTACCACCCCGGAGGTTAATGCTTTCAATTTGGGGCTGGACTGTCTCCCGACCAATGCTCCACTCCTTTATTTATACGACTAAGAAGATAGGGCTGAGAATGCCCGGCCACCTGACATCGGGAAATTTAACGCTTCCAGCGCCGCGTCGGGTAACACTTCTTTATGCAAATGTTCCCGGGAAATAGTTATTTCGATGTTGTAAAGATTCTTTATGACGACGAGAATGGAATGGTGTTCGCTTTGGTTAATATTAGCGTATTCTTCGATTTTACGAACTTGCACGCATCACGGATGGGTGAAGACTTGCTGCTTCTTTATGGATTATTTCCAACTTTTTTGACTTATTGGATAGCGTTTTTTTTTATAATTGATGTAGAAAATTCTCATTTTCCGATGGAAATTGTGTTGCTTAAAGAATGTCTCCGTTTGCTTGTTCCAGCTATGGTATGGACCTCAACGGCGCGAGACGGAAAAACGCGACACGAGAGACCACGAGTACACTGAAGGCTTGGCTGAACGATCACAAGAAGAACCCATACCCGACGAAGGGCGAGAAGATCATGTTGGCCATCATCACGAAGATGACTCTGACACAAGTATCGACGTGGTTCGCGAACGCCAGGAGACGTCTGAAGAAGGAGAACAAGATGACGTGGGAGCCCAGGAATAGGGTTGAGGATGAAGACAACAACAACGAAGACGACGACAGTGGAAGAAAAAGCGTGGACGAGAAGGATCGACTAGGTGAGTCTCCGAAAGCGTTTCTAGAAAACAACTCGTAAGAGTATGTACAGCGAAATAATTTCACACGTGTAATAGGGACCTTTAGCAGACACGCTATTCTCCGATAAAAACCCATTGCGTGAGAAACCCCTTCGTTCCCTAAAAGCAAGCTCCCCCTGTTTCAGACTCCAAAGACTCAGGTACCGGTTCGAGCGAGGACGGCGAGCGACCAGCGCATCGGATGGAGCTGCTGGGTACAAGCGGCGGATCCGGAGGTGTGCAGGGTAGGACCGAGAGCGAATGGAGCGAGTCGCGAGCGGACAGTGGTCCGGATAGTCCCGAGTGTCTGTACGACCAGAGGGAGCCGAGGCATCCGTTGCAGCTTCAGCACCCGGCGTATCTCTCCTCGTCTCACGGGAGGCTGTTGCGTCACCCGTCGCCGGAGAGCACGTCCCCTAGTAGTCATCATCTTCCGCCTAGCACGAGCGCGCCGTCAACCGGAAGCGGCGTGACCACGAAGCCTCGGATCTGGTCGTTGGCGGACATGGCGAGCAAGGACGGCGAGCAGCAGAGACCGACGCCAACGACGATGACGGGTCTGTCGTCGCCTTACAGCAGCGGCAGCGGGGGCGGTGGTGGTGTAGCAGGTGGAGGAGGTGGCGGAGGAGGCGGAGGAAAACTGGTGAGTCCTTTGGCGAGTCGTCTACCGCCCCATCATCCTCTGCACCCGGCGATGCACTCGGGAACGCAGTTCGTGCGGCCGCATCCAGACTTCTACCGTAACCTGTACGGAGCCTCCCATCTGGGCTCCGGGGACATGTCCTTGCTGGAGACTTACTCGAGGACCCTGGGCGGCCTGAGCGGCGTCATGCCACCCTCCACCGCGCCCAGTGTACTAACTTGCGCCGGAACCGGAACCGTGAAACCGTTCACCATCGACGGGGGCGGCGGAGGACTCTCGCCTCTATCCTCTTCGTCGACGGCGTCCTCCGGTGGGTCCGACCAGGCCCCCCTTCCGAGCGGAAGCTTGCCTCCGACGCAGGAGCTCAAGTCCCCCGGCCGAGTGTGATCGGGCCCCGAAAGCTCGGCCTAAGTTTGTTCGAGAGGACCCGACTCGAACCGCCCCGCGCCGATGGACTATCGTCAGGCGCGGCGCTGTGTGGTGTGGATGACAATAATAAGAGACTACGATCTTGTAATTAGTGTACAGTAACCGACCGGAGAACGACAGACAAGATGTACTGCACCCTTCTCTCCTCGATCATCCCCTATTCCTAGTCTCTTCGGATGAACCCTACTCCCTCCCAATTTCCTCCCCCCTTTCCTCGAAAGAATTAAAATTCGTAGCCCCCTCCCCTGCCCCCAAGCTCTTCCTCTCCCGTTTATCTCCGTAGCAGCAGCAGCTATCGCGGTTTAAGAGGAAAAAAAATGGAAAAGCTATCCTAGGCGTCGACTCGACAGTAATACTATACATAAAGTACTATATATATAAATACACACGATAATAATAATAATTATTTATGCGTTTGTAAATAGTAGAGAGGGCCCACTAGAGAGCGTCCGGCCAGTGTATGTATTGTATGTAGAGTAGGTACGATATTATTATTATAATATTTGAGATCATAATTCATACTAACGACGACGACGATTATTATTATTATTATTATTATTATATGATTATGATTATTATTATTATTGTTATTGCAATGTTTATATAATATTATCGATTCACGTCGACTCGGTCGATCATGACGAGGTATGGATCGTTGATCGCTGAGACGGGTTACGGGCGGGGCGCGTCGATCGACGGGGGTGGCTCCTACGTTCGTAAGTATTATTTATTTATTGCTCGACCGGTTTCTCGTGATATTATCCGTGGTCTGGTTGGTGTTCAAAGGGTCCCATCCTTCCGTTTCTCTGCGCCCCCGTTTCGTCTTTTCCATTGGGCCCCGTCGCGAACGCGCTCGTCTCCGCCCGTAACCCGCCAGAACCCGGAATTCCCGTTGCCCCTCCGCTGTCGCGGGCCCTCGGGCCCGCTTATAGAACTTTACACAACACAAACGAACACGCATACACAGAGACGTACTATGTAATAAAGAAGAAGGGCCGAGGGCGCCGGCGACGCTCGCAGGGCGCGCAACGACCATCAACATATCATGTCATGTCGAGAGTGAACGATCGCCATCACCTTTTAGTCATTCGTGTCCAAAATTTCACGCGAGCTCGCCGATATGCCACATTGGCAGATGGCTTGCAGACTGTGTCCTTTCGCAATAAACGAATCATTATAAAAAAAATGAACGTTGGAGGTTTTGTTATTTTACGCGTGTCCCTTCTCCATCGCAGCGAGCGGATTTGATCGATCACCCTTCGATCCGGTGAGAAAAAGGAGAACGATCTTGAAGATGGTGTGCGGAGCTGCTTTGTTCCATTGTTCGAGCACGGTGAACAGGTAAGGGCGACGTGCATAGGATTGCTGACAGCCGTTTGATGCGGCGCGTTATGTGTCTGTCGATTTTAATTGATACTTCGAAGGCGGAGCTCAAGGGGCCGTGAACCTTTGAGGATTTAGGATTTGGGACTTGTCGGTGCAGTTGTCTTCTGAGTAGGCGCAGCATGGAGTTTCCGCTGTATTCATTCAAACACATATTTACATATCAATGTTCATTTACGTATTTTTGGCCTTACTATTTTAGGATCAATGTTACCGATCTTACTGGGTTTAATATACATTATTGATCATTAAGAATTGGCTGCTACCCAGTAGAATTAGAATTTGAATTAAAATTGATTCAACTTGGACTCGGTTTTGCTCTAATTTGATAGTATTCGTAGCCGTCTATTCTCTACTGTCGCCTTGTGCCAGTATCTATAAAAAGCAGCGTTTTCTTGAAGGGTCAAATCCACGAAAGATCACGTTCCACATCGATCACCCTGGCAGTAAGCAAAGCAGCAGCGGTTTCCCCGAAAAGCGTAGGATCGAGCAGATTGCGAGTTGCTCGATTAACGAGCGGGCCTCGTGCCCGGTTCCGGTGGCTGTCCGCGAGTCATTATGCCGTTGTCGGCCTAATCGCGGCGCATGCATCCGATCGTAGAAGAGACAATACGGTCCAGTAGAAGGTTGGTGAGGGGGGACAGAAACTGGCGAGTCGAGCCGGCGGCGACGACGGGAGCAGCAACGGATGAATATGAAACGTCCTCGTTCTCGGAACCGGCCGCAAGATGTACTTATAAAAATGCAAAGCGACCGACTTCTGGGTGGTTGCGGGACAAGCTTGGTTATTAGTAAACATTTAAATCGACAATCGCTATAGGTATACGGGAGACAGCGGGGGGAACGCCGGGTGAGCGTTCCCTTCTTTGCTGCCCGGTTCCCGCAAGGTCCCCGGGACCCCTTCTGTCACTGTCCCACGAGCTCGCAAAGTCGGTCTGTCCCTCGCTCGGTCCCACTCGGGGACCAAGGTAGAAGAGGAACGGAGGTGAAACGACACACAGGCCAGGATCGGCTCTGGTGGAGGAAACAAGAAATCAAGCCGCGGGACCACCCGCCACGGCCTTGGGGGCACCGAGCCGCGGATCCCAAGGAGGTCCATCCCGTCTTCATGAATCAACTCGTTCCTGAATCGGCATAAACCTTCAAAGGGTTGTAGGGGTCCAGTCGGGGGAGCAGGGGGGTCCTCGACCCTCTCTCGATAGATTCCGCAGAGTTATGCGGACACCGGTGTGTGCCCTCCACTGTCTCTTCGTTCTATATCCCCCTCGCCCTCGTTCTTGCAACCGTGCCTGCCTTTCGTGCCCTCGCCATATCGATGCTCCAAAAACGGGACTCCTCTGTCCGCGGGAAGCCGGACCCTGATATTTCAATTTTGCTGATCCAATCGAGGGATCACCTCCGCGACCGCAATTCTGAATGCTTAGAACGCTGTTCCCCAATTGTTCGAGCTCGCCCTACCTTAACGTATAAGAGATCTTGATGCCCCCTTTTGGAAAATAGTACACGATTTTTCTAAAAATTCTTTTCTCAAAGAAACTAAATGGATCCTGATTAATGCACTGCAGATACTTTTGCAAATTTATCTTTACCGGAATATCGAATGTAACGGTTTAAGTAGAATGATGTATCGAATAATCTGAATGATCCCCGAGCCGTAGAAGTTGCAGCAAAATGAAAATAATCAACGTTGCTGCCAGATCGTTGGAACCGATAGCAAGCTTATATTTACTACAACTTGAGAATGGCGTCGAGTGGTCAGTAACTGTAGTCGAGGAGTGAATAATGGTATTAGCGATCCCGTCGTGGGATCATGTCGATTCAACGGCGCACGAAAGTTGCTATCCTGGCTCACAATTGAATCGTCTATTTACGGACGTTGAATACCCTTTCTACACGGTGCAATTCTACTTTTTGTCTCCTCGGTCGAACGTGTAGGTACATACAAGCTCCTTCAATCTGGACTTTCTAAAACGTCGGTTCATAGTAATGTTTGTAGGTCAGAGATCTCTCACTATTCCTTTTTTGTTGGTTCACTTCGCTGCGGTTCCATTAATCCTTGCACTCTTCTCTTGTACAAATGTATCCCCATAAATGCAGCAAGCGAACCTGGTGAACATGTCTTCGATATTGAAACTGTGCCATATCATTTTTTACAGACAAGATCCTCTAACAGAGTGTCTCTCAACATCTATAAATTTTAAAATTACCCTTAGTGAAAGAATATTTACACGATCTTCGTCTATCTTCACCTTAAAAAATAAGTAAATCGATAGAAGGAGCTTATTCCTTTGAAAGCAACCTTGAGGGACCAGCACGATGACGTCAATCGTAAACGATCTCCAATCAAGGTTTCAGCTATGCTTGACCTTGATACAGATTAGGGGATGCTTTTAGTCCATTAGAAAAGTACATTTGAACGTCGTAGGTCGCGCTAATGGCATGCACGCGTTGCATAACTAGATTACAGAAAGTCTATCTCTTAATCTGAGATATACAGTCACGGTAACGATCCATTCCACTTTTAGCCCTGTATCGTGTTCTAAACGATGCAGCTATATCGATGGACGTTTTCTTACAGTATTCCCGTTCGAAAAACTGCGTTACAACCGAATCCTGGACTCGAGAAGCTGCAGCAGGTGAGAGGCAATCGGCTGGCCGGTCGCGTTCGCGGAATTAATAATTAATTTGTCGTTGCGCATTATCGGTGGCGGAGGAGGGGCGCCGTCTAATTTTAGAATTACAAAAATGTATTACGACGCGGCGTTAATGCGCCGAACGGCATTTAAATTGCCCGGTAAACCCGTTTTATGCCGCCATAAAGATATCGATGTGCAAAAATGCAGGTGTATATACGGGAGGACTGCAGCGTATCCCACACGAGCGGCCAATACCTACCCGCCAACAGATAAACCGACCCATTACCAATATAGTAGCCCAGTTGTAAAATGATCGTGTCGCGGGGTACTAACTGAGACAACACTATCTGCCGCCCAACGGGGACGCAGTTTTTAGTGGCAGTCGACGAGGAGAGCAGGGGAGAGACGAACGATAATCGACCACTTATCTTGCGAGTACACGCGGATACTGTGGGAAACACCCTTACACCGTGCTGCGAATCGATGGAATAACGATTAATGGGGAGAAACCGTAACTCGCGCTATGGGAGTCGTGCTTACGTCAGTTCTGGGAACCAACGATCCGCGATTAGTCACCGGAGATTTCAACGAAACTGTCCCGTTCACTGAATGAACACCTCTTTGTGAATGAACGTCATTCCTAGACGAAAAGGTAACATTTGTAGTGCCCCCTTCACGTTCGGATTGATACGGTAATTAAATAACTGGTAGTGTGTAAATTAGTGTTTTATTAAGAATTGATCTACACAGTGCATTAAAATGATTAAAAGTTTCTTACACAGTAATTATACTGCAAGTTCACACACACAGACGTTTCGCTAAGGAGGTCGTCTTCTTTTCATCATTTTTTCTGTTTTCTTATGTACAGGCAATTTTTATTTTGCATAAGAATCGGTTGTCTTTTTAATGTTTTTCGTATGTTCCTTTCCATTCTCAATCTCGACGCGGCAAGTAATTCGGTGAACGAATAGATTGTTTCATAGTAAAGTGACTTCAGCGCAACGTCGAGGATCAGAGTGTCCGGATGGCGTCAGGATAATGATGCTAGGCACCCGCGGAGCGTTTAAGGACCCGTGGCCGGTCCAGACGATAAAAATTAACAGCCGGCTGTCGAATAACAGTGTAGTTTCGAGGTTGGATCGGTGCCGTGGGTCGCGAGGTCATCGAACCCGTGTTCCGCGGAATCCTCGTAAGTCTTATCCGGAGAAGGACACTGCAAATGGGCGCAGGTTGGCGAACGGTCAGCCGGTGTGGACCCCGGTGGTCACCGTGGCCGAGGAACGGCGATAAACTATACTAAACCGAGGCTCCGTGGCGATGCTTTATTGGCTTTTATCGAGTTTTAACGCAAGCACACCGGATTCCTTTATGGAAACGCCGTTAATTTTACGACGCGGGCATATTTAGCCCGCGGGCTTCTCGTAAAATCATACTTCGGTCGCGATAAAGTTAAAACATCGGCAGGCTTGAAGCAAAGTTCGCCTCGTAAATATGAAGAACGGGGATGGGGGTGGGTCGGCGGCGATGCTGCCGATGATGGTGTTGGATGGTAACGCTACGCCAACGTGCACATAGTCGACGAACTGAATTGTGTTGGAGAGTGAACGCTCGCGTAGAGAGGGTGGAATAACGCCGTGTGTATACCGGGAACCGTGGCGGGGATGGCTGACGAAGCTTTCACGTCGTTGTAATTAACTTATGGTAATTAACGGGCTCACGGCACTGGGAAAGATTTTTATTAGGCTTCCGAGACTTTTCAACTTTTTTTATTGGATAGCTTAATCGAGGAACGGGGTGGCTCGCGACGTGCTTCGCCTATCGGGAACACTTGGGGGTGGAACAACACACAGCTGGCTGGTGGCTTCTGCTGGGGATTCGATGCCAGCCACCACTTACAGCTCGGGAAACAGTATTACGCACTGCCTGACTCCCACCTCTCGCCGCGTTATTGCGACAGGTGATGCAGCCGTGCCAGGAAATTATGCGTCTGGCTGGCCAGGAGGGCTTCTTCACTTTGTAACACTTTACCTATCGGTATTCATAGGCTCTCTGATAATTGTACTGTGTCCAAACGAAGCTTGAATATGTTCTTTTATAATCTCAAACGAAATCATTAGATATTGTTACGACTTTTGTAAATTACGAAGCAATGGCATGGAGCAATTATGGAGACCAGAACTTTATTTTTAATTTCATTAATAATCGTATTGATTGTTTCTCTCTACTTGCGCAAATCAATCTACTTATGGATTAATTAATACAATGAATGCAAAATCATGCAATATTTGTAATCGTATTGATTTTTTCATTGATTCTCCGCACAATTTTAAAATGCAACTACGCAGGATTATATAATAGCATATCGATTGTACCATTATTATATATTTCCTTTTTTTTTGTACATGTTCCTTCCTTGTTATTATGCGGGTAGTATAATAAAAGCTGTCTTTTTTATTGTAAACAATTATGCAAATGGGCTGCAGTCCGTGTTTAATAAATAATAATACATCGACTGGTAAAGAGAGTCGAAGCTAAAGGCTTCGTTTGCGGCGTTTTCGAAGCTCGAGACGCGTTCGAGAGATCGAACTTGACGGGGATCGATCGCGCGACGAACATCCCTGTGTCAGAAGATCATAGTTGCGTTTAACAGCGCAATAAACGGGTAAGTTCGTCGCGGAGCGAGTTCCGAGAGGGCTCGAGCGCTCACGAACAGTCCGGGGAAGCGGAACGGAAGGGACCGTACACGCGACTTTTTCAAGTAATCGCGCAGGAAGTCGAAGAGTTACTGCCTGCCGTTGGTATTCGGCCATACGATGGTTTATTCAGGAACAATAGATAGTCCGCAGTATCCGGGACCTACGTCGAAGAGGAGCGGCCGCATCAAACATTCGATACCGAGGCCACAAATCGGAAAGCCAGACGTCGACAATATATTATGATCGTCACGGACGTCCCCGGTGTTCTTTACCGATTCAGCTGCTGTTACCCGAGCATCGGGAGAGACCTGGAGATCAAAAAACGAAAAAAGGAAAAGCGATCTCGTTCTCGTTCGGAAAGAATTTCCCTGCAGCCTCTTTATCTTGTGACGCATCGAACGCGCTTGAAACTGCCGCGCTGGAGATCTGTTCCTTGTATTCTTATCATTGTCCATTTCAGGCAGAAATGGAATTAGAATGATAATTAAAACATCGGCCGTCCCGTTAATTAACCTGCCGATGACGGCCGTGAGTCACGAATGGCACGTGGAATTTTTTTATCTGATATCTCGCTGAATGTATGATTTCGGATTACGTATGTTTATGCTAATTTCTGTTCCTCATTGGTTCGAGGAAAACCGAAGCTGAAGTCGTGTTAAACCTCCTCGTTTTCTACATGATTGGGAATTAGTGTTATTTAATGAAGAACAGCGGAGTTATAATTAAAATGTAAAGGAAGAAGAATTTCTTTAGGGAAAGGCTAAATTATTGAACGACTGAAAGTAGATTATTTGAAGAGGTAGACGAACTAACTAAACGCACAGAACGATTAAAAATGGATTTGACAAGTAAGTGTATGATAGTATTCAGGCAAATAAATAAATCAATAATCTTCGAAACGCTATACAAGAATCACGGAGAGCACGAGCTTCGCTGGAGAAGTAGTTCGTAAAATCGAGAGAATTCAGCCACCGCATTCAGCAGAAGGAACGTGGTAAAAGTATAGGAGCGTGGAAGATAAATAATTTGTCCGGGTCGGAATTAAATTGCTGAGAGAGCAGGGCACGGTGAAAATAGTGAAACAAGAGGACACCGCGTCTCGATGGAGGCGTCCAAGCGGAGGACGCCGAGGTTTCGTGAATCGTTAGACGCTCTTTGTAAAACACGTCCCCGGTACTTTTCCCGGGCGCGTATCTTCGCGCAACCGCGTCCCGTGTGTCGAAAGGTAGCGTACCCGTGTAGGAGGTGAATAATGAATGGCAACGTCGAAACAACTTGCTGGACCAGCGTCGAGGACCAGAAGAGGACGAGGGCGGGCTCTCGCGCGGGTTCCAGGCCTCGCGAAAGCGGAGAGAAGAGGACGAGAACGTGGACGAAGAGGAAAAAGAGAGGGGTCAGAGGGAGGACGCGGTTACAGCGCGAGTTCCGGGTGAAACGACATGAAAAATTAACGGGCTCGCGTTTTGACGTTGCGTCAAACTTTCGTTGTACGAGTGATAGATCGTCGCGCGACCGTGTAGATTACTCTCGCGGCCTGGACCAGCCTGCAGGAGAACGAGCGAGAGAGAGAAAGGGTAGAGAGAGGACAGAGAGGGAAAAAGAGAGGACGAAAGACGGTTTTGAATTTCTCTCTTAACGACCATCGGACAAATCCGAATTTTACGAGCGACACTCTCCTCGCGCGCTGTGTCCGCTACGCTACCTGTCCACACCGTGCTCCACGAATCTGCTCTGTATCCGGCTAAGTATTTATGGGGAGATTTATTGCCGCGATGGGACAAAAGTCCTGCCATTCCGACGGATACGAGCTGTACGCCGTTTATGCAAGTTTGTAAATGCCCGCGCCGGTTGAAGTCGCAATTCCTGGCCAGATAATTGGGCTTGAGTGGGAATCGAGTGAGACGATTGCGATCGAGATCGTTTGCGCGAAAGATTTTGTAATTGCAACTGTGGGCCGTCGATTTATTAGTAAATGCAACACGAATGTCACTCGTTTAATATCTTTAAATTTATTGTGCGATGATAAAAAATTATTATTTAACCTGTTAACTAGTCCAGCTGGTTAAACAAAGTTCCCCTCACTGGTTCGTCTGGAAAAAGTTCAGGAACAAAATACAATCGCGTACAACTACATTCTTCTCGTTGGATAAATCGTGACACTGATGGAAAGCGGGTTCAATTAAAAAGCGCGACATAAACGACAACGCGGAATTCAGCGGAATTAACTGCGAGCTTAACAGAATTAATCAAGATCATGCCACTGACGCTGGTGATAAAAATTTCCGCCAACTTCAGTCCAGACTCAACTTTTTCAATGGACTGTGCAATTAAAGATCTCAGCGATCCTATTCGATGTCGACGAGTACTGAACCATAAATACGACAATGAATTCGATTCAATCTAATCGCATTGATTTCTAAGCATAGAACCATTATTGACCCTAACCACGAACACGAATCGCGTGTAAAGACACACTCCGAGGCTGAAAAAACGAAACAAAACAGTTTTTAATCCTCGCTTCAGCGGACACATTCGCGAGGTCATCTCTCGATCACCACGCCGCAAATAATTGCAGCGGACGTTAATCGTCGGAGCTGTTGCGCGGAAAGGCGGGAACGCACAGGCAACCGTGAATCTCGAGGTGGCCTGTCCGAAAGTGTTCAAAGGCCGGCAACAAAATTGCGACGAGGCTCTTCTGAAAGCGGTCTGCTAAAGAGGCGAAGAGCAGCGTCGAAAGGCGCGAGATTCTCTGGGCAATAAACCGATTGCGGGCCCAACTAATCCTTCGTAACCGTCTCGGCCGCGTATCCGGGATTTCGGGTTGCGTCGACAACGAGCAGCGCCGTAGAAAGAGAAGGAGATCAAGTCGGACAGAGAAAGAGAGCGAGAAGAAGAGAAACGGGGTAGCGATATTTCATTCGGCGTACGATCCCGCGAATCCGTCCGCTCAAAGACATCAAAGGAGAGGTTCGCGAGTTGCCGGATGTCCGGCTGTTCCTCCGCGACATCCAGTCTTCTTCGTTGCCTGGCTGGGAGGAGGAAGAGCAGAGATAGAGGGGAGAGAAATCAGCCGAAGCTGGGAGCGAGAGCGAGCGAGTAAGGCTGAGGAAAAAATAGAGTATCACAAGGGGATCAGAAGGAGACGCGGCCGAGGAGGAGGAGGAAGGAGAAGAAGAAAAAGGAGACAGAGGGAAGGCTCACCGTTCAGCGAGGTACTCGAATTCGTCCGGGGCTTGTCGGCTGGCAAGTACGACATAAGTCACCTACTAAATTAGTGGGCAAGGGGCGGTGCATAATTCACCGCGGGTTAATTGGCCAGCGTTTTCACGCCAGCCAGCAGTCTGTCAAAGCGGCTACAGTTTAGAGGAACGCGCCGCGCCGCGCCCGTTCCTCCAGTCACCGGGGACAGACGTTTCGCTCTGCCACTGGTATAGAATCAATTTTTAAGCGGTTAACTCGCCTGTCTCTTCCTCTAACGCTCTCTCTTTCTCCGTTGCTGTTTTGCTCACGGTTTCGGATGGAAACACGCCCGGACGTTAAAAGCTGTATTAACGACCGACAGCGATAACGCCGCGGCCAACGAGACAGCATTGTTACGTCACTGTAATTGTTCGCCGGCTGTTCGAATATTAGGTTTAGAGGGGATCTGTTCACCGCTCGGACGGCTCAATTGCGGTTAGATCGGTGATTCCGGGAAAACCGGGCCGGCTTTATGGGGACTAATCTCCGAGTCTATAGTTATTATTTCCTGGCGACGAGAGCCCGCGAGATTCGACCGGCCATCGTAAAAGAGTTCGGCTTGGTTAGGAGATGTTGAGTGCGTGGAGACTTCGTAGGGATAGAGGGTAGCTTTTGGAGCTGGGGCATAGAGGTTGCAAGAGGGAGACTCTTTCAACTCTTTCCATTGCTTCAACGTGTACATTCTTGCTATTAAAACACAAAATGTAAAGTCTACTAGATTGCGGATCCCTACACCTGTTAGCAGAAAGTTGAATCTACTATGATGGAGCTTCTAATTTCAGCTCTATTAAAACCGCCCATCCCCAACACGATCCCCAGTATCCGAAGTCAACAGCATCCCAACAGGTTCTTAAGATCACCTTTACAGTTCACTCTCCACCCGGCAAGAACCGGATTAAAACAACATGTAGCAAACGAGCATCGCCCGCATCCCTGCAGAATCCAAAGTCCCAATGGCCCCATAAAAATTATTTCCATCGCAACTGCCCGCAAGGAACGAAATGCCCAACACCGTAGACACTTGCAATTACAGCAACTATGTAAAACGAACGCAACAGTGAACAGGTTCCCAGCTTCATGACCGACCAATTAGCAACTAAAGCAACTACTAATGATTCCCTAGTTTGAAAAAGTCGAGTCCAAAACGCCTTCCACGTGCATTTCCTATTACTCCCAAGCAGCAGCATCAGAAGAGATGCTATCTTCTATTTAAAGGTGATCTACACTGAGCAATTGGGACTTCGCTGCGTAAGAAGCCGATGGTAACTAGCTGGACGACTGTAAGTGTACTCGCAAGTGTAAAATCAATTCCTAAATTCCTTCAACGAGCATCTCCCATTACGAAGACCAACTCTTCA
Organism: Lasioglossum villosulum; assembly: GCA_963971365.1. Taxonomy (NCBI): domain Eukaryota; kingdom Metazoa; phylum Arthropoda; class Insecta; order Hymenoptera; family Halictidae; genus Lasioglossum; species Lasioglossum villosulum. Next base: position 33,453,318 of record OZ020502.1, on the reverse strand, counting down.
GCTTTTCGAGGAAGTCTAAGCGAGCAATTGGGACATCGGCGTGCAAAAAACTGATGGTAACTAGCTGAACGACTTTTAGTGCACTCGCATGGGTTGGGAAAGTAGAAAATCAATTCCTAAACTCCTGAAGATCCACTCTTTAGCTTCTTAAGGTAGTCTTAAGCGAGTAATTGGGACTTCGGCGTGCAAAAAACTGATGGTAACTAGCTTCACGGTTGCAAGTGCACGCGCACGGGTTGGCGAAGCGTAGCTACAATTTCTTCGTGGTAAAAATCGCTCCTATGCCACTGCGTTCGATGGTGGTGGGGGCAAGGTATCGTGACGGAGTCCCATCCGCGTGCTGCGGATCTCTCTCGTGCTTGTTTATAAATACTGCGTCTGGAGCACGCTGCCAGGAGAGGCTCGCGGGATGCTTCGGCAGGGTGGAAGACGGGGGAGTTGGGTTCTTTTTGCGAATAAAAAGAAGTCGGCCGGTCTCTCTTTCTCTGGCAGCCGACAACCGCGACGGACGACGCCGAACGACCTGGCCGAGGATGCCGCGGCGCGTCGCTTCGTTAGCAGCCGCGACGATATGACTTATTTAATCGTCCGGGATGAGGACGCAGGCCAGAGGATGTTCTCCTCGGGTTATGGACACCCTGCGACCACGATTTACGAGAACACCGCTGGGGAATATGATCAAACGCGACGCTTAATGGCGCGTCGATGCTGTTGTCACTCCGCGAGCGACACTAACTTGGACCCACCTGATGGCCGGAGTAATGTGCCCGTTGTTTCATCGACTTTTAGATTATTGTCGTCGTTAGGGCCGCCAACGACGGATACCGCGATGAACTGGTTTATTGAACTTCACGCGAAACTGAATTGCGTATAACGAGTAGTATAACTGTTTCCTTTATCTCGATCGACAATTTGTCAACACCGTGTATTGATGTTTTCAGCGTTCTGATGTTTTTTATATAATTGCGTTTGCTAAATTGAACAAATTAACGTCGAGTAATATAAAGACTTTAATATACAGTCCGAGCGTATGTTTCTGTAATAAATCGTTTAAGCAGAAGATCAATCCTCGAGCAAGAGGAATACGTCGGAGCTGTTATACATATTGAGATCCACCGACTCAATGTTTCCCCCTTTTTGCGTCCCAGGCATTAGGTAGAAGGGACACTGCAGCGTGTAAAGCGATGTCTGGCGAAGCGAGGCATTAGAACATTCGTCGGAGACGGTTTTGGATATGAAAGACATCAATCATTATAACGACCCCGTGAGACGGCTCCCTGTTTTGAGGCGACCCTGACAACCGAGGGACTTTTAATCTCTTTCGAACTTTTATAAACTCCTACGACGTACGTCCTTCCCCTCCACCGTTGTTCCAAATGTCAGAAATTTTCTAATATGCTGTACAATATATTGTTCCTACATACGTGCATATATTTCCTGTGTAGGCATTTTATCAGACAAAATATTAATCGACGAAGTTGCAATGTGGATTTCAGTGGAGTCAGCGTAGAAGTAGCATAATCGTGAATAAAATCAAATTAACATTAAGGTATTGTTTTCTTATTAGTAGAAAACTCTTCATCTCTTGGCTAAGATTATTTCGCGACAGAACCTAATTTCTAATCAGTTCGGGTAAAATTCTGAAAAAATTAATTAGCCGCTTAAAAAATTACTGCACCATGCTAGGTATAGTTGGAAGAAAAATGAACGTGTTCAAGGTGCGAAAGGCATGGTCGTATCGTCAGATGATCGTTCGGCGAATTTTCTTCGAACGCAGATTCTCGGGAGAGGTCGATCGAGAGGAAAACGATCGGACACGCGCTGTCACTAATTATATCGGCGACTCGTGTTTGCCTTCCAGGAAGCCGACGACGTGGCCGGCACAGTGCGGCGGCATAGTATCCTCTCGTCGTGATCGTCTTCGTCGTCGTCTTCGTCCCCGTTTCAGTTCCCCTTTTGATTTATTTGCCGGTCGCGGGCTCCCCCGTCCCAGCGGGCAGCCGCGGATTCGGCCCACCGATGAAAAACTGTATTTAATTAAACGACTCGAACCGAGCGACGACTCCGGACACAAGAACACGAAAACTACGACGTGGAAGATGACTGGTGACTAGTCGGGGGATCGCGGGCAAAAACAGGATAGCCGCGGCCCCGATGGATGACGAATCAATCCTCCGGACGTCTGCGTCTCGTTCGATACAGGTTGTGCCACTGCTTCGATGATCAGGGGATCTCTGTTGTCTTCGTTCTGGCTCTATGGGGGTCGATACTATGGCGAGATACACGACGAATTCGAGATTGATCAGGTTATTGAAATTTTTTAGAATTCTATTCCAGACAAAATCAATCTTCGTTAACAAATTGCGACAGCAATATTTTTCCCGTCAATTGTTAAAGGGGAAATATCTCTATGGGGGTTGAAACTTGGGTGAGATTATCAAAAATTCAAGATTGGTCGGGTTACTGATATTTCTAACAATTATAGTCCAGACAAAATGTTTGTTGATAATTTGCAAGAAAAATACTTTTTCCGACAATTAATTTACATTTCTAGATTTAATGAGTTCTTTGAAAATGTTTCAAACCAACAGAGGATCCGAATGCTAAGAGACATTAGCAGAAATTACGTAATCGCATTGACTTAGCGTTACGCGTTGCAAGTAAGCTACGAAACGGAGTATTACGGTGTGACTAACTGCAGCACAGTTCGGTATGCAGCTTCGAGAGCAGTTTCCACTGGAGACGCGCACGATTCATGGAACTGTTTTGTTGGCTAGCAACAGACAACGATCGGTAACATGTGGATAACATAGACGAAGAGCAGGCGTGCATCAGTTGTCACGGGACACGCATTCCTCCTAGAGGGATCGAGGAGTTCAGATCAAGTTACAAAACATTATGCCTGGGACATTACCAAGGGACAAAATACCAACCTTAAGCGTCGCTTTTTCCTCGTGTTACAAACCCGAGGCTCCAGAAGAGGAAAGGAAAAAAACAGATCTTTTCCTGTTTTTAGGCGCGAGTGAAAAAGATCCATGTGTGCTAGCACACTCCAACATCCTCTTGACACGACCCACTTCATAAAATTCATTATCGACTCCAAAGTATATTTTTCATTTACAGTAACATGGGTTCGACAAAGTCAGACAGTAATTTTAACTAATTACTGTTTAGTTGCACAAGATGTTGTGGATTTTTCGCGCAACAGTTAGTAAATGTTATATAGCTGCTTAAGTATAAATACAGAACACGTGGCCTCTCCACGGTGACACCATAAACGCAGTAGGGCAGCTATCTGGACGCTGATTAAGAGAATACTGAGTCACCGGGTCTTAATTATACCGACACGTAATCGAGATTCCTTCTTCCGTAGAAAAACACTCTTGCTCGAATAAGGAGATACGTATTCGCCAGCCATCCTAATGAATTAGATCGTACTCCAGTTACTTGAACGGTGACTCCAGTTTTCTGACGCGTTAACAAAGAGTAGTACTTACCTTCTAACCACCTGACAATTAGGTGCGTTGTTCCACCATAACCAAAACTGGAAGATGACATTTTTGTTTGAAATTACAGGGACCGATACACTGTACCTTTATGCAAATGCTCATAAATTCTGTTTCAAGAGAAAGACATTGTGTCCTGCTGTTTTACGCGGATAAAGATCCGCAGTCCAAAATTAATTTACCAGCCCAGCAATCGCTTCTTCAAGCCTCAACACCCACGCGTCCTCGTCAGTACGCACCAGCAATCGAGGGGCCCGCAATCGCCGCGTTCATACTATCAATTAGCGATCCCCACGGCCACCTGTCACAAAAATAAATCGATAGCTTGGCATACGTTTATCAGTCGGCGTTCGCTCGTTGATCTGTTCGCTCAAGGATTCCTGATCGCGAGTCATCGACCGGTAGGATCGCCACACGCGACTAGACATCAGCGGGGCAGCATAGTAGAAGAGTCTCAGGGCCCGTCATCCCTTGGTCACGTCTCAATCAGTGTCTGGCCAGGACGAAGATCATGGACGAAGAAGGAGGCAGGCAGAGGGGGGCCTCGGTGGCAAGAAGCTACTCTCGGACTGGCTAAACGTGCCGAATGTTAATTACGCCAGCGGGGTTCCTGGTGTTCCGTTCGGGGCCCAGGTGAAAAAGTTCTCGTTCGGATCTCGCCCTCCTCCCTGTGCCCCCCGCACCTGACGCCAGGCCCTGGAGCTGTGGCTGGCCGTCGATTATGGGACCACGATATCGAGAAAAGAAACGCTTTCTGTCCGCTACCGTCTGCGTTCCCGCAACCCGGCATGGGACGATCGCCCGGTTGGATTAACATTCTGAAAGCAGCGGGATACCCGAGTCTAACGAGATAATTGACCGTAAAAAGCGCAATTAAAGGATCGCCGGCCGTCCGTCCGCGTCCGACGCCGCCGCGGTTTCTTTCGATTTTAACGATACGCCGCGATTAACCCGATGCTAATTCCCCGACAATTTAGATAGCATCGGTCTTGCGCCGCTCGTTATTTGTCGGCCGCACGATATGCCTCATCGCATTCGGCTTCTGTTGCAACCTGGACCACGCACGGTGCGCCTTCCCGTGCGAAAAGATGATCAAAACTGGTAGGTCCTCACGTAAATTGGTTACATTGGATATTCTAATTAACACAGCTGGTAATTCTCGACACAGTTGTTGTATAAATGATCTTATTCTTATTTAAAACTTTGAAAGATGTCTTCCGATAATGCCTTCTTCCAATTCCTGCACTATTCTAAGCTTCCTCCAGTTATTTCTGCCACAACCGTCCAAAATTCACAGACTAAGCAGAAGACAAGGAGTTAGAACGAACGAGACATCACGCAGCCCCCATAAATTACTTTTTACACTCGAGCCTAAGACAAACCTGTTGAGTTCTTAATCCAGAGGCAGCAGAAGAGTCTGAGCGTCGACACGAGCGGATCCGACGGTTCACCAACGAGTAAATGGTTAAGAACAGGGCACGAGTGGGCCGCGGGGGTGGCGCCGCTTTGATCGCGCGGCTCGGCAATCGTAATTCAACGAGGAAGCTTTTATATCCTCCGAAAAGCCGGCTACATCCGGCGACGCTTGTTGTGACATGGGCCCGGACGCGACGTCGTAACATAATTAGTAATACACACCGGGTGCTGCCACCGGGGGGTGGTGGCGCGGGGGAGGAGGGTGGTTGTATGTCGCCGGAGGGTGACTAACAGTCGTTCTATTAATGTTTGTTTTCCACGTGCGCGCCGCTCACAATATATATCAAACCGGCCGCGATTTACGGTCACATCGCGCGTTTTTCCCCGGGCCCCGGTGTAGCCGTCGATCTTTTCCTCTACCCTCACCGGCTTCACCGGCGTGTGTATAAATAAATGACGTTTATTATGAGAGAATCGCGAGAGGACGACAAGCGGGGGCGGACGACACCGGCCGTCACAACAGCGTCGAGGCGCGAACCGTCAAAGTGGATTTATGATATTTTCCCACCGGCTATGCTGCGAGCTCCGAGCCACCAAACCGAGAGACGTTCGTCGCCTTTGATGTACAAACTACGGCCCCGTTCACACGAAACGCCACCGTTTCCAACGAACCGTGTCATTAGCCACCCTCTTCGGGTGCTCCGACTTAACACGCCAGCTTCATGTCCGTCTTTCGAAATTTTTTGTGGCCGATCGATGTACGCGTGGCACACCAAGTCTCTTCTATCGAAATAATTGTACTTTTAATGTTTATTGTTGAGGACTAAGTTACTCCGTAAAAGGACAAGAATAGTTTTAATAAGAGCCGTGTTGCACGCAGCTCGGACAAGAGGCGAGTGAGACATCGGAAGAAAAGAAAACACAATAGAATCGCATAAAAAAACATTAACGACACTCGCGCGGGAGACAACGCAATTCATACGCAAAACAGACGCAAAATTTCAAACAAAAATAAACAAAGTAAGCGAATCTATGTCACCCCAACAATTATAAATTTTTTCAACGCGAGGCAAATTTTCATGTCGATGGAAAAAGTGTTATGAATGTTAATGGCACCAGACGCATATTTTCGTTTTGTGCGTTCGTGTCGAGGTCTCGAAACTTTTCGGAGCTGTTCGCCGAAGTGATCGACAGAGTCCGCGAAAGGAAACGCATTGATCCATGGATCGTGACGGATCGACTGGTCCAAGGTGAACGATGCACGCGTTAAAATGTATGAGCCACGCGAAATAGATCGTCCAAATAAATCAACATTGGTCGAGTCGTGCGAGATGAATGGAAGCCGAACGCGAAATGCGCGGATCCGTCGCTGCCGGCGATTTAGGTCTTCGAGATTATCGGAGCTTCGAGGAATCGCTCGAGACCTCCTTCGAGTAGAATAAAAGGTTGGCTCGGGAACAAGGTAGCTAACTTTCCGTGTCATTTATTACTAAATTCTAGTTCGTCGAGTAATCTCTCTTCTTCTCAAATCAATAACTTCTGACGATTTCAAGTTTGTGCACCTTTCAAATTTCAATTCTCGCCAATTCAACAAATTCGCCGAAGATGAACATTTCTCGTGCATCAGAAATTTTTTGCAACTCCTGTCCGTAGTGCCAAAATCGCGGAAGGCAGCTGCGATCCTACAGATTAGCGTCTCATCTGTAGCTTCCGGTTCCACAAATAAATGATTCATCTGCTGCCCCGAGTTGTGCAACAGTTCTGGCCCGCTACAAATGGTCACCATTCGGGTTCCATTATTGATCAATCATCTTAACGAAGTTCGTGGCTCGGGAATAATCGGAATAGCTGCGTCGTGGGAGCCGGAGATAATGGACCGGGAAAATTCATCGGCACTTCCGAGCGACAAGAAGCAAAAACCGACGCTGTTCCATAAACCAGAACGCACTCCAGACTTTTTTGTCAGTGCTCGGTAGGTAAAAAAAGCTGGAAGATTGATGCACTCTAGGAGCCAAGACTCGCGGGCGCGCGCGCGCTACGATCGACGTTACAAATTACGAGCTATACCGTCGATGCGCAGATGGATCTCCGCGCGATCGATCGTCGCTCGCGCCGGACCCCCTCGACCGGCAATTAATTATAAATAATTAGACGCGATTCGTTAAAATATCCGACGTGAATCGTGACAGTCGGGGTTTGGCCTAACGATTGCCGTCAGACAAACGACTCCGCGCGGTCCTCCGTCGTCTTCAGCATGGGAGGAACCGACGCCGTCACCAAGATCGTTATGTTGACGGATCTAGAACCGACGGAAGTCACGTGGTGGCGCCTCAAAGAACCGTCATCCCTCTCAGTGAACGACTTGGCTCATATTTCAATAGCAATATTTATATACAGGGTGTCACGAAATTATATGCCACGGCCACCATAGCGTGACATATAATTTCGTGACATCCTGTATAACTCGAGGAAAATGTTGCCTTGTACATTTTTGGTCCAGTGATGAGAGGGTTGATTTTTTAGTAACGTGTTCGATAAAATAGATTAGATTGAAATCTATAATGTCGAAGAATGGGAATCAATTTTTTATTTTATCGCTTCCGTACACCCTTCAATTTTTCTTGATTTCAGATTAAGTACCTGGGTTGTTAGATGAGGACGATCCCGTAGATAACCGAGAACGAAGATCTCTGCGTACGAAATGGCTGCAGATCCGAGAGACGAGCGCGGTTGCAGCGAGATTGAACATCGACGGAAGGTTGCTCGGAGCGGGCAATTATAAAACAAAGTGACACGGTTTCGCTGAAACCGGTCTCACTTTTCAGCCGGTCGACTCGCGAGGCCTGTGATCTCCTCTCCGCGCAAAAGGAAGATCTACGCGAGCGGTGTCGCCTCGCTTTGTGCGTTCCTCGCGCAAACGAGCCGAGCACAAATCGTCGAGCTATCCGCTCCAGCAGTGCGGGATTTAGTCCCTGAGAGTGGCGAGGCTCTAGAGGTTCCCAAACCTATCTCATCTATCAAAAATATCCATTTTCTCAGAAAAAAATTACAACAATCGAAATCGACCTTCTTTGACTTTATTTACTTCAACATTGGTTAGTTTGTAACTATAACAAAATGAGAAGCTCTCTCGAAACGAAGCTCTAGGTCATGAAAGTAGAAACTTCATCCTTTAAAATAAGCTCGGGTACAATTTTGTGATCAACATGCAATTGGTGCATGTTGATGAATATGCAAAAAAAATTTTTTTAATTTGCTGTTTCAACACTGCAAATCAATTCTACACTATATTTGCAATCGAAGACATGCAGTTTAATTGCTGCACTGAAAAATATATGAAACTTTGAACAGTACAATTTTATTGAAAGATGAGTTTACCCAGTTTTTGCGCAGGGTCTTTCATTTTAGTCTAACACGCAGCCACCACCCCCAAATCGTTCTAGCGTCAGGGGGCGGTGTCGCCCACTTTGGGAAGCACTGCTCTATCCGAGAGGGGTTTGCCACAGCGAGAGAGGAGAGGAGCACGAAGTCCGCTCATCAATCACCGGCGTTCGCAGGCCCGTTTATTTTAAGTCGGCCGCGTTTTTAATACACACGCGTCATTAACGCGGCCGCTGGCACCTACCAGCTCGAGAACGAAGAGGAGGACCGTGTCGACGTGGCGCGCGATTAGGTATTCGATGTTCGCCGCGGCGGAGGAAGTGTCCCTCTGCCCGCGGCCGCACGTCCGCGCCAAGGTTCCCTTGCCAAATTTGAAACGGCGCGCCGATTCTATCGCGATTTTACCTCCCCGACCTCTTCTGCGCTCGCGAGCCCGCTATCGCACGCTGGAATTTGAACAGCTGTGACTGGACTGTCGATCTTTACACGCGAACTTTCGCAGACCTGCTCAACAATTTTCAAAGCGTTACATCGTTATTAATCTTCTGAGAACACTGAATTTCTTAACCCTCTTTCATCCGACATTTTTTAAAACATTTTTCTTCATCGACGAATCAAATCGTTCGAGGAAAGAAAAATGGACGTCGTCAGAGAAAGTCAAGCGATTCCGCAACGCCGGAGCCGCGCCGCCATCTTGGTCCCTGCTTAGAAAGCGAAACGATGCGGTTTCTTTACAAGGATCACGGTTTCACGTCGCGCAATTGATCCCCACCGCTGTCGAAAAATAAAGAGTGATCCTCTTTTGCGGGTCCGGCCACGAGAAGGGATTATTTATCGCGAGGAGAAACCTTCTTCATCGTATCCTTTGACTGCGGACCATTCAACCGGAATCGCCATTGAACGATCTTGCCGTGTCTTCCGCGGCGAAAGTTGCTCTCCGGATCGCCATTTTCGCTGTTTGAACTCGACGTGTGGCTCGATCCGCTGAACAACGAATAAGTTTCCAACAGCACTGTTAAAACCGATATCCGCGGGAGAACGACTCTATTCAACCGAGGACTCGCTTATTTTCACGACCAACTATAGTATGCTGTCCCCGAGACAAAAATGAAAACGTATTTCTGGGTGCTTGGATTGTTTGGAAACGCTCAGTACAATTAAAACGACCATTAATCCTTCGCTTTGTGATTAAACTGCGAATTTTATGCAATTGCAGCGTGCATGAGACGAAGAGGTCCAAAACGATTTTTATTTTCTGTTGAAGTTGATAGGATATTTAACAAGCAGAATTAATTTTTACTTGGTTCCAATGTCCAAGAAATGTTTCTGCGATCTACAACAATAATCTAGTTATTGAAGTAACCGAATTATGGTCGAATCGATCACAGAAATAGGTATGATTTTCACGCTCGGGTCCCATTGAGCGGAGAGGCATTGTGCAGCCACGAGAATACTCGGTTTTCCGCGTTTATTAAATCGCTGCTGAGCTCGGCCGCCGCGTATCGGTCTTCGTATTTATTCGAACGAGTCGTTGAATACGTAACGGAATTAACGCCGGAACTTATCGAGCGAAAGTTTTATCGCCTCGGCCGGGCACAGGTGTGCACACACGTAGACTCCACCGGAACTGGTTTGTACACCTCTGTTTTTTAAAGCAGCCTCGACACAATGTGCCCGGTATTCATGGTATTTGCATATTCGATGAAAAACGCGCCGATCCGACGCACACATACAACTCGCGCCAGCTCCGAGATCTTTGTCTTGCGATGAGTACGAGCTTTCTTGGAATTATCGCTGACCGCGTCGATTAATCAAACCAGACTCGGGATCTGCGAGTCGAGAAATAAGAAGAATCACGTGAATCCAGGGATAAATATGTGGATGGTCATTTACAGGAGCTGTGGAGTCCTTATAAAATGGTTGATGCGTTTTATTTGTATTTCGGGGAAGGTGCTGTTCGATGTGTTTAGAAATCGCGACTGAAAAATACCTTATATTGTTATGAGATTATTTCTGTATTATTTTTATTTCATCCATTCGTTCTTGTTAAAATGCGTAAAATCTGCATTCTAGTTATGAGTTATGCAGTTACGGTAGAAATTAGTGGATAAAATGCAAAACAGTCCAATTTTCTGGTAGTGCAAATTATTAGCCACCTGTATTAGATCCATTAGGAAGAACTTTCAAAAATATTTAAAAGGAAATAAATGAAGGTTCGGATGGATCGAAAGCGTCTGCGAGTGTGACACCACGAGCTGGACAACGTTAAAAATCGGTTCCCGTGAAATTGAGGACTGAAGCCAGCCGGAAGTAGCGATTTTTTGAAAGGTGTGTTCGCCAGAATGTCGAGCACTGCGAATCGCGCTTCGAAACGCGGGGAAAAGCGAGAACCGCGTCGCGAGGATTATCCGGCCGCGTCGAAACGAAACGCATCGGTCGAATTCCGTGTAAAAGCCCGTAGGAGCAAACAAAAACGCGAGGAACGGCCTCTTGTTCGACTATAATTCATACGCGACTATAGGAGTGTATTGCGCCGGTGTACACGATCCGTGTGGCGGACAGACAATGGCGGAGATTGCACCGTCGATGGTTTTCCATGTACGGTGGCTTCGTGACACGAAACATTCTGCGCGTGCCTCTCCGCGTGCGTTCGCCTCGGTTCTGGCTCGCTCTGCCTCGTTCTGCCTCGTTCTGCCACGCCATCCCTCGTCGAGTCGCGTCTCGTCGTCTCTAAATTGTCCGCGAGCCGCTCGTTTCCAAAGATTTGCGACGGCTCACGACGCGTCATCGATAAATTTCGTCTGTCCCCATATTTCGCACGACTTTTTTTCCACGGTGATACTTTCGTTAGTCCCGGCGCATCGTCACGCGCTCGCAGGATTCTGCCGTGCATCAGGACTCCCGGTTGCACTCGCTGCATCCAACGCTGCAAATCTTTCATGCAAATACCGGCTTTCGAGCACCCGACGGCAAAAATACAGATTACAGCGAAATTATTTCGCTATTCCACTGGTCAGACATGCATCTACTCGTGTACTTCCATTTTATTCATTCTTCTTCCTTTTATTCGTATTTTATTATTTGCGTTATATTTTTTCGCTAGTTACACATGTGCCTGCACGCGTACTCCTATTTTATTCATCCTTCTTTATTTTAGTCGATTTTGTATTGTTTGCGTCACATTTTTTACACTGGAGGATGAATATGTTGTGCTTGAAGATTTTTTGGTGAAATTCGCCGAACCTAGACATTGTGCTCCAAGTAATATTCGTTATTAAACATTGTTGAATGATCTGGGTTTATCAAAACATTTTTTCTCCATATTGTCCTTTAAAATTCACACAAAAATAAATTTTGTTAACGCTAATTTTTTGATGATCACTCTTCGAAAACCATTGTCCAAGCCATTGCGAAGCTATCGAGAACAGGATCGAGCGTTTGCGGCTCGCACGGATCAATCGGGCATAGCGTCTCTAACAAGTCGGTCGATTTTGAAAGTTCGTGGCGGGGCGTCGGTTGAACTGGTCGCGGCGGCATATTGTCAGGCGATAAAACGAAGCTGGCAGAAGGCGGCGGGAATAAATTTATGAATGCTGGAACCCGAGGCTGGCTGCATTCCACGCGGCCTGTGCTCGACACACTGAATTGTCGCTCTCATTAGCGACTCGGCCCGGTTCTCTTTCTCCACCAGTACGCCGGTTTCTCTCTTTCTTTCTGAGTCGTTGTTCCTCCACCTCCTCGGGGCCCGCTGTCCTCTCTTCCTCTCTCCCAGAATCTCTCCTCAGTCTCTCGTCCTTGTTCTTTCGGTTAGTCGCATCCCTGTCGTCCCTTTGGCCCGACAACCGATTGATATGCGTCGCGCGGCCTTTCGAGTCCATTTCCAGAACCGCACTAATCTCGCCGGCTTTAATGAATTTTAATCGGGCCAACGGCGACCCGTTGCGCCAACAGATCGGCACGGGGATCGCGATCAGACCTCGGCTACCGTGTTAATTGGCTCTCCTTCCCACGGGATGGCACCGCGTGGGCGTATCGCGAAGGTAAATATGAGACCGGCGACGTACGGAACGCTGCGTGACATGGGGCACCATGGTCTCCGAGACCCGAGGAAGACGCACTTCGCGTTTCCTCAGTGAATTAAGGCCCTCCGGTCTTGTTCTGCTTGATCAAGGTGCGAGGTGTTCGCTGTTCGGTGGAACGTTGTCTCGGACGAGTGCAGAAACTCTGATGCACAGTTTTGTTAACTGGCTTCTGGCCTGCATGATGTCATTTCGTTTCAACATGGCTTCCTAAAAGAATAATCTTGTCGGTTGCATCAGGAAAAAACTGCTCTCACCTTTCAGAAGCTTTCCAAACTTGAACGACGAATTACCTCATGCTCGGTTAACACCTCGAGTATGCCATCAACCTCGACAGTTCCATAAAATCAAAGTAATTTATTTAGCCATTAACTGGTATATTGAGATTTCTTTCGTGATACGAACAAACTTTCTGTACTCTGTCTTTTGAAAGATAGGCAGAAACAAAGGGAACAACGTATACTCGTTGATGTTTAACCACGGGAAACGCGGTTGGCCATGGTGGCTCGCAAACTGTGGGTTAAAGCGTCCACGTACCGTCTTCATGGTTGCTTACAAGTTCCTCGGAGGACTATAAAACGCGGGAAGGGCTGCTCACCTTTGTTCCAAGAGCACGAGAGGGAGAGAGGCGGCGGAATAGAAGGCTCGGCAGGGACATATTAGCGAGACAAATAGCGCGGCACGCGTGTAGGTGTTCCTTGGGCAAAGAGAGGCGCAGGGAGAGCCATAGGTGTCAGGTGTATCCGTGTTAGTCTCGGATTGGTGAGGCGCGTAGGGACTGCGGGAGGCTTCCGTGTACCATAACCGAGTAACCAAGTGAGGCGCAGTATGCTTGTACGCGGCTCATGGCAGCTACTATGCGAATAAGCGGAGCTTAGTCCCGCGTATTAGCATATGAGCACCGCCTAATTAACGCCCCGACCACCGACGACCCAACCAACCCCCGCACTCTTCGCCCTCGCCTCGACTCTCAGAACATTAAATAATGTAAACCTGGAACCACGCCATTGTCTTACCTAAAGCCGTGCGTAAAACTCGGGTTAAGTCGGGGGGAATCGTTACCAGATTCCACGGCTAATCTTTGCCCGCCGCTTCCTACGGATGTATAAGAATTTACTGCAATTAATTTCGAACGCTACGGGCCGTCGTTACTGCCACCGGAACACGCTGCGAGACCCCACGCGCACACCCTCCCTGTGCACCGAGAATCACGAAATTTGTGCCTCGCCTCGGAAACCTACTTTACGAACCACCGTTTGCATGATTAAATACGAATTCATTGGATTTCACAATTTTTAGAAACTGGAACCACCAGACGAGTCCAAATGAATTATTCGCTATCTTTTTTTTAGATTAACGAAATAAAAGGTCCGTGTCTAATCACGCTTGAAAGCTGTTCGCTGGGGTCGAAAGCGCAGGGTGGGTCCTCCAATTTGTCGCAGCCCGGAGCGCAAGGGGCGAGACAAAAGCGAAAATTTTCCGGTGAACACGAGCCCATCTTTGAGGAGAGACGATCCGACGAGGAAAGAGGCTCGGCGGTTCACATCAAGGTGTCTCGGTCGCCTAAGATTCCGCCGATAGTCGAGCGAGTCCGCTGTGCCAGGATCGAGATCGGTATCTGTAGACTAAATGGCCCCTCGGAGGGATCCGTCATTCTAACACAAGGATCCAGGGCCCGATGGGAAGAGAAGAAGGCTATCCCGAACTTCTATCCCCGTGTCCTCGGCCGCTTTAATTTATCCAGGCTGACGCCGAGGAAGCGCGAACCGTGTAGCCCGGTTGAATTGTTCGACTAATTCCAGGCCGGGACCACCGTGAAATCGAACGTCCCGCTTGCTCCGGCGAACTTTAAATTTAGATCGAATGCGAATCCGTTTTCTCCCAAGTCCTCGGGAGCTTCTCACGTCTCCGCGGCCGACCAACATTCTTCCCTGGCCTCGCCTGTTCGACGGCGACACACGATCGAGGACTTCCTCCTCCGGATTCCGTGCCGCGGATGGTGTTATAGGCTATCTTGATCATTCTTATTGCGGCCTGCGACGAGTTTAGCTTGTACCGTGAAAAAGGTTTTTAGGGATGCGCTGCTGCCCAACCGGAGCGGCCTTGTTCCCTCCATTGTGGGAATTGTCATCGCCTTTCCTCGAGTCTTTTGTCTCTGCGGATCTTTGGAAATGTTTCATGATTTTGATCGAATGTTTTCTGCCTGGAGTACCACTCAGTACGTTTACGAACCTTCTGAATCTTTATACAAATATAAATGTATGCACAGTAATTTAAAGCAATTGCCAGCAAAGACAAATTTGCATATTGTTAGTTCAATTTGAACTACAAATATAGTTCAAATATTGAAGTCTCCTGTCAGATCGATATTGCGGTATCCGGACAACGAGGTTGTTGATAAGAAGAAGAAAGACTTCAGATCTATAATGCGTTCGGCGGCAAGACAGCGCCGAAGCCTCCGCAACAATATGTATCATGACAATTTAAATAAGATAACAAATTGATTAAAGCGCATCAAATTCTCAGAATAAAGTTCGAATGAAATTTTTCGCTCCGTGAAGAGCGCAAGATTCGCAGCGAGGCGGTCGCCATAAAATTTCGGAGAACCGGTCAGCGATGTCGAAACGACGAAGTGTGTCCGAAAGGAATTCCCAGCCACCCGCGAGTGACATAAGTCTTCCCCATAAACGGCGCGGGCGACGATGGGATTCTAGATGCCAATAAATAGCGACTCGCGAACCGTAACCGCGCTCGAGTGACTTACAATCGTCGTACGATCGAGCCTAATACACCTAATGAGCTTCATCTATTTTTGTTCGTCTTGTAAGGGTGCAGCGACAAGGCTCGAACCGCGCTGCCGATCAATCAGTAGCTTCTATATCGGTAAATAACGTTGGCGAGACCGCGGTGCGTTTTCTTTCTCTGACGTAATTGAATTCAGCACGGCCGCTCTGATCGGGATCACGGGAATCGGCCGATCGATCCGTTTCTTTTTAGACGCGAGTTAATATTAAATAGGGTTAATTAAATCCTGAGTGAACCGGTCCTGCCGACGATTATGATGCCCGGACTAATTGTCTGCGACTGGATCGCGATGATCGCGCGCGAGTACACGGCTTTTTCTTCACCGTTCTCGTTTCTGATGGAACAAACGGTATTGTTGGGTGTTGCGGAAATTATTTCCGATCTACTCTTAAATGTGTGTATTTAATATCAGTATGTTCGTAATCTTACGAATCTAGCCTAACTTAGCCGTTTTTTAGAGGCTTATAACTCGGCACTGGAGGCAGATGGAGAGATGTAATTTCGTACACTTGTTAAATGCTATCATGTCTCAATATTGACAAAACATTAATGTTCCAACATTAGTAGGTTCCGAGATATAGGACCTCAAAAATCGCTAAATTTGTCACCGACTGACTGACTGACCGTAAAATTGTATCAATATGAAGAAACAAGTACAAAGATGCTTCTCCCGGGGTTCACGACTAATAAGCGATGGTTAGACCACAGTATGTATACAGCGTCGGTGAAAATCGTGTCGAATGGACAAGGCGACGGAGTTGGGGTTAAAAGGAGGCCACGATGGCCGCGTACACCTGTTCGAAAAGCACCTGATCGGTAAAGCTGCGTCCGCGGATCGCGGTGGTCGGAGTCCTCTTTGGTGTCCGACTAGGTGTACACTTTCGTAAGGGTCCATTGTCGAGACGGCGTCGCGTCGTGTCTACAGCTCACGCTTCGCCGGATACAAATGGGGATTGTTGAGTAGCGAGGGGGAGAGAGAGAGGAGAGGGGAATGAAAGCCAAAGCCGAAGAGGACGAAGACAAGGTAGAAGTCGCGTTTCGCTTTGGGTCTCGTGCGCGCGCGGTATACCGCGGGACTCGGGAGGCAAGAAGATAGAAGCTGGACTCTAGAAGGGGGATAGATAGGACAGAGGACGGATGTTCCATCGTGGACCTGAGGGGGAGTTCGAGGGAGAGGCGGAGGAATCGAGAGGCCAAGCTCGAAACTACTATATACAGCCGTCCTAACCCAATACAGGCTATTAGGAGGAATAACCTGGCCTATGGCGAGTCGGTAACCCTATATCCTGGTGGCGGCGTCTTTTGATGCGCCGCGGTTCCCTCCACCTTCGCATCGGTGCTCACCCACCGCCGTGCTCCCCGTGGCCCATCCGCCGAGGACAGGCTACAAGAGTCTCGAATACCTCGCCGGATACTCCCGGTGTCCGATCACCGCGAGTGCCAGAAGAGGGAGGACTCTCTCCTCTTTTTCTCTCCCTCTCTCCTCTCCTCTCTTCTTAGTGACTGCACCTCGCTGCCGGGCCCCGTGTCTTCGGGGACCTAACCCCCCGACACCGGGACCCACGAACCGCGACCTTGCTGCTTTCCGACGTCTTTCGTTATAAATGCGGAACATCGCTCCTTCGGACTTCTGCTCTTCCGTCGGACCTTGTTCCCTTCTGTCTTTGAGCCCACCTTTGCGCTCCCAGAAACCCTTCTACCTTAAGTATTGGAAAACGAAAATCCACCATAGAAGACTCTTCTTATTTACTGAAAAACTGTGCACTTCGAGAACCTGCACGAAACAACTTCAAGTACCTTCTTCCAAATCCAGTTGCATCCCCTCGATCTTTCGTCGATGTTCAAATCCAGCGGTCGACCGACCCAAATTCGAGGCCGGTGTACACACGGAGCAGGCTCTAAATATTTTTTAAGGCGATCAGGCCCGCGTATACGGGGTCCGGTTACTTCGAACAGAGCGGTTCGAAGTTGTATCTCCGCCGCCACGTTCTCCTTTTCTCGGACGCGATCCTCCGCGACGTGGTCTTCTGCCTCTTCGAGCATGTTTCGCTCGGTCTCTGGTTTCGGGGAAACACGCCGAGGTTTCGGAGACCTTTATGGGCACGGCTTAATGGCCGGGTATGCGGTTAATGGACACAAACACCGCCCTCGAACTGGTTATGTCTCATTTACCGATTAAGATTACATGACACGGGCCCTCGGCCGGACTTTTATTTTCCGCCGACGGCTACGGGGATCGGTATTCCTCCGCGACCGTTCATTAATTTTTGATCCCGCCAGCCACGGTCACCTCGGCATTCGTTAGAAACACATTAACGCAGCTTGTAACCGTGTTTCCTTTATTCTCGCTTTGCTACCTTGGTTCCTTTTTCATTAATATAAATTAACTACCCGATAAGCGCCTCTTAGCCAGCTACACCTTCAAAAAAGACCATTATTCTGCCTCTAGATAACGCAAAATGATCACTTTCTCTATCGCTGTGATACTCTGTACAATTTTTCTCTTTCTAAAATCGTATTTAATCGCTCTGTACACTCCTCAACATCTGCATTTTAATTCTACTGCAGTTCCTCGCTTCAAAATTAAATTCTTCAAAATGAACCTCCTCGATATCAATGTGTTAAAGTAATCGGCGTCGAATCGAGCCATTCGCAGTAACGAAATCGTCTCTCGATTTGCAAATTGGCTCGCCAAATGCATTATTTACGCTCCCCGGAATATTCTTTCGATAAAATCTAATATGGCTGGGATCTTCGGGCGACGGCAGCGCCGTTACTTCCATAACGGTCGCGCGCCACCTCGTAACTTTGAACCAAGATTTCTTATCCTCCAGCAAAGGTACGCGCGAGATCGGATGGGTTCCAGGCTCAAAAAACAGGAGCAATATCCCTGGTGTATCGCGTGTCGGCCGAGACGACTCTAATTAGTTTGAACCGATCGTTTCCGTTGTAGCATGATCGAAAGAAGCGTCCGCTGCGGGGGAAGCTCGAGTTTTTGCGTGGTTCGGCGAGGACATTCGATAATCGTCCGAAACAACGAGGATGGGTTCAGAGAACGGTCCAGTCGCCATCTACGGCAGCTTGGAACTGACTCGCATCCGCGATTTGATAAGCGGCCGGTATTATGGCCGGTGTAACGTGTGTCGAAGCGATTGTTCGCTGAGCGCGACGGTACACCCTGAATCTCTTTATAAAGACTGAATTGGATCACATCAGGATATTGGATCGGCGGAGCCTGTATACGGTGCCATTCCGTTAATGCTAACCCGAGGCTTCAAGCCCCGTCGCCAGCCCACGGAAGATAAGCGCGGCGATTTGAGGAACGACTTAACGCGGAGACACTAAGTGGTCGAGATTAATTAATCCGATACCGAGCAGTCGCGAAATACGAGAAACGCGTAAACCGAGGTACGCGTACCGTTACCGGACCTGTTAATGGGGAATCTGTATCGATATACCGCAGCGCTCGTCACCGATCCGTGAATTACTCCTTTAGAGGTTCGGTTCGATACGGTTTGACGAAAACGACGCCGTTGCGATCGATACTTTGCGAAAAACTACGCTTGGTATATCACTGGAATTTCCGACTTCGGATTATCGTGGTCGTTATCGACCGTAGCCAATCGTTCAGTTGTTTCGTCTCGTTTGGTACTTTTACTTGATGAGTGACAGTTATTGAAAATATTGCTGCTTATTTGTGGTATCAGCGATGATGCTGAAGTCGATTGATCTGGACTACAAATATGTTTAATCATCTTTTTACGTGTTTTTGTATGTTGCTGCCTATGTGGCGCGAGAATGGAACAGTTCAATGAAGAAGAATTGAACAACGTCTGCGATCAAGTAATTGGAAATAGAGCATCGCGAAACAATGACAAAGAAGAAGACGACAATGTTCCATTCCTTAAGAGTCGATATAAAGCACGAAGTCGACAGGAGCGAACAGAAGCTCTTCTCTGATGAGGACGACGAAGAAACATTGAAAAATGTTTGCAAGACTATGGGGTTCTAAGAAATAGAGTATCATAGACTGACGAGACGGGATAGAACAACAGTGTTTCATTCCTTAAGAGTATAACGGACAGAGACCACGATGGGAAACAGAAAAGTGAACCCTGACGAGTCTGACGAAGGAACTCGGTTGAAACGAATCAGAGGAGCCACACCGCACCGGAAATGGAGAGGAGGACAGCGTCTCGTTCCCGAAGAGTCAGTATGACGCGTGAAGGCGTCGGAAGCGAGGAAACGGTTTTCTCCCCCGATTCCATCTATTGAGCGTCCGGCATCGTTACCGGGCCCGAACAATACTCACGCGAAAGAACTTGGAATTCCGTTGACGAGGCTCTCAGCCTCGGCGTCCGGGGTTCGGTCTTTGATAAATTGATTCCAGGTGTAAGAGTGTCCCCCGTCCTCGCGAATGCGCGTTTCCAAGCCGAGTAACGATGCCGGTCGGTCATTGTCTCAGGTATTATCGAGACGGGCATCTCTCGACGCCTCTTCCAGTTGCGGGGGCGAACGAGACTGTCTCTCTCGCTCGCTTCTCTTTCGTGTCCTTTTTTATCATTCCTGTTTCGTTTTCTCGTGCCCGTCAACGGGACGCAACGGCCTCCTCCTCGTCGTCAACCTCGAGGAACGAAACGAACGCGAGAAGAAAAGCCGGACCCTCTCCTTCCGACCTCCTCTGCCTATTCTTTCGAATCCGTGAAAACAGAAGGGCGCCACCGCGCTGGCGGAAAATTATAAATAATGACGAGTCTTCGAATGGTAAAGTACTCTCCTCTGTGACCCTTGTTGCCACCTGATCGACGAGGAAAACGATAGCTCGATTGCGGTGCGACGATAGGTGGCTTCGTTCGATGAGCCTTCCGAATGTTGAATGCTGACCGACTGCGAATAAATACAACGATCTTCCTGTCTACACCCCTTCTCTGAATATCCTGTGAAGATGTCTGAATTCGGTTAGTCATTTTGACATGGAGATATCAACCAAGATCACCGCTGATCTTGAAGTCGATTAAAAAATGTAACGAAAACTGCAACGAAAAGGTCGAGAACGTTCATCTCGCAAGTCTTAACAGAAAACAGACATCACGGAAGGTCCGACTTGATCGAGACTTGAATTAGGAATTGACACAGCGGCTCCTGAAGGCGATAACGAGACTCTTCGCAGCGCATCTCGTCCTGCAACGATTATCCTCGCCGATGCACCCGGTTGATCGTTAAGGTGATGTCGACTCTGCAGTTCGTGGAAACGGCTCTCCTGCATCGGGCATGAATCGTTCCTCTACATGTCGCGTTGCATCGGCGCAGAATATCCACAAATGTGGATGCAGCCGGCATTCGTGGATGGACGCGGCCGTTGATTGGATGCAGATTACGGCCGATGCAGTCCTACCGGATGGAGAACAAGCCGCGCCGATATAGAGGCGTCGCCGGTTATGAAAACGATCATGCGAGTTCTCGGTGTTGGCGATTTTAGCCTTGCAAATCACGGTCAGACTGACCTGCCGAACATTACGAGGTGCCGCCAAAGGATGTTTGGATCATCGACTGTCGTCAGACAGTCTGAAATAGAAGTGAAAAGAAGGGAAGATGGTAAATGGATTTGAAACCCTAAGGAGACCAAATATTTAAAAAAAACTAACTTAAGACTAGCTTAGGGGCTAACGTAGCACTAAATTTATGAACAAAATTATATATATATATATGTCCATATGATCCTTATAACCAGTAGAACACTATTAAACAAAAAAAATTTTGTTGTTTACCTTGATTTTCAAGGTCAAGGTCAATTTTGCAGGGAGTGTTTTATTTTATTTCATGGCAACCTGTACATTAAAATTGTTAAGCAACCAATAAGTAACCTTGATCGTCCTTGGAACTTGGATCTCTGTAACTGAAATTTTACCGTGGACTACTGGTTAAAACGAGGCGTAGTGTAACTTCATTCCTGGAAAAATCTTTCGCAGCAATTCCAAGGATTTTTCGCGATGGGCAAGAGAAGGATCTGCGAGAGCGTGTTGGCCTGATCGCGAGCCGCGACCTTTAGGCGATTTTTGCACGGTGCCCGGCAGATGCGAGCCGGTGATTAAGTCACTGTTTAACGGGCAGGAGAGGGCCCGCAGCGCGGACACACGCACGTTACACCATGGGCCTCTCCGTGGGCCCCGGTTAACGAGAGCATGCCGGGGAACGTCGTACACATCTTCGAGCGGGCCCCGGAGCTCGTTAGGGCCGGCCTACGCGGTTCACGCGAGTTACCGCGTTCGTTTCTCTTCTTGTTCTGTTCGCGGACCTCGCCCCTTGGACTGTCCGTTCGTCCGTCACCGGACCTGGACGAACAACCGGCAGAAAACGCCTCTCGTCGACGACGTGACGTTAATGACGACAACGAGTTCGCCTCTCGCGACAACTCGTGTCCTGGATCTATTTCGACCCGCCGATACCGACTTTTGATACGGGATTTATTGTGCATTTTTCCCTTACCGTTCGACCATTATACTGCTCTGCTGCATCCTTCACGGGGGTAATTGGACAGGGCTGACGATGCTGGCTCCTTTTCCGGTGGCCTCGAACGTTGATATCGCTGGGATGGCTTGATCGTGGTCCTCGTACAATCGATCGTTAATTCGCGAAGTCCCAAACCAATAAAATCGAACGATCTTTATACGTGTGATCGTTCATCCTTTATGAAGATTCGTAAGGAAAGGTGTGAATGCTTAAAGAATTTTTGCGTGGATGATTTTCGTGTGAAAGAAAATATGTAAATACGAATAAGTTAGTTCATTATATTAGTACCTTTGAAGTTCAATGCAGAAATGTTTCAAGGGTCCAACGTTAGGGTCACGGAAGGCTCGCGTCGCGGTTGCTAAGAGGAAGATCCTCCGGCTTTAAGTATCGCGCAGAAGACACAGGATTCAGAGTAGCTATTTCAGAAGAACAGCCATAAAACCCGGGTTCTACCTTCTCTAGGGTCCACAGCATTCCCTCGTTCAGTACGTATTTCCTCTATTTCCTGTACATACGATCCTCGAACCCAATGTAGCCAGCTGACTCCGCATCATTACACAAGCTCGCGGTTGTCCGACTGAATCCTGGTTAGCAGAAGTCCCTCTTTCTCGCCGATTTCCTCCCCGATGCTCGGCCGAAC
Source organism: Lasioglossum villosulum (assembly GCA_963971365.1). Taxonomy (NCBI): domain Eukaryota; kingdom Metazoa; phylum Arthropoda; class Insecta; order Hymenoptera; family Halictidae; genus Lasioglossum; species Lasioglossum villosulum. Next base: position 33,430,981 of record OZ020502.1, on the reverse strand, counting down.
AGAAACCGCTAGGATTCCTGCATTAATCGCCGGGGTCGAACACAGAATTATTCAGCGTTCCGCGCGCGGACATCTATCCGCTACGAAATAGTTCTTACGTGACGTCCAACCAGGGGCTTAGCATAAATCGTACGCGTGTACTCGGACGCGTGTATTAAAGGCGACTACTTATGCGACAAGCTCGCGCTAGATCGTGCTGATCGATATCGGCGATAAACGGGCCTTGTCGGAGCATTATTAGCGCGGACGGCGTGCTGGCCGCATTTTTCTCTCATCGGGACTCAGCGAGTCGAGCACACATCGGGGCCCTGGGAAATCGAGACTGAGGCCCGCTGTCTCTTACTCATCGCCCGATACCGGTCCCCCTTTCGGTCTTAACGATTATTTACAAACTCACCTCTGCCGTGAACTAAATGCTGCCTTCGAGGACGTTTTTCATTACTGCGAAGTTACGCGAGGTACGTTTATCGTGAACATTCAGAAATACACGAAAGAGTATTAGACACGATTCACGTTAATAATTAATAAATATTTCTATCGTATCAGATGTCTAGAATATTCCATTGAAAATTTTCTTGTATGATCTTAGGGTTGTTCGTTTGTTTTGTGTGTCTTGTGTCTTGTTTTTAATTCACTTTTGATTAACGCGAAAAAGAAAGATCTATCTTTACAACGGTTGCACAAAAGTGAGAATAACAGTTGATTCGTGGAAACTGCAACCGTTCCCGCAGCGACCGACTGATATCCATATAAAACAAATCGAACCATGAATCTGCGAGTGCCGGAGAAATTAGAAGCACTCCGGCGCCGGAGGCGAGCTTTACTGCCATTCCTCCGGCAGCCTCTTTTTAAGGGTAGGTCTCCGGAACGAGTGTCTCGCGGCGAAACGTATTACGGTCGCCTGGAATCGTCGACCCCCTCGCGACTCCGGAAAGTTTATTTAAATAAAACCGACGTAAAGTGGCCGGGTATCGCCGTTCGGGTTTATGCATCCGCGTATAACACGGCCCGTTCCGGTTTTAATGATCGCGCGTAAACCATCCGGCCTTGATTAAACGAGACGTCGCGCGCTCGATCGTGTCGTTCGATGTCACCCGCGAAACACCTGCATCCGAGAGGTGAACACGCAGACTTTATTTTCCCGTGGCTACCGGTCCGATTCTCGTCTCGATTACCATCCAATGAATCCTCCTGGCCTCAATTTTACTACAATCATCCTTTTTTTCTTCTGTCGATCTTTCTCTTTATCGGTCCTCGCATCTTCGCCTTATAGATCCCGCGGCTTAATCAACATTTTACTGGCCGCGATATTTCTGCCACGAAATCGACTTTCGACTCGCTCGAAGGTCTTCCACTTAGGAATCCTGTCGATTTTATGCCCTTAAGCTATTTCGAGAAAGAACTATTTAATTTATTTAACGCAATTTGATGGATGTATCCATTTGTACGTGATTTATTAAATAGTAGAGCAAATACATTTGCATCCGACCTACTTCTTGCAACTGATCTTGCAATTTCGATGTAGCTTGAAAATCCAACACATAAATAACACGATTAAATCGGCGAAATTTCATCGATTAAACACTCGACTGTCTGGTACAAAATACCCGAAGAACATCAACATAAAATTTGCCGAACAATAAACCCTAAAGCGAGACGATGAAGTCGACATATTCTTGAAGGGACACGAGTATTCACCGGGCCATTTCAGCGACATAAATTCCGCAGCGTTCGGCGTTCACCATAATCCGAATGACCAGATAATCCGAGATCATGTGTCGAATTCTTCCAGCAGCAATGAAAAGGCATGGTCGTTGAGAATTCGATAAATAATAATAACAAAGTCCGTGGCTCTTTGTACATGTCTCGTAGCAGTCTCACCTGCTTTCGGTTGGCGCGTTAGTAGCGGCGTTCGCGTGGCACTTAAACGGATGAACAGAACCAGTAGACACGGGTATAAATTGAAATTTACGAAGTTGCCGGTGGAATCGCGTGATAGGGCTGGTCCTAGCGGTCGTTTTTCTTGGCCGGGCCGGATCGGGCTCGGTCGGGCCTGGTCGGATCGGGGCCCACCGTTCGCACCGATCGCGCGGAAGAATCTCGAGTAGAGTATACGCCTCTGGCCTCTTTCATTCACCACTTCGTGCCTCGTAATTCTCGTTCCGTACGTTTCACCAGTTAAATTAACGTCACCGTAATCGTCCGCGGCGGCAGCTCGCCGGAGGAATCGCTGACCTTCTTCGCTCGCGGATAATTTATCCCCATTGTTAATCCGCTGCCACGCCGTCGTATTGTTGTGCAACCTCTCATTCTGCTTCTTCTTCGTCTTCTTCTTCTTTGTCTTTCTTCGATCGTCCGACGACCGGAAGCGCGGTTAAAGAGTACTTTATTGACACGTTGGCTACCTGGACTTGGTTTCTTGGTAGTCTTAATGGTTCCATTATTGCGATGTTCTTCGTTAAATGCATTTCCACGGACTCGTCTTTTCCCATAAAATGCATAATCGCAGCTGCATTTTCTAGAAAACAAAACTGATCAACGTTACCCGCCTTTTCTCAGCCGATAATTCTCGCGAGCAAGAAAATCAAGCAGGAGAACGCGAAGTTACTAAAAGTAGCTTATACCGTGAAGACATTAAGAAAGCAACGATAAGCTGAAGACGATAAGTTCGAAGAGGAGGCGTGGATCCACAAAACGAGAACTTCGGCGGTGAGAAGAGCGACACGAAGGGTCAGTAGAATCGCGTCATGGGAAGAAGAAGAAGTAGAAGAGCGAGAAGACAAAGACTGATAGGAATTACTGAGGGGAAGAGGAGAAAAATGAACAGGGTCCTGAAATCGGGATAGAAGTCAGATTGTACAGCGTTTCAGAGGAGGACGCGAGAGAAGAGGATAACGAAGAATAGTAACTGGAGAAAAATGAGTTGATGCTGTTCGAACGGGACGGGTCGCGAAAATCGAATAGGAAAGGGAAAGGAAATAGTAGGGACCGGTTGTTGGGAGACAAAGGCCGAAATTCCGTCGCGCGGATCGTAAGTAGCAAGGAATGGTGGCGAGCAAAGCGTGGGCGGCCTCGCATCCGGCCTAAACTCCAAGATAATATAGCGCCGGCCCGGCTGAGACATTTGCACCATCATTAAAATTCGCGATAGCGGATCGAACAGGCACGGTGACATCACCCTCGTTCGCGCGAACCAACTAAACGAGCGTAGGGAACGTTCGCCGTGTAAAACCTCCCTGCTCGCCTCCCTCTGACACCCTCTGACGCCCCTCCTCACGCTAAGACAGCCTTGGGCCCGTCCTCCTCGCGGCCCCGAAGAGCAAGTCGACGGGCCAGCCTGGCCCCGGACGCGTAACGCAACGATACACGCAGCTGGTATGCGTATAATGAGATCGACGATAACCTTCTGACAATTAGCACGAAATATTCCCTAGCGGACGCTAGATCGCACGATTGCCATCCCGATGGCGACCTCCGAGGCGGTTTCGGGCCCGAAGGAATTGGGAAATTAACGTCTGCTTCCAGTTCGGTGGAATCTGCAGACCCACTTCAGGTTTACGAAAATGGGCCTCAAGGCCGTTTGTCGGTTCCACGTCCGAATCTATCGATATTGTTACAGAACAATGTCTGTAGCTCACTAATGACTGGTAAAGGTGTAAAGAGAAGCTCGCGTTTATAATATATTCATTCAGGTCAAAAAACGTTGAAATCAACGTCGAAAATAATTAATTTTATTAATTATTTCTCGTTTCTCTCCGAGTTTCAAATACTTAATTATTCCATTAGTATTTAATGTATTAAATCAATATTGACTCTTGAATATTGAAAATATAATTGTAAACAAAGCGTAAGCTGTAACATTTTTCAATACAGTCCAGTATACTCGACTACCAATAGGAGAGTGGTGGGTGGGTCCTGCGTGAGTCACGTGATCCCCGCTTTATCGACTAAACGAAACCGTTTTGTTCGCGGTGGAACGTTTGTCCCGAGCAAACTGGTTCAATTTTGAACAAGAAAAGAATCGCAAACACGAGTACTAAACGTTTCAGCGATACCGAGTCACGGAACAACAATCCGCTGATATACGAGGGAAAAGTGTCAAGTCGAGTAACTCCGGCGTCACGGCACAGGGTGCAACGTGTTATTACCGTCATTAAGGTTAATTGTTTCCCTTTGGCTAATGCGTGGTGGACTCTGACGGCGGCGCGGCACTGGGCTACGGTTCGATCAACGTCTCGGTGAACCATAAAATCGCGATAAATCGCGAGCCGATGCGCCATAAATTACACGCGGAGGACGGCAACGAAGCGTGAGCCTCGAAGATCGTTCGCGATTGCCTCTGTAATTTATACTTTAAGAGTTCATATAAGATCGAAACCGGGAGATAAGGGTCCAGTGGGAAGTCCATTAGACACGCAAGACACTTTTTTACAGCCGCCCATCAAAGCAACTTTATCATATCCCCGACGAGGAACAGCTGATGCTGGGACCTCTCCTCGGCCCTATCGATACTAGGAAGTAGCTCTTACCTTGTTAAAACCAGAAGGACAAAAATCAATTGCCGCACCTACCTGCATATCCCTAGACGAACAAGTGGTTAATAGATTGCGCACCGTTCGTTTAAACTCCATGTAATTCTTATCACTTAACTTACTAAAGTAAATGTTTCTATTACCGATCAATTGCTCTCTTTATTTGAACTCTACGCTTCAACTGGCTTGTTAGCTTCTTCTTTATGCAGTTACGATTTCATATAAATGTAAGGAGTAAACTGTCACTCAGCTAATTTTTTTAAACACTATTATAAACTGGTTTAGACAAAGAACGAACATAGAAAGCTCCTTGGCTCCAGCGAGTACGAGAACCACAAGGCCACGCCCACTCGGAGTAATTTGCACAGAGAGACTGCAAAAGTGACAGTTTCATCCATCTAACTTTACTGGATCTTTTTAAAAAGTTCCTCTCTTTTATAACATGGTTTACGGATTATTCAAAGTAAAAATTCATAGAATAAGCACGCGTTGTTTAATTTGTTTTTATTCAATCGACGATGGCCTGGCGTTCCAACAAGATTAATGGAGTGAAGCGACATTTCCAAGGACATTGGGAAAATCCATTTTTAGCTAACGGACTCCCACCATTCGCCAGTAATCGAATCCAGACAGAAAGGACTCGTTCGAGGAAGCGTGTAACCGGGTTCTGTTTCTTCGGCGTGGGCTAATCAGCGCTTAGTCAGATCGACGGATCCGTGACGGGTTCCCTGACAGGAAGAGTCCTCTCTCTCTCTTTCTCTTTCTCTTGATCCCCGACCGAAGATCGTTCCGGCGAGCAGAGCGATCGGCTTCCTTCCGAGAATCTGCATACGCGTACGCGGGACGTCCATTAACGGTGGCCGGCTATGGAGTTACACGTGTTAGAAAAAAATACTCGAGCCTCGATATTTATGTAGATTCGATGATCGGGAGAACAGTAGTCGCCGAGAATGCAAATTTCGCGTCACGCTCGAGCGACCTGGCGAAACTTCTCGCGGATTTCCAGGTTTGCGAGCTACGTCGGCGCCGTTTACACGCCCACGCGGATATACCTGCCGCAAGAGATACGATTGTATTCGCCATTTCGGGAAAATCGCGCTGCGTGACACGGAAAGCGGTATACGGAGGTTCAGGCCGAGGTATGAAACGATTAGCGTGGCCTACCATGCGAATACGACCGAGATTGCTGCCGAGATGATTTTCTTTCACTCTGAAAGTTTCGCAGTTTAACTTCTGCTCTATTGTACTCAATTTTATGCGATTCCTAAATTGCGAATAATGGTACAGCAATTTTTTGTGATGACTCTGAGTCACTTAGTCCTTCCTTAAAAGTCGAACAGTCTTAATCTTTAAACTTCTACATTTAAAATTTATTTTAATGCATCGGAGGTCAACATCGAGGTCACAAACATAAATATGACCTTCGGCTCCTAAGGGTTAATTTCACGACAATTATCTGCAAAATTATTTTCTGAAATATTCTTCCCCTAAGTCTACCTGAAATAAAATTTCGCAACGATTTCAATAATTAATATCCAACTCGTTCAAAGAAAATGCTACTGGTAAACCGGTCGCACGTCTGCGTCAGCGATGGAGGGTCATTTGCGTTCTCCTGCAATTCAATTTTCCGCGTCAACGGGAACGGAGGATTTGAAGATACGAGCGATTCGGTCCTGTCGAAAAGTTTATCTTTTGCGCCTGGGAAAGTCGACAGAGCCGGTCGAAAGTTGTTTCACCTTGCGCATCGGGCACCAGGTCGTCGTTTGAAGAGGGAGGAGAGGGTTGTTTAAAACGCGCGAGGTAATCCCGGTCCCCGAGCATTATCGTCACCCAAGGGACGTTCGACGCCAGGCCAAGAATTTCGCCAAGGAAAATATTTGTCGGTCGTGTCCGGCATCGTGTATAAACAGATCGACGCCGCTTCGCGTCGCTGGAAATGCGATTGTGCGAGAAAGGTATCGGCACGGTAATGTCCGAGCTCATTGTCCCCTTGTGTTGACGTCGCTCCGACTTAAACGGACCTTCCAACCTAAAACCACCTTCACAAAGCCACTGCCGTTTTTCGAAATTCGCACGCATGTCTCGGACTCGATTAATTCGTTTTCGCGAACCTACGAACGCCTGAAACAACTTCCGACCACTTTCGATATTGTTAGGTTTGCACAAACACGATTGCGGTTTCGAGGCGTTAGCTTCGAAATACATTTTATGTGGATATATTAGGATTAGTTCCATGTAGACAGTACTGTTAACAAGAAACAGGTGGGACCTCGATTATCCGAATCTCAAATACCTGACTTCTCTATCGCCTGAACCAGAGTCGCCTGATGAGGGGAATAAGTTACCCTCTCTCTGTGAGGACATGAGTCTTATTTTTTGTTTATTGTAGTATTGACAATAGTTGAACGGGATAAGTTTAACTGTGAAAACCAAGGAAGTCGAATTTCAATTTAAAAAATTTCTAAAAAAAAGTTTGACACGAGTTTTATTCTAGTGCCTCTGGCATGAACTGATATTTTCATTTCAATGAAATCGGTGAACGAATAATGGCGAACGGTGGAAAATCACGAACGAAGAACAACAGTTTGACGCTCGGGAAGCTACCGGATTGCTGGAACTGTGGTAGCTCGAACCTCTACTCACGGTGCAAAGGAATTTTACGATTGCCATGCTAATCAAAGCAATAGCAGCCTCTCAGCGTCTTTGATCTCGAATAGACTGTTTTCTCCGTCCGTGAGGAAGCTTCCGGAAGCGTCCTCGAACGGTTCCGTTGGATCGTTAGCTGGTTAGGCGAGATACAATTGTCGCGTACGTTTTAACGAGAAACGCTCGCAAGATGTATTACGAGGCATTGGGATCGCGCTCCCGTAGGCAGCCTGCGGGACTCCTGAATCCTATTAATGTACTCGACTACCTCGATTATAGTCCCCGCACCGTTCCCGACGATGAATTACAATTATTCCGTGAAAGCACCGTGAACGCGGAACTGCCGCGTCGCGGAAACTGGAAATATAACTGGAAAACCGAAGACAATGGAGATGTTTATCCGAAGGGAAAATTGACAGGATTCTTCGTGCTCGCCCGAACGACTGGGGGAGACCGTACCTGCGATATGAACATATTCTTTCCGAGTAATCGAACCTTTCTCTCGGCGCTGGCAGCATTTTTCTCTGCTTTTATCGTAATCGAAGCTTCTTGTCTTTATATTTATTATTACGGTGAGGGTATTTTTACGAAGAATTTTTTAATGTTGAAAATTTTATAATAAATCAGAAAAAATGTAATTGCAGAAACAGGCGTGAGTGAACGATGATTGCTGCAAAAGCGATCTAAATATCGAGGATCCCACCAGGGGTTAGATCAGTTTAGAAAAGTGATTCGTAGAACGGCGCACGTTTCTCCAAAGCTTCGACGATTTCAGTCGCGTCGCGAGAAAAACAATTTCAACCGATCGCCACGGCGGATCGCCTTCAAAGGGTTAATTATCGGACAATTACCAGCGGGGCGATGGAATCGACGAATAAGGCCGAGAAATTCCAGATCGGTCGCGTAGCCCAATTCGAATTCTTTTGAATCGGTGCGCAGAGGAAGCCGGTGGGATCTTCGGAGAGGGAATTTCCTTCCGATGACGATGCGCTCTCTCTCCCGAGGCAATCAACGGGCTGCTCCCGTAGGACACCGCGACCGGTCTCGCTGAATTATTCAGGAGACGTCGTTCGCGAGAGTTTGCCGGATTTGTAGCGCGACCGCGCGCCCCTCACAAAGAGACGAGAAAAGAGGCGGCAGAGGACGCCTAGGAATGTTTGACGGCTCGTCACCCGGCTCACAGATACGCTCTACGAGATCTATAGATCCTCTCGAGCCGAGGATCCTCTTCTCCGGCTCCCACGATCCGATTCGCAATTTCGACTCGCTCGCTCGTTTCCCTCCGATCGGCTCCGATTCAGAATTACTGCCAGGGGAGAGCGGACTACATTATCACCACGATTTTTTATTTCAGCCTGAGGAACGCTCCGCTAGATCTTACCGCCGCCATTTTGATGGCTGAGGAAGACGAGTACATAGACCGTAGGGTTGCGCGTGGAGCCTCGGTTTCTATGTATTTAATATTAAATATTAGACGTGAATATATCTCTAACTTCACATTGGTGAGTAACTTAACATAGGTGAATGTGGCCACAGTCGCCACACATTTTCGACGTAATAACTTTAAATAGAATGCATTATGATAAAATTAATTTAATTCGTCCTTAGAGTGCACGATTTTATGTGGAGTACTCTTATTCCACTGATCCCACAGTACTGTGTCGCGTCCCGATTCGAAGGGCACAGATTCAACATAAACGACCGCGACCCTAAGTTATCCATTCTCGTCCATCATCGGCTCGCCAGAGCGTCCAGCAGCGTAGGTGTTCACGCTCCTTTCCCGTTCTTTCCACGATTATCCGTGTTCGCCTCTGGTTCGAGCATGTGTGCGCCGGGCCCCTGACTCGGTGGAGATGCTCGCGGTATAAGCATGCCTCCCCGAACGCTTGTGTCCGGCGTATTTCAGTCGGGTTATCATCGCCAGATCTACAGGGAGTACGCGAGAAATTATTTATTAGCGCGGGACACCTCCTTCGTCACCAACGGCCGGGGGAACGGAGTTCCCGCGTCGTAAAAAAGATTAACGAGCGTCTGACCAACCCTGACGGGAGTGAAGGAGCGAGTCGACCAGATCGGAAAGGGCCGCAGAAACGCCGAACCAAGCCGAAGACGCGATAATCGCCACGGGAGGCGCTCGATTCAGGTCTCAGCGATTTCCTGCTCCACCCTGCTGAATGAAATCGTGTTACCGAAGTGTTGTGGTCCTCGACAAATGGGACAGGACGCTGCGGATTCGACGACACGTGGTGCGAGGGTCTTTTATAGCGTTTGAGGAATCAGAAGATTAAAAATGGTACTGTTGATGCAGGGTGGGAACGACTCTAGGAGCTACCAAGTTTGCTTGGGGATCAACGGACGCGCTAAATTTACAACGTTCAAAGAAAGTGAGGGTCTGATAGTTTGGTGTCCGGTGGCGAACGGGCACCTTCATTTCCCACGACGTCGGCTCGCGGAGGATCGAAAGAAGAGAGCTCGCAGGATCGTCGCGGCGGTCGCTCGCAGAGTGTGGGAAGAGGAAAAATGCGAGCGACGGCTGGCACCGAGAGAAATACGCGAGCGGTAAGGTGGAGAACGAGGCGAGGAGGTGATTTGGTATAGGGGACAGCGCGTAAAAGCGTGGAGAGAGTGAGAGAGAGAGATAAAGAGAGAAGAGTGGAGGTCGCGGAGGCGGCTTCGAGGTGGCTCGATAAGGGTGTGGGGAGGGGCCCTGCGGGGCCACCGCCGCCCCGGAGGGCCCGGTATCCTCGGCGGTGGTATAAGAGTGCAATTAAAATGCCGCGCTAGCGCCACTCAACGGCAACCGCCGATAAATAAACGCGACTACCGGCGGCGAACGACGACGACCAGGCGAATAAGTGTGCAGGAGGACTGTTCCGCAGCCAACCAGCCAGTCAGAGGTGGCTGGCTCGCCAGCCTCCTCCGCAAAGTCCTCTTTCTATCGCCGTGTCTCGCTCCCTCCTCTCTTTATCCGTCTCCCTTTCTCCACCGAGTTTTCCCTCCTTCTTCTCCCCCTCATCCTCTTCATCCTCCTCCTCCTCGCGATCCCCCTCCGATGATACTCGTTCCCTCTCGCGGTGGGTGCCCACCGTCCCTCTTTTTCTTTCACTATACGTTGCCCCAACACGTACAGGGACGCGGCGGTCCGCACACGCGTACAGGGACCAGCGAGCGTGTGCCCGCAGAGACAGACATTCTGCCTTCTGCCTCTGGCGCTCACAATAAAAAGGTGGAGACGTCGAGCCTGTGCGGCCATGTTCCCCATCCCCCTTGTGCCACGGTCTCTCCCCGTAACCATCCCCCAGTACTCTCTCTCTCTCTCCTCCCCCAACACCCCGAGCCCTGACGACGACGCGTTCCTCCTCGCCGACGCCGATGCTTTACTCCTCCTGGCCACCCTCGCGATGGAAAAAACCGAGTAACGTATAGTCGAGATCTAATTGTGGGAATTATGCCGACCCCCGCGAGCTAAGGACGCCGACCAGGCGCTGAGGGGCTGGGAACCCTGAAGAGGATCTTGGGTGTCGATGCGGACTATGACAGTGAAGTCTGGAACATCGTTTTGGAGACTCTTGGAATTTCTTCGTTGGCGTAAAATTTCTCGCGGATGAAAGAATGGGAAGCACGAAGGCGCGAATATGAACAAGACGGACAATACTTGTAGAAAATACGTCGGTAGAAGAAAATGTCGGACAGTAGGAGGCTCGGGTTGCGTGGCAGCGATGGAGAGGAATTATCTCGATAGCGAGCGCAAGCTCGAAACGCCGGCCATTGTTCTGCCAAGACGGACTGCTGCTGGCTTTCTGGTTTCTCGCTATCGGTCTATGAAAGAGTGCGGTAATTGCTGCGCTCGTTACCGTTCCTGCCGATGCAGTGCAATCGACGACCCTCCTGACAGTAAGATAATAAGTGGTTTTCCTTTCGGAGCACCGGCGTACGCTCATAACCGGGGCCATTGTGCGCGCGTCTCTTGTGAGAGTAGCCTTTTCGAGCCGCGTGTGCACGTGAACCGATTGTAAAGCATCGACGAAACGGAGATAATTAAGCCGCGCTACCCGAGCACTCGATCTAATTGGTCGCTTGGTAAAAAGGACGTTTTAATTTTCCGACTGAGAGATAAGCGGGTTTCACAGGCCTCCGACGCTCTATTCCGGCAGATTTTTCTGCGTTACGCACGCCTGTGCGTCAGACACAACAAACGAAATTCTCAATGCGAGCTTCTGCTATTTTTCATATTCCATTAGCGACCTGATGGAATTTTTAATAGTATTATCTCGCAGCTCGAAATTACGGCGTTTGAAATTTGTTTTCATGAAATTTGTAAAGCTGATTTTTCGAGGAATTTACGAAATAAATTTATTTATCCGCGAGAACATCGATCTTTGAATTTGATTAAAAAATTACGTACTAACGTAGAATCTTCCAGACTGTTTAGGAAAATTAAGGGGACTATTTCGAGACCGAGGTCCGAGAATTAAATTGAAGAACGAGCACAATTTCGATATCACATTTCCAATCTCCGATGACTATTTCAGGAACGACTCGTCTATTTTTCTCGTGATCTTCCTCACGTACCGATATTCTGTTCTGTCCGAAATATTTCATTCCACTCCTTCATTAAACCGATGGATGCGCCGTGCTCATTCTTTTAACGCTTCATTCGTACATCTACATAATTCACAGCTTTTGACACTTTCCCGCTTACATAAAGTATAAGGGAATTAGTTTTGCAACAGATTTCGTGGAATATGTATTCGGTGTTGTCAGACTCGGGGCTGCGGATCGATGGAGTCAGGCTATTTTCTAACCAGCTACGAAACTTATTTGAATACATTAAGTTTGGTTCAACCTAATATTATCCGCAACAATATAAAAGAAAACCTATCAATTATGATCTCAGATAATCTCGATTAAAATCAGTATTATGTACAATAATTGGAAATGTAGCTCTGAAATTATAACTTCATACAAAATCTGCCATCACGATTTACAACATCATAAGCTAAAAGTCCTCAAACAGACTCACATAATTTTACCATTATTACCTACAACAATATAAATTACAATCTCGCATAAAATTTACCATCGTAGTCTATAACAGCATCTGCAGTCCACAGTCTCATAATTTTATTACTATCTACAAAAGTACAATACAATGGTAGCATTTTTTAAATCACACACGCCATCAGCGTTTCAATAAAGTCTCGCATGTCGACGCAGGAATGTTTCTATCTTAATTACCCTAGATTCGAAATGACTGAAAGTCTGGAAAAGACACCCAAGTCGCTCGATAATCTGTGTAGGAAAATATCGGTGTCATCCCTATCGCTTGTCCAAAAATTTTGTCTCTAGATAGGCGAGTACATATCTAGTTACCATTTCCCATAGAATAGAAAGCGGTCGTTGTGGAGTAAGCGCAATTGGTGAAGGGGGTTCGTTCGCACCCCCGTCGCAGACAGAAACGGAAACGGAGCCGTGCGGAGGGTCGCGGAGATATTTACGAGGCAATAATTTAACCGCCACTTAGCCGGCTATTAATTTCGGGAATCGCTGAGAAAGGAAGACGTTATAAGAACACGATCGGTGGACGCGCGACTCAAGGGTTCCTCGCACGAGCGCGAAGCGACGAGAGATATATCGATGGGGTCCAACAACGGCCCCGTTCATCCAGCCCCCGAAATCGTATCGCCTCTCTGTACCAACGTTGCGGCCAATCTTTATAGCAGCTCGTAAAATTCATAGGCCGATTGGTCTCGTTTCTGGACGTCGTTAATTACCGACAAGTGTCTTGACGAGGTCCGAGGAATTCTGTGATCCTTTCCCAGCTTGTTTCAAAATCCGTATCTTCTTCGTGGGTTTGTAACATTTTTAATTTAATCTTTCTAATCGTCATTTTTTATGGAACACATTTTCTCATGAAAATCGTACATTTCATAAGCATCAAACTTATTAATCTTTTCAGTAAATTCGTTATGGAGAATAACATTTTTTCAACGCGATACACGAGGAAATTTAAACGAAATTAATTAGTGTTCGATGATCGTGGTTTTCAATATCGAACTGCTAACGAGATTGACGTGTTCGATATTTTATGACATCGCTTGTATCATGTTCTACGTAACTGCATACAAATTGGTTATCGTAGATATCGAGGTTCTGAATTTACAATTTGTTTTTTTGATTGCCCTTCGTATTTTACTACACGGTTAGCAATAGAACAGCAGTACGCGGAGAGAATGTTAAAACCGTAGCCTGAAGATATGAAATTTCTTATCGTTCGTCGCCAATCACGAGTTTCCAAGTTCCATCGAATGGTTGCGTCAGAAGACCTCGCGTCGGCCTCGAATTTTTACGAGCGATCCCAAAGGCAAGGAAAGCATCGCGACAGATTGATTGGAGCACGGCCGATCCTGTGTTTGCCGGATGGATTCCAATTATGCCGTACTATTTGCGAAGCACTCCCTCGTCCGGCGCGATGATTTCATATCGGCCTGGTGGACGGCTCCGCTGCCTCTGCCATGGCTGTCCGATATGCGATATTAATACGACTGACCCCCCGACCCTTGCTCTACCTACCCCCTTCTCGGCCCCCGTTCCCTTTTTCTCTCTACCCCGTTCCCTCCGTAACCGCCTCTTTGTCCGTTCTTCGTGTACTCTCGCCGCTTCTTCCTCTCTCTCTCTCTCTTGGCTGTTGCTACTCTTCCGAACCAGACCAGAGAGAGCACCGGCGCGGCGGCGGTCCCGGGTATCGCGTTATTGTATTCGTTCGCGGTGGCCATGCGAACCGCCCTGCGGTTAACCCTTTAATTCCCACATTTTTCGCGGTGAACAACGATACTCCTGGTCCGCAACGCTTTCTCCGCGCGAGGGAGAACATAGACATTGTGTCTCGATTTCCCGTCGATTCCCGCTTCGATATATATTGCCTACCGGTCGATGCCTTCATTTTGCCGAAAAACCTATCCTCTCGAACAGACATTATTTTCTGCTTTGCGAGGCTCCTCTTGTTTCAGCTACTTCGAGCTCCATTGTATTCGAACGCGTGATCTAACAAGATTTTAAAAATATGAAAATATACCACTGTCAGAGATGTACTTTTAATTTGAACCAACGATTTTAATCAATTAGATAGAGGAGAAATATACTTGAAGTCTACGGTCGAACACAACTTCTAGGGAGGGTTTGGTTCCCGAAGCACTTAATGCGACTTAATGCGCGATAAAAGATAAGGTAAATTGAAGACGTGGTGGAGCTGGGGAAACGCATTAGAATACATTCGTTTGATAAATAGCGGCGGTGGTACGCTACCACCGATTAGGCTCCTCTTCCTCGTATTATCGTGCATCTACTCCGAGGGTACGAACCGTTTCATTTTTCTTTTCCTATTTCTCTAGGTTTACGCGTTCCACCATGGAATAGAAACGTTGCACACGTCGTGGCCCGAATATGGTTGAAAGGAGTTTATGCGAATGGGTACGTAACGCGCGGCAGATAACAGGATTTACCACGAGTATCCGTTGATGCGCCGCGGGGAACACGTGAGAATATACTACGTTGCCGTTGACGATTGAATTAACACTGATTTTCAGGAAGGGATAAGCTTCGGCCCTGGAGGAACACGTTGCGAAGCTGAAGTTTCTCGACGGTTTTACTATACTTTTGTGAATCCTCTTGAAGGATTTTGGTGATTCATTTTTATTTGGAGAGAAGACTATTGAATCATTGTAATAAATTCTTTGAGACTTTGTGACCCTTGAATGCTCGATATTTTTGTAAATTGTGAATGTAGATAGACAATGAAGTAATCATAAGTGCTTAGAATTTTAAGGGTTGAAAGCATACTTTGAAGTCATAAATGTTTCCGGAATGGAAAGAAAATGTGACGAATAAAATTATGGTTGAGAAACGTTGTCAACAGTTTCTCACAAGTGTGATCGTGATTACGTTGAATCTTTTGTAGGATGAATTTTCTTTTCTCGCAGTTTCGCTTGCGCAGTCACGAGAGGCGCGCGTATAAATAATTTTAATCGACGGCATTCCCGACGAACGCGCACGAAAGTTTGACAAGGCGCGCGGTTCGCCGCTATATTGATGGACGTGTCGGCCGAAGAAACGAGGGGGTACATCTGCATCGTTGTTTCCAGATGAACCCACGCTGAGAGACGTATGCTCCTACGACAACGGCCAAATTTATCTCGACCTGTCGGCGACAGAGGTCGAGAACTTTCGCGATAGGCGCGGATCGAAAAACCCCTGACCAACTCTTCGTTCCCGACGACGATCGAATGTACCTCCTGTAAACTCGTCAGAAACAACAAAACCAATCAACCAAGATACCGAATCCGATAGAGAAAATCTAGAAGACACCCACAGGGTTAATATTGGTACTTCGATATACGATTAGATTTTCATAAAATTGTTTATCCCGGTATGTTTAATTAATTCAGACAATTTGTAATATTTCAAGGTGAATGGCGGGTTTAATAACGTTGGCAGAAAAAGAAAATACAGCACGAACGGAATTCAGGCGAGGAAACAAGAAAATCGTTCGATTCTGGATTAGTGGTGGCGCGGTGCGATGTTACGGGGGACGTCACGCCGCCTTATGAAATATTGCGGCAATATACGTTTACCGTCTCGTGTGGATTACCGGCTCGCTGGACGATATCTCATATCGGCCGCCGGACATCGTCGATATGCGACGAATGAGACCAGGTATGCCAGACTCGCAGGTTTCAGATGATCGCTCCGCCGTATTATTGCTTGTACCTTCTCCTTCCTCCTCTATATGATACCAATATTCCCAATAACGCTACCTAGCCGGCTGCACGACTGAGAAGTTCCCCTGCTAGCCAGCAGGACCGTCGAATACCGAGGGAACATCCACTTCCTGACAATGGGTCCGAAGCTGCCTTTAGAATTTCCAAAATTCCACGTTTAGGGGATGGCTCTTCTTGATCCTCCGCCCGCCACCAAGTTTCGGATAACTAAAATCTCTTTACCGTGCACTGTTTTTAAATCTTCCATTCCAACCCATTCAACTCAATTTTTTTAACCATTTGCAACTTTTTCAAAAAATTTGTCTCATGTGAATGTCTCTAAAAAATTCAGGTGATTCGATTCCAACAATAGTTATTGTAAATTTTTTTTTCTATCGATCGTAAATTGGCTTAACAAAGAATAATGATATTAACGACGCAATGGTTTGATCAAATTATTCGAATTCTTTGTTAATAGTTATTGTCTTTTTAAAAGCGTCTGATTGTTTTCCATGTTCTAGAACAGAGGGTTACATTAAAACGCTAATTTTCCAAATTAAACGCCTCAGCTGGCAAACATGAATCGTGCTGTAGGGACGGGTGGAAGCAATCTTCCGCAACAAATTTCAAGTAAACCTGAACTAAATCAGCGGATGTCTTGGTCGGAGGGTGTCCAGGATCACCGATGTCACGGGGCACGCGGCGACACCTTGGAACGAGCTGCGGCAATAAAACACAGTAACCCGTGAATAATCATAACGCGTTGTCGAGCCCATAAACTGCACAAAGGGCCCCGAGCAAGCCACCCTCGCTCGTCGACGGTGGTCCCGGTTCTATGGCGTTTCTGACCCCATGGCGATATCTGTTCAGGAATCGCGCGTGTCCCGCTCATTAACGGCATTCGCCGCGGAGTACACGTTGTTTGACGATCATTCTCCACACGCCGTCATCAGGCGGGAGGAACAAGCCGATCGAATGCTCGTGTTTGTGTACCCTTCGCGGGGGACCCACACCGCGGCCCTTTATCCTGCCCAGGGTGAGCTTAACAAATGAGGATCGGTGACGTTCGCCTGCTTTGACTGATTCTTCACTGATTGATGATCTAAGTGCATTAGAGGGTGGATTGTGGAACGAAGTTTCCTGCGAAGCGGAAGAGGCGTTTTCAAGTTATGCCTTTGTTCTCGCCGTAGCAGCATTCCGGATTTTTAGCTCGTCGAGTTCGGAAAAAGAATTTCCAAGGTTATTAATAGACCGTGGATGTTTATGCTATTTTCAATTTTTCTAGACGAATTTCAAGAAATCGGATTAAAGTGGAATCTTGTTTTTCGTGGTAGTAGCTTTTTTAGAACTGAAATAAATTAAAATCGTACTATTGTGTTACATGTGAACTATTTGCCATGAGTACGGTGGAGATTAAATAAACATTTAATAAATATAAGGTGTAGGTTTGATCTCCCAACCTCGTCCAAAAAATTTTCTGTCATATTTTATATCTATTATTAAATTGAATTTATTGGTGAAACTATTAACGTCGAAAATGAGATATATATTCATTTGTTTTAATTGTAGGTAATAATTCTTGCCTATAATAACATTGTCGAAGGTATTATGTAAAACAGTTTCGAAAGAATAGATCGAAATATTAAACTTCCAGAGGCGGGTTCGGTTGCGCCGTTAGAACTACGTGTTTTCGACTAGTGCTTACCGCATCGAAATCCAAATACTAGCAACGTTTCGCAACGCTGCTTCCTGTTTCCTGGGCTCGGCCTCGGGTACTAATGCAGAAACTTGTACTTCCTGTGTAATGCAACTTGATCGTTTTCGGGAACGTCAGCGAATTTCGTGGAACGCGCCGCGCCGTACCGTTGACACGAAACCGATTTCACCGTCTGCTCCGCTGTTCTTTCAGAAATCGCTCGACGAAACTCTTCGCGGTTCATTCATTCAATCCAGAAATACAGCATCGGGAATCAAGCATTGATTCCATTAATTCCAAGACGCAAATATTCTCTCTATCTCTTTTATTGAAAAACATTGGAAACGTATACTAATTGAAATAATGTACGAAATAATGTTTCAATTATTCGATCGGCTGATATGGAATGTCAGATTTCAAAATGATTTTTTGTTAAATCAAAATTTTTATTCAATCAAAAATAAAATTTAGCAACGCTTTTCCTGCAACAATCAGGGCATCGAACGGCAGAAGACGAAGCAGAGGTTCAAGTAGGGTCTCCTAAAATCGGTATCAATCGAATCAAAGCTTCATCTCCACAGCCAGAACTGTCTGCGGCAAAGATCCGCGTCGAATCTGTTCGGAATCGAGGATCGGGGTGGTTCGCGGACGCGACAACAGCAATTTCCCTCTGGATTATCATCTAGCGTGGTGTAGCGAAGCGATTTCACGGGGCAGGAAGGAATCCCTGGGGTTCGGTCATCGAACACGACACACTTAGCGCTGGGACAGGTCTGGCTTGGCCGAGAGCGTTGCCAGAGCGTTGCCAGAGCGCAGCTCCTTTTAATGCTCGGCCTTTGCTCCGAATTTATGTGCCGTCCCGTACAGTTTAATTCGGATTAAACTTATACTGCAAGGAACGAATTAAAGGGATTTGCGATTGGACACGTTGTATATGGACGGTCGCCGTTCTGTCGGGGCAAACGGCGAGAGGATCGGGAGAGCCTGCTGGATCCTGGCTGCGCCCGACGTCGCACCAGTCAATTTGATTTATCGGCACGACGCTTGCCTCGCTCCGCGTCGCGACGCCTCTAACCTTCTCCCAGAATGCCTCTCTGTCTCTCTTTTTCCCGCTGTTTCCCTTCCTCTCACTCTTCCATCGATGTATCTCTTTCACTCTTCCTACGTTTCTGGCTGGTGTGCTTCGTTGCCTCTGCTATGTACACGCACACAAGCGTGTGGGACTATTCGACGTAGTCGTCTACCGGCATATCCGGTTTATCTTTTACCGGTAGACAAGTCCATTTAACTTCCAGGGCACCTGGACCTGCGTCGGCTCTCGCCTGCCACTGACCTGCCACTCGGATGAATAGAATCTTCACGGAGATAGCCGCTCGAGGTCAGAAATCTAAACCAGATTTCGCGGACCCCCTCATCTAGACCCAATCCTCTGAGATCTCGAGTCTCCGTCGTTTCCTCGGCAATTCTGAATGAATGGTAGTGGAATGGACAGCTACTCTTCAGGTGTTTCCTGTCGAGAAAACATTGGACAATAAATTGACACGACTAGCAGAATGGCGTCTAATAGGAGCTAGTGACGGAACCGGGCTCAATTTCGTCTGCGAGCTCGAGCGCCATTTCATCCCGGGTAAGCGCCGACTTCTAATTACAGTAACGAGAAACAATATAAGAAGAGAACCGATACGATGGCAGCCAGCAAATGGGCAACCCGATAAGCCGGGAGCGGTCTTCCCGTTGGACGTCGACTTCTTTCTCGTTCCTCTAATCCGATGAAAATTATAAAGGGAGGCTTTCAGGTCTGGGCGAGCCGAGGGGTATGAAGGCGTGCGAGAGGGGTTTCGAAGCGGGGATTGTCGGAGGACAGAAGTTCCTCTCTACGCCGGTACTCGCTTGCTACCGGTGTATAACGCGTTTTAGAGATGACCCAGAACCGTGGGGGCGGGGCGACTCACGGCTGAGCGCGGATGAGCCGGATTAGCTCCTTACCCCCTTAGCTCGTGCCTATAACTGCTGATGAATACGGATTAAGGGAGCACTGGCTGTGCACGAAGTGCGAAGCTGCTGGTCTCGCGCGACTCCGGCAACCCTCCCGGGCTGATTTCCTACCCTCGTAGACGGAGAAAACGCTCGAGCAAACCTAACCTAACCCCCACTTCCCTTCCTCGTCCACCGCCATCGCGAAGAGGAGCACGTTAATCCCTCTTGCAGGACCAAACACTCCTTAGTTCGAGATTAACTCCGGCCCGCCGGAAGCTGGCTATCCTCCGACTCTCTCCACGGACTCGCGATCGTACACCTAATTAATGCAAGAATCCCGCGCAAGGACACGCGGATGGAATTAAGGACGCGACGCAGAATTGGTCGACTACCGAACACTGTGTTACGGAATCAGCCGAAGTCGACTGAAACGAACGTAGCCAGTGAAACCCCTTTTCTCTAAGCTTAGTTTCTTTAGCTGGTGGCAAGCTTAATCCTTCAGGCTCGAAGCTATTGTATCCTGACTCCAGAAGTCAGGCGTTTCGGTTAATTTACAATATCTTCAAATGTACAGGAAGCATATTTTAATTCGAACTCTGTCCTTAATAATTGATGTAGAAAGTATCTCTCCTGCGTAAAGATCCACAATCTATTCACCTCAACTTCTAACCATTGAAATCAGCCTCACAGGAGTTAAAGTTCACAGCGTCTCCAAAGCCGTTCGTCGCCTCTTACGTAAGTTCGTCCCGAAAGTGTCGAATTCACCGAAGAGTCTGGTTCATCGGGGTCGAAATTAATTCCGGGATCGTGCAGCAGGAGCGCATCGCGCGACACACGGTCGAGCAGCCTCTCAGGATCCCGAAGGAGGTTGAAAAGCCTTTGGATCCTCCGGGAAAGTTTTCCGGGTGGCAAGTCACAGCTTTGAAAGCAAGCTGTGCCGGCCGGGATAAACACAGGGGCGAATTCTCCGTTCCAGTTGAGAAAAAGATCGCGTCGTCGCTTTATTTAACCAACGGCTTACTAATTATTTGCGGATAATCCTTGGGTCCTGGGCGGCGAGTTTTCGGACGTCAGGTTGATCCGCGACGTTTGACAACCTAGCGGATTAACTTCTCGCCAAGGTACCGGCAAATCTTCCGTAAACAGGCCGAATCTGTTTAGGATTTCGGCTGCAAGGGGCGGGTCTCCGATCGGTCCGGGAATCCTCTTAGGAAATTACTCGATCTAATCGGCCGGCTAACCAGCGTCGAATCGAAAGACCGCTCTCCCAGTTTCGCAAGAGTTCCCGGCAGCGATTTCATCGCGATCTCATCGCCAGCCTCCCTTGCGTTCTTTTCTGGGTCGCTGGAGGAAAAAGAAATGGCGTCGAGGAGACGCTCCCCTCTTCAGGAGATACCGCGGGGTCGGCGAAATCCGCAACATCGTCGAGGGGTCGGCTTGGCGGATAGTAAAGAAGAATAAAGCCGCGGAGGTGGCTCGTGCATCCGGCAACTCTCCTCGCAGACCAGACCCCTCGATTTTAGCGGAGCGGTGCAGTTCCCTCCGCCCCCGCAACCCTCCGACGGATTCTCTTTCGGCACTTTCCTCGAGCACACCCCCGCCACCGCCTCTCGCCCTCGTAGGGACGAAATGAAACCCTCAATATCGGTGATTGCTGCCGCAAGACGCTTCTTTGCCTCCCCGGAACGGGAACGTTCCGAGCGGAAAAAGGATCCGGAACCCTGCTCTCTCTCTCGCGCTCTCTCCCGCTCTCTTCATCTTTCTCCTTTCCACCCCCGTTTCCTATCTACCTCGCACCGCCACGATGATACCTATCCACCCCTGTCGGCCCGCAAACTCTCTCCTTCTTGCGCGAAACGAAGGGATGTTGACTCGCTGCTCGGCTCCAACTTTTATGGAGATGCATCCTCTAATATATCCGGGCCCCGCTTGCTCGCGCTTGTGTTTGACGAGCGTACTTCGCGAAGTATATTATCCGCCGAGACCTCGTCCTCCTTCGGCAACTCTGCCTTCTTTATCCTCTGCAACCCCCCTATCCCTTCTCGCCGCCATTTTATCCGCGACCGGCCCCCGAACCACCCCCGCAACCAACCCCCAGGATCTTCTTACCGGAGAATCACTCGAACGTGATTTCCGGTGAGGATAGTACCTTCCAGCGAAGGTGGGGGTGACTTTGCGCCGCGTGCTCCAACGAGAGAGCTATTTCTTTGTGGCCGACGCTATTACTCCGGGGGTGGTTTGCGTATGGCGAATCGGGCACCGTCTTCCGGCCTCAAAGAGAGTACCGGTAATAGATTGGCTGTTGAAGCTGCTTTATGAGGCCGGATTTGTGCCCAGCGGAAAATCGAAGTCCGTGATGCTCGATTCTTTCAGGAACTTTGTTTGCGATTGCTTGCTACTATTTAATTGGAATGCAGCTCAAAGTGTGTAGCTGAGAATGTCGTTACTAGCGTGCGGATTTTATGCATTTATGACAAAAACGAGTAGATCAAAACTGAATAATTTTTACAGGTCGTCTATATTTCTCACGAATCGAACGAAACGTTTTAGGAAAGCAGTGTAAAGTTTCATAACGAGATTACAGACTTTGATGATGAAGAGAATGCTATTAGTTTTGATCAAGATTGATAATGATTGCATAGATTTTCAGGTCGATCAGACCGGAAAAGAGATCCCTTCCGGCCAATCGGTGTGTCTCCCGAACGAGATGATCTTTTGCTTTGTCATTCGACCACCAGCACGGCAACTTTCCAGTTTCCGCCCTCGGGGGATTGTTCGACGAGAAGAAATAGGGTCGCCTGGAACTCCGAGAGGGTCGGACTTTCCGTTCCTCCCGTTTTTTCCGATATAAATAGCCTTAATTAGCGGCCGCTCATTGGCTACGGTTAATGGATCGTCAGATCGCGATACGTTTAACCGTTCGCTTTAACGATCACTCTTAAACCGCGTCGGTCTATCCCGTTTTCCTCCCGTTCTTTTCGGGTAAGAGCTTTATCTCGTTTGTTGAATATTTCGAACGTCCGATAATTAAACTCGAATCAACGAATAATCACGGAGTTTTCAAATCGTGACCAATTGAAAGAACTATTTGTCCTAACTAGTCTAGGATTTTTTAACTCGAAACAATTATGAATTTTGAAATCTCTCGAACGTTTTTTGAGCATTTAGTGACAAACAGTGTACCACCTAAATATAAATTAATTTCGACTTTTAATAATTTTCATAAATTACTATTACGCCTACCAGATATTTGTCATAAATGTGTCCGTAGTCTAAACGTTTCTCACGTTTCTCAATTTTCCGATGATAATAATCAGTGTACGTGGTGAGAATTGAAAGTCGAATTTATCGATTTCCTGGTGATTCCATTTTCGGTCGCCCTGGTCTTAAGAGATAATTGCATTCCAGAATTGCGGCGTTCACGTGTACCCACGTATCGACAGTCGTTTAAAGGCGGGGCTCCTGTCTGCTAACGAAGCAGCGGTGTCCGACCAGACATAAGCCGGTTTAATACCCTTAAATGAAAACAATACGATGTCGGCGAGCGGATAATACTTCCGGCCGTAAGTTAAGGCGAGCCGGTCAGACAGACGAGAAAGTCGATGGCTAGACTTGACTTCACGAGTAGCTCCACAGATCTCGACTGGACATGTCTCTGAGAGAACAACTTCTAAATTACAATGGAGCTTATATAATATAATTCTCCAAGTAGCCGCAAGAGCCTAAATACTAACACATATTGTAATATCCCCTTACTTACTTCAAATAATTCTCATGTTCTAAATTATTCTCAATTATAAATCAAATTGAATAGACCAGCCTTGAAAATCAAGGGTCACATTAAAATTAAAACGCGATCACTTTACAATGACCTTTTGCGAAAGTAGAGAGTCCACGCGATCTACAAGGGGGCTGAAAAGTGGTCCGGAAGACCGAGATCAAGCGTCCGCGAGTCGAGTCGAAGAGGGTGGGGGAAGATAGGCCCCGAGGGAGATAAAAGGGGGGAGTAGTCGCGGGTCCCGAGGCCCCTGGGCAGGATTTATGCGAGCTTGGGGCTCGGAGTCGGCGCTGGCGCCAGCGGCGGCCGCTGCCGTTCCTCCGGGCCCGTGGATGCCGCAATAACTTGCATTGTGTACGCGAGGGCCTCCGCGTAGGAATCTAACCCGGCGGGCCCGCGGGTCAAGTCGGCAGAAGACAGCAAACGCCGAACGAGAAGACACGGACCGGCTGGACATTATGCCGGAGAGGATGCTTTTCTAGAAGGCCGGCTGGCCTGGCTTGCGCGCCGTGTAATCGAGCCGCCTACTACTCTCGAGGCTTCCTTCATCCTCCGCCCCCGTGTGGGTCCTCCTTCGCGTCGTCACGAGTTCCGTGTCCAGCAACAGGGAGGTTTGATGTTGGTATGGATCGGATATAGGGAAATGGTCAGGTAAACCTGGCTGGCTTCTAACGTGCCGATGGAAATTAGTCGCGTTTGTGTCGTCCGCTGGAGTTTAGACGATGGGGGTGTGGGTTCGCCGGTGGACGTTCTCTGTTGGGAATGCTGCAGGATGAGCTGTACGTCTCTTATTATCGCATTGGTGCCTCTTGGTATTTGATTTTGAGTAGCTAACAGACGTCTTCCATATGGGTCACTGTAGAAAGGTTTTGCTTCTTCTGCAAACTTCTTGGCCATATAAAAATGTTGTAGTCCACTAATATTTTTCATGGTTCCCTTTAAAACAGATCCAGCAGCAGTGTGCGCAGAAAAGTAAGCCGGCATAAAAGGGATCGGCAGTGTGTCCGAGCAGCATTTGTCAAACCGCGGAGCTTATTCCAGCGAGGCGTACCGCGCAATCGCCTCGGCCGGCCGCAAAATCCAGCTCGTTCGCGGTCTGGAAGGAGGCGGCCGAGATGTTGGGGCGCACCTGCAACAAACGATATCGTATTCGCGCGTGGCCGGCGTGGACCACACCATGAATGGAGGCTGGGGTATACGACGATCCAGTTCAGCCGGTAACGGGGAGGCAAAAGGCAGGAAGGCGAGCAGGCAGGCAAGCAAGCAAGCAGTCAGGAAGGCAAGCAAGCAAGCAAGCAGGATCGGAGCATCAGCAGATCCCTTTTTGCGGCGCGCGTAGCCGCCGCGTTATTGTCTGTCCGACGAAAAAGGATTTATCCGTCCGGCATCTCCCGCGATCTCTTCCCCTCTGTATCGCCCCCTCTCTTCATGGCGGAGATCCACACGGTGCCCCATTCTCCGGCACGTACTTTGTCCCACCTCGAGGCGAGGCGCTGCTGCATAATGTAACAACGGTTCTTCGCCCGGGCGAAACGTCAAAGCCAGTGTGTTTCGCGAAGATTTAGGGAGGGTGGGGTTCCTCGGGTTATGAGTTATGAGCTCGACTGGTCTCTGTCTATCTCTCCTTCTCATCCGTATCTCTCTCTCTCTTTCTTCTCGCGGCTGCTGCACACACCCTCTCCTCTCCCTCCCGTTTGTCTCTCTTACGCGTGGCCCTTGATCCACGCGATACCACCGAGACTCATTGTGTCCCTGGCTGACTGGCTGCCTCTTCTGCCCGAACAACGACCCGAACAACGCCAAACAACGGGTCGGATCTCTAACCGCGGTACCTCCCCCGCCACACTAGGATCGTCTGACCGCTCTTCTCAACCGGAGAAGCTACTGAATCGGCCCCGGGGAGATTGCCACGCTTGATGAAGAGGTGGAGAAGAGCCCCGGGACCCCAGCCGCAGGGAGAAGAAGAAGAGTTTCGCCCATTGTCCCGGTGATAATTCCAGTTGCACGCGATACCCCGGAGTTGAAATCCTAGAGGAGGCCCCGCTGCCTTCCTCCCCCTCCCTTCCACCACCCTCTTCATCGCAAGGATTCCATTCTCCAGAGGTTCCAAGCTCGTTCGGGTGGTCCCCGATCCGATCCGCGGTGTGAAGCTGCTCGCGCGCAGCACGGTAGCTAACGCTGCAGCTTCTCAACTAAGCCTAAGGACGCCTTATCTGATGCGTCATCTGCCTACCGACTTGACTCTATCTCTGGCCCTCGTCTTCTTCTTCTCCTCTCCTCTCATCTCTTCCCTCGGATACGCTTCTGCCACCCGCCCGGTGGCTTATGGGGGACCAGGGGCCACCGCGTAGAGTTTCTAATACCTGTTCACTCGCGCCGCGAGATATCCGTGAGATATACCTCGAACGAAGATCCCAGATCATTACCGCGATTGATTCCGATGCGAACCGGCTTAATGGCGTGTCGCTCGAGGACCTATCGCGGAATCTTCGCCTAACAGGTACTTCGATGCTCAATGCAACGATATTCGAAAAATTTGCTAGGTTCGGCGACGTTAACGCATTCGTTGCTAGCCAGATTTCTATTAGCTTTAGACGAAAATTCAGTTTCAACGTCAGGAAGAAAAATTCGAGTAAATCCTCACTCAATCATCCCCCAATTATCCACTTATCAGGCTTGCCAGAAAATCTCTCCGAGATCAACACCATCTGCGACTCGACCGGAAGTCCTCGGTGTTTGATCTTGATTTAGTTTTCCCCACTAATCTGACTATCCCTGCCGAATATACGTGTTCCACGGGAGTCCACGTTGTCGGACCCCCCAGTAGTCGCAGGCAACTTACTATTCCACATAATACGCGCTCATATCTCAGGATTATAAGGTAGCCTGAGAGACAGCCTGACTTCAGGGTGGGGAAGAAAAGAGACCGAGAAACGGATAACCCGGAGAGCAACGAGAAAAGAAAGAGAGATAGAGCGATGAGGAGTGGAGGAGAGAGTGGAAGACGCATCTCGAAGAGTGGTCCATTCCAGCGTGACTTCGGGACGAGAAAGGGCAAGCGGTGTTCGGCGTGACGTGGCTTTAGGAGGTTCGTGCCCGGCTTGTACCGAGTGACGATACGCCTTAAATCCGACGACACGAGCTACGAGAACCGAGCGGGTGGAACGGGGGGTGGCTTTCAGCGTGCAACGCGAGCATGTGTAATAAGGGCCGAAGAATTCGCTCGGCTGGCGTCGACGGGAATGCCAACTATGGCGTCCGCGTTCCCTAGGTGCACCGAGGACTTCCGAGGTCGATGCATTCGCGGCGAGATTTCCAACTCGCTCGAACTGCGCCTGGATTTTCTTTCTCGAATTTTCGAATTCAGTGCTCTCCTTCCGATAGCGAAGCCTTGATCCGAGTAGGAGCTACAGATGAGGCGTTCGCGAATTTATTTACTCGTGTACCATTTGTCGGTTTAAACATCTAAAAGATTGAATACCACTTTAAAATTGCCTAGCGTATTTTACCCGAACATCCACAGCGCATTTCCGACCAATAAGGACTCGACAACGGCTAACAAAGCACAACCAACTCGACGCAACAAGAAGAGGACCCTCCACTGTGCGAGCAGCTCAACTCCGGCAAGTGGTGCACACATGTAAATCAAATTAATCGAAATATCGGTGGCGCAGTATATTCGGTGAGTGGGTACAAATACCAGTACAAAAAGGATCCACGTCGTCGAGTGAATTCGAGCCGGGAAACGGGTTGGGGAGAGAGGGGACCCAGAAAGTCCCTCTCCGAGGCGGTCGAAACGTTATTACACCAGCGAACCAGTTAGGATACAAGGGCACGTCTGTAAGGTCGGATCGAGGAGTTAAGGAAACTACCGACTACCGAAGGCAGTTGATACGAAACTAGTTTCGCGGCCTAGGATACACGTCGGAGGTCTGCGTGCACACAGAGAAATTCAGAGAGAGAGAGAGGGTGAAACGAGGGTACGGAACAGGGTTGAAAGTCGGTGCGAGGAGCTGCCAAGGGGCGGAGGAGCGAGACGGAAGGGGGGTGTCGACTGTTTGCCCTTCGAATGGAAGTTCTGGGGGTTGAGGGTGGCCGTTCCCCGGGTTTCGAGTGGTACTTACCGAATCGACACGGGCCAACTCAATACATCAAAGACCTTCTAGCCAACAGCCGTGGTTATATGGAGCGACGGGGGCTCCGCCGCTTGCCACCTCCGATGTCCATACATAATCATGGGCCGTCTTTGTCCCTCGAAATTGATTTATTATTCAAAGTGACGCGTGTTTCACAATGTGTATTTACCACGATACGGTTTCGGGCGTGAAACACGTCGGGCCCTCTACGGACACCGTTGACCACCTTTGTACGCGTCCGCCTAACCCGCATATACGATGCCGAAGCCGCTGCCCACCCCCACGGACGACGTGAAGAAATTTACCTTTAACTTAGACAGCTTGTCCCGGCGACCGGCGCACTTTGAATGTCGATCAACGACCGTGGAATACATTTTCGACACGAGCGCCGATGGTCTTGCGGCCGCCGACCTTTTTCCCTCCGACCAATCTGTTTGCCTCGAGCGCAATCGCTATCGATCGAGACGCTCGCTCGACGAGTCGATTAACCCGAATTTAGACTTTTCACTTTCGACGTACATCCCTCGGACGACACGATCAAACAATCAAAAGAAAACTATGCATTATACGTCAGTCTTGAACACTGTAAAAAGTACTGGTTCTGCATTATTTAAACGATTGAATATTATGTTTTGTAAAACGTTCCCCGAATTCATTATTTTTTAATAATTGACTGCTTTCGCCGTCAACATTTTTCCATTAACCGGCGCAAATATGAAAACGTTTAGTATAAACAAAATTTTCAGGTGATACATTCGATTGAAGTGTGGTAGGTCTCGTACCACAGGGAGGAGGGATGAATCCTTTCTTTTTGCAAATGTGTCGATTCGTCGATCGATCCCGAAGGACTCGTCCACGGAGGTAATTGTAAGGAGTAGGTTGCAAACCGCGAGCCTCGGTAGCAAGCGAAAATATTGACAGAAAACAACCGTCCGAAGTTAATTAAACTCGGTGAGCTGTGTTTCCCGGTGCCTTCGCTCGCCCGGCCGGCATACACTTCGAGTAGTAATTTCCTGATGGTGTGTACGTGGATCCTGGCGACCGAACGAAGTGGACAAACAGTAAGTTTCCCCCAGTGGTACGTGTTTCTGATCCGAAATTGTGTTCTTATATATACACGTGCACGTCCCCTACAACTCCCACGCGCGTCTTTGTTCGACGCTACAGGACTTGACAAAAGTGCTAGGACGGTATTCCTTTCTCTGTTGTTTGCGTCCTCGGAGTTGGATTTTCAAACACGGTGAAAATGTTGGACGAGGAAAAGCCATTGGAAATCATTAATTTAAATTTTTAATTTATTTGAATTTGAGTATTTTTAATTTGTCTTTAAAAGTATTCGTTTGTGTTTAAAAGTATAATCCATTTATACCTTCAGAGATAATTAATTTATACAAATGAATAAAATAAATAATACATACAACCTAAATAATAAATATAATACAATAAAGTATTTTTACCTAATTGAGAAATGTGCGATTTTGCCGGAAGAAAATGAGCAGGAAGGAAATTTGATTGTAACGTGTTTCGTTCCCGAAAAAATCGAGTCTGAATCTACGCCCGTTTAGTTTCCATTCGTGTCCTTGTCGGTGAAAATAAATACACTCGGCGACATAATTTACTGTCGGCGTAAATCAGCGAATACCCAGATAAACAAATACATTTTTTAACCTGTTGCGTTATTTTCCACCGTATCTGGTTCCGTGTTCACGAGCACAAATAAAGACAACAAACAGTGAAAGCTGTATTTGTAAAAGCATTGTCAAGTGCACGCAGCTTGTGAAAATATGAAATTAAAAAAATGTACAGAGAATGTAAAGTTATTTTATTACCGTTATTGCGACACGAATAAAAATGCGTGGGAACGTGTATCCCGAATGTAATCAAGCACTAATTCAGAGGGATTTATTTTCCAAAACGAAAATTTCATTTAAAAGGTGAAGTACACCCTTACGGAAAATAGTTTCAACTAAATCGTCAGGGGGTTGACGAGTATAAATATCCTTACGTGTTCATGGCATAGAGTATAAATGAAATTGAAAAATCTGTCGCGGCATCTGCGAGTCGTGAAGACCCGGTGTCCCGTTCGCCGCATTACACTTGCACCCCCAGCATCAGACGACAGCTTACTAGGAGCGGGGGTGGTTGGCGGAATAAAATGAGAAGGTAACGAACGAGGTGTCGGTTCGCGAGGAGGCAGTTTCGGTAGGTGGTTTTGCGTGATCGCATGCACGGCAGAGAGGCGGACGAGATTGATATTGGTTCCTGAGCGAGCCGAGGAAAACGGTATGGGTTCGGAGGGCGGTTCGCTGATATTGGGCATTCAATCCTAGCCAACCCCGATTCTCTCACGCGCCCCTAACAACGCATTAACATGCATGAGGCCTGCGTGATTGTTTTACCCTAACCCGCCGCCCGCTGCCGCCCTCTCTGCCAACCGTGTGCCCTCTGCCGCCACTGCCACCCCCTACCCACCCCCTCCTGTAACCCCCTTGCAGCCCCCCTCTCGCAAACCCCCGTCCTCGAATCTGAGTAGGCAGCGGATCGTTGCCGGCGAAAACTCTGCCGGCTCGCTGTGCGTGCATCCAATGCAAATTTAATGTTGAATATCAATGGCCAAACGCGGTTCAAGCCGCTATCGCCGGAGCGCGGAGATGAAACGGACCCGGCCGGCTCGTTAACGATATTCTCCCCCGCTGTTGTTGACAGTTTTTTGCGCGGAACCGTGATTCCGCGCCGCCGTTAATTTCGAGCACGGCGTAATTTCGACGAAATTTTTATCGCCCTCCACCGACGGCTACGAGGCCGGCACTTTTGAACCGCGCTCGAAAACCCGACCACCACCGCCATCATCGCCCACACCACCACCGTCACCACCACCACCACCACCACCACTACCACCACCGCGGTCGCTACCCCCTACCAACGACCCTATGCTGTATCGAACTTTTGGTCGGAAGTATGACACGGCTCGATAGATGAAAACCGGGGGATCAAACAATGATCCTTTGTCGAAAAATGCTAATTTGCCGGGAAGAAAGCTGTATCGCTTTTTGCACGGCCCCCGGGCCAACCCCCTTTTTCAGCCGGTTTATTGGATGTGTTACATGAGGGAAATTAATGGCAGGACTCCGCCGTGTGTACTGTATTTCGATTATTTTTGTGCATCGGGTTTTATTGAAGAGCCGTGTGGTTTTAGTAATAATTTTGGTTAAAAGTGATGACCGCAGGAATTGAAATTCGTATATTATGAGTGCATACCAGATTCCATGAGGGTGCATGTACCGAAAGACCCTTACAAATTAAAATAGATAAATTCATTTCAACTCTCTTAATTCTTGTTTTAATTTGATCAATTTTAATCGCTCTCCACCAATTGCTAAAAATCTTACGACAGCATAAAAACATTTTCACATCATCTGTGACACTCCTAAAGTCGCGGGCGCACTCTCGGTCCTCGCTTCGTCGGATAAAAACCTTAACCCTACGATTTTTTCCAGAGGAATTTTTCCCGCAGAGGTTCTCCTCAGCCCGGCAGTAATAAACATAAAACAGTTTTTTTCTCATTCGAGTAGGTAACGTGAGAGAGAATCTATTCGTATACACACACGAAGCAGTAATTCCCGGTGGCCGTAATACCCGCAGGTTATCCCCGAAAGTATATCCGCGGAATGATAACATGGATTTGCCGATAAACGTTATCGATCCCGTCCTCCCCGTGCTCGCCAACCGCTTTCCACGTTAGAACGGGCCGCGATAATATAGTCGTTGTAAAATTATGGCCGCCATCGTCTCTCTCTTTTGCGGGGGCGGCGCTCTTGCTTCTCCGCGGAGATCGAACCCTCTCGTTTTCGCGTTATAGGTGCTACCACACTCCGAGCCTATGAATACTAAGCAGTTTATAAAAATGTTGATTTAGCACCTTTGCCAACTTATGCGCACCCGGCCGCCATCGCCGCCGGGTCGCTCGCCTAACCCTGGGACCTTTCTTTCTTCGACGTCTGCGTCGGTAGTTTTTATGCCGGCGAGTGCGACCGCCGTGGTGCTAAAACTTTCAAAGCGCACTCCATCGGAGGAATATGAAATTTCGGAAAATATTCGGCCCCGGGATACCGTTCCCGAGAACCCGGGTCTTGAACCATCGGCGAACTACAATTCGGTTACAGAGTTGTCTGCAAGCATTATGTCGAATCCGTTCCATTCGATTTGATCGAATTTGTAAAAGTTGTTTGATACCAAGTAAAGCATATGTTCTATTAATTACTTTTCCGATATTTTATTCTTTTATCGAAATATGAGAATGATCTCGACTTTCCGTATTACAGTGAAAAGAGCTGACCTGAACCGAGCGACCAGGCCAAAAACAAAACCCGATCCGAAACAGCGAGTATCCTCGTCATCCTCATCGACCACGCTGGACCTCACCCCTGGCTCGATGTGCAATCAATGAAGCGTCGATCGCAACGAGGACCTCCTGATAGCCGAGGATGATCCTCCGCCGGGGTATCTTCATCGAAGAAACCGTATCCAGGGTCCGCTTGTAGGCGAGATCAAAGGTCCGAGGCTGGATGGTCGTTTGCGGATGTTTTTAAGCATGATCGGAGCGAGGGGGGAGAGGATCCTCTTGAACCAAGTCCCTCTGTAACCTAATTTGATGTCCCTCCGGGTTCCCGGGAGCGCGCGAGTAGTCATCGAGAAATGGGGTGGGGATAATTACCGATTAAAGAGATTAAATCCCGCGGCGTATCGATTCCTGGGCCTATAATCGAGCCGAAAGAGACCTCGAGGGGGAGGGGGCGATGGCGGAGAAAGAAGAGCCGAGAGGTGAACTGAGGCCGTGGTTACCAACTGGTTGGAGGGGGGCATGGTTCAGAAGGGAGCGCGGGGAACGGCGGGGTCGCCTTTGTTTCTGATTTGAGGGGCATCCTTACGAACGGGTTAGCCGCACCAGTGATCACCAACGCTAATTACAGCGGATCAGTCCGGACGAGTTTAAAACTCATTCCCTCCCCGGCGTTTTAAGCGGCGCGAAAGGGGCTTCCCGACTCGCTGCTGATTGGCCGGCCGGGATGACACCAAAGTGCCCCAACATGGCGTCTTATCTGATTTCAACCGGGGAGAAGAGGACAGGGCGGAACGTTATTACGACTTCCGGAGCCGTTTATTCGATTAATCCGAATTCGAGGAGTTTTCGTTTGCCCGGGGCTCCTAGCTCCCCCCTACACCCTCATCGCCACCCTTTAGTAATCTTCTGAGCCGTTCGTTCCGCTCGATGATACGCTCCGCGGTTTGCAGATCCGCGAAACAGCGGCTCGATGCCGTCGTTAACTAGGATTGCTCGATTTCCTTCAACATTTTCCCCGTCGAACCCCTACGACACTGGGTCCTTGCGATTCCGTCGGAGATTGTCTTCGGTCGACGATTCTCATGCATGGATTATTTCCTGGTTGCTCTGTAACAAAGTATACATGGGTTTTGTATATTATTGGACGACGAATTTTACATATCGTATTA
Organism: Lasioglossum villosulum; assembly: GCA_963971365.1. Lineage (NCBI taxonomy): Eukaryota > Metazoa > Arthropoda > Insecta > Hymenoptera > Halictidae > Lasioglossum > Lasioglossum villosulum. The sequence continues at coordinate 33,397,949 of OZ020502.1, read as the reverse complement.
AAGTTCTCGCAAATCAAAAAATCTGAAAGTCTCGCAACCGCAACTTCAATTTTCAGTAACCGCTGAAAGTTGATCTCGTATCTCATCATCTCTTCCCACAGCACCGGACCAGATTCCTTTCAACTTTCCACGTCTCCATGAAAGCAATCATCCCCAGGACAACGCGACGACTTATACAAACGCGATTAGGCTGCAAACCCAGGAAACGAGGTGCCCTACCATACGGTCTCGTACGAGCCTGATTTGTCGAGGGACAATACACCAGTCGACTTTTCCAGGACATGGCTGAATCGGATCGCGTCCGCCATTGTAATCGAGCGCGGAGAATGCAACAGAAAAATTCTGCCAGGAGGAACGCGGGACATCGATGCTCATGCAGGAGGTCCTGTGACAGGACTCCCGTCTAAGGGAGCGAAGGGACACCGGAATCGGCAGGACATCGCGGGATACAGATGTTCTACAAAACAGCCGAGCCACCGAGTCGCTTATAATAGGCGACACCGGGTTTATACGAGGACGCTAAGTAGCAAGCCCGCAGGACTGCCGGCACAATGCCAGACCCTTCGTATATTTTGACTTTTTGACAGATGGCTGTTGGCTGCGAGCTGCCTCGGATGACTTCCGCTCCGCGTGTGCGCCGCGATGAGAACGTCGAGGACGGGATGGCATTCAGACGAGCACGAAACGCGCCTGAATCATTTATCGGAGGGATTAAAGCCAGAAAAAAACGCCCGGGGGATCGCTGAATGCCTGTAGTTTTTACCTATGGAAAGTATACTGTCATTCCCGGATTGTACAATTTGTTGCTCGCCTTTGTCACGACGGTGTCCTCCTTTGGGATCTTAGGATTGTTTGGTCGAGATGATAAATAGGCCTGGTGCATGGCCGAGAATTTTCTGGTGTCTACCTCGTGAGTAAAAAATATATGTCTAGTCTGTAACGTTTGTGGTTCTAGATAATGTTGATATTTTCTGTAAGACTGTAAGCAGGAATGCAGATCTCTAACAAGAACAATGTCCACCTTCAGATCTCTCTGAAAAACTTCAATGAATCCCAAGTCCACGAACCAATCTTTGCGTCATTGAGCAGCTAAGAGTTTCCAGTCAATGGCCAGCTCGAACAGCTTAATGTGTCCACCACCTGGACCATCTACGTCGGCCATAAAAGAGGACAACACTGTCGAGGCGAGCCAGCGTGAGCCCGCTAAAAGAGCTCTATCTTCGAGAAAGTCGTCTCATGAAGATTCAATTGGCACCTGAGATCCTCCTCCGTCGATTTAGCAGAGCGATCGCACAAAGAGGAACCTTGCGGGAGTCTGGGCCAGTAGACGGGGCCCGGAATGCTATTCGAAGGGTCAAGTCCGGGTCGAGCGGACCCGGTAAACATCTCATCAGAGTAGAATGGGTCCTGCCACGAAGTCGACCAGTGTTTACAAAATCTGGTGGTCCAGTGTCCGCTAAACATGTCCACAGGTAAAGTTTGCTTCGGGTCTCTCAGCACGAGCACGCTCGCCGCGTGTTACCGATTCTTCGCCGGGAGTCTCTGTTCGTTCACAGGACATCCCCCAACTCGTCCAGGGTCCCGGAACACCGGAGCTGGAAGAAATAATTGCCCGTAAAAGCCGCGTCGCCCCGCTAACTTCGTGAGCCAGCTGAATGGCGGCGTGGCAGCGGGGGACGAGCTGTTGTGACCGTCGCCACAATGAAATCCTTCCAACAGGACACTGTGTAAACGCTTCCGCGCGGGAGGCCCGCGCGCTGATGACTCCTTCTGCCCGCGAGCTGCTCCCACGAACGAGAATTCGATTCGCCTTTGTTGCCCGATCCGACCGGAAAACGATGACTCTATCCCGATGGGACCAGACAAGCCCCGTTGCATCATCGCTTTCACTTTCTGACCTGGTTCCACTGACCCACGGTCCCCCACGATTTTCCACGATTTTCTGGGACCCTTTCCATTCTGTCCACTTCTGAGCTCTTGGGAAAGGGTTGCTTCTGTGGTTCAGGGAGCGAGTTTAATTTCCAGAATTCGTTTAAATCGTACGTGCATTGAACAGTTGAGTTTTTGCATAAAAAATCGCAGTTATCAGCTTGTCTAATTGTGTTTATTTAATATGTTTTATTAAATGCAAGGTTCGTTTACAAATATTGGTAATTTAATATTTGATGAATTAAATTGTTATATTTTACGGATCATATATGGCAGCGAATGCGTTGAATTCACCGAAATATTTGTCGCGGCGAGCGAAGATTGCGCGGTACGACTCTGGCGGCGTTGCAAATTGGAAACGGAGAGTGTGCGATCGTCGGACGTGGCGATTCCGCTTGGGCCTTGATATTAAATCGCAAGCTGTTCGCGGGAAGCTGAAAGCACCCTTGGAACTGCTCATTCCGGCTCGGTCTCCATCCGATCCGGGCCGCGGTTCCGCAAGGTGTTCTCGGTGTAATTCGACCGGCGTAATTCTCGTAAAGTTCAATCGTTCGCGCGGCCATTCCGCCGTCGAATGGCTACTCCCCGCGGGCCGGCGATCAAATATCAGCGTATACACTTAAGCTCTTATGCAAACTGCATCCCGATGCACCGCGCGCGGTGCAATTTCGATCGCGCTCCGCCCGGAAACGCGCCATTACGAGCCACGGTAATGTTTATCAGTCGACGGTATATTAAAGAGTCTAAAGCGGGAATATTTTATCGGGGGTGGCGAAATAGGAGTGCATGGTAAATTTGAAAAGTTGGTAATGATTGAGGAGACGGCGAAATTGAATATTATAATTTATTGCTTATTGCGGCGGGCACTGCGGACCGCCGTTCTCTGGCCGGAACGAGAGCGAGATTTTTGTGTCCCGCCGCGGATATCCAGCTCCAGTAATTTTATTAAATTTTTCGAACCCTTTGATGCCTCGTTATTTCAATTACTTTCCGATTCGTTCGGAACTGTGGCCGACGTCCAATATATTAAGTACGGTAATAACGAGACTGTACATTTTCGTGCATAAAAAGTTTCAATAATTTTCAAATATGAATTTTAAATGAAAAATATCGATCTCATCTAACTTTATACTTCACGAAATTCAAGGACCTCAGCAGGTTAAATGCAGCAGTCTTCTTTCGGGTTAAGAAACGCTGTAATTAAACACAAATTTATACTTCTCGATCTCCATACAAGAGCCCAGAAACCCTGCGAAGAAAGAAGTAAGCCGCGGTCGTGTTAAAAACAGTCTTCCATGACTCAGTGCGTGCCACAAAGTGAAGAAAGGCGTTCTAGCAGGGCGTAACAAAACAATTCACTACTCGAGCGTTGCTTTCAGAAAGCTGACGCATGTAGACACATTAGATCGTCATTTCTCGTGGTCGGGCAGGACAATTACGGATCCCGGGGTAACGCGTATAAGCATTTAAAAGAAACGCGTCCCGGAGATCCTCGGACCGCGTGTCCCGGGGACTGGTCCGTGGAACCTGACCACCCTGAGCGGCATGATTTATGGGGAGCCGTCGTAATAGCGCGCGATTCACCGCTCACAGAAAAATATTTGTGCCGGGGACCCGATTGTGCTCGGCCCGGAGATCTGGCCAAACATTTTCATTTGTGGAAGACGGGAACAGAAAGAGAGATCGCTGGAGTGAAAAAAGAAGAAGCGAGAATAGTAAGAATCGGGGAAGAGGGCAGAAACCGGGAGACCGAGTGGCCGGCACATAATAACGGGTCGAACGATCGGGAAAAGTGAAACGTCACCGATACGCCATTCTGCGAGGTCGTTCTCCTCTCTTCTGGGTGAGTACACGAAAGAGGACCACCTGTGCTCTGACGTCTTATTTCGTCCGGCGGCGCACGGCCCACAGCGATTACCGTTTAACGATTACAACCGTGTCCACGGATACCCGTAACGCCTTCATTCATTACCACCTACCGCTCCGGGACCTGACGGCCGCGATTAATTAATGCTGCCCTCGCGCTTAACAAGTCTGACTCGCCGACGACATTCGAGCATCGAACGATAAATTATTCAAAATTCTCCGATGCAATAAGCACTTGTGATACCTGAGTCTGCCCGATAAGGTACGAATATCTGGTTGGAAGCTTGTGCAAGGTAAGATTTATAATCTCTACTCGGTAATATCTCTTTTTGCATTTTATTTTACCCGTTGCGTAGCGGACGTGTTCGATAAAATAGTTCGCAACCGATATTGTTTCTGGTTCCTTCGTGATACAATTATTTCAGCTTATAGTTGTAGCAGTCGTGCATCATGAAATTTTTAGAGATGTAATCAGGATGATAGAAAAATTTCTAACACTTCTCTCTTGCAGAAAAGTAATGAAAAAATTTCAGTAAACAAGAAGAATAGTACGTTCACCAAAATATGCTTAATAAATAATATAAAACACCTCAATAGAAAAACTGTCGACTGGAAAATCATTGATCCAGCCAAGAATACAGCGATCCCCAAGCTTCTACTGGCACTGGCGACACCGCAATGAAATTTCGATTAGATCCGTGGCAAGTTATGCCAGCGACAAGGTGGAGAAAAAGGCGCGCGACAGCAGGAATTAAGCGAAGCGGTGGCGCTCGCGTGCAACTTCCGAGGATCGTCATTGTGAAGGAGAAAGAGACGTTCCCATTGAGCCGGTTCCTCGGACGAGTTCCAAGGGTGGCACTCCTCGGTGTGGGTGGCATTTTCTCACTGCGAGTTTTTCGCTCCTTGGTCGTTGGAATCGTAGACGATCCGTTTGAATAGGAGCCCCCGTCTTTTTTTCTTCCTTTTGGGTTCTCGCGTCTTCGCACACTCTCCTCGCTCTCTTCTTCTCTCTCTCTCTTCTGAAATCGCATTTATGCGCGAGTTACGAGCGACCCTCTTCTGCCTACTCCACTTTTCGTATACCTTTATGGTAGCGCCATAGAGACGTCAATCAGTCGGCGTTGCCTTCCTTTCACGAATAATTCTAAAGTCCGTCCCTTCGTCAATCGATCTGCAACCTTGCTCTTCCATCTTTCCCTCTCCCTCTCTCTCTCTGTTACTGTATCTATTCTTCTATCTTTCTCAATCTCTCTTTTCCTCTCTCTCCCCAACGTTCTTCTCTCTCCAGTCGCTCATCGCGGAATCCGCAAATCGGAAAATGGGAGCGTCGTCTGCATCTGCATGAATGCACTAGAGAAAAGGGGAAGAGGGGATCAGAGGACTCAATCGGTCCTGACGTGTATCGCACATCTGCGAGATCCGTTCGCGACGCTGCTGCCAAGAATAGCGTCGTCGCGCTATCCGTATCCGGTCACCGTGATCTCACCCGCCGGAAGATATGCTCGCCGGATGAATTCGATCGGTCGCTGCAGAAAGATAAACCTCTTCCACGAACGCTAAGATCCACGGTCACGATCCGCTGTGATCAATCTGTGGCACGGGCTCTGCGCAGCGAAGAGGGAACAGGTGGACCGCGCTGATGTTTATTCTTGAACAATTAGTCATCGTTTCTTTCGAACCATAGTTGCGGTATTTTACAGCCGATTAGACTTTGAATAAAATCCAGCAAATATTGTGGTCGCAAGTGTGCTACATTATTGTCAATGAAAAATCGCAAGATTTTATCTAAAATAAGAGACACATTGATTTATTGAATTTATTCATGAATATCTAGAAGACACGGTACGTTGTTGAAAGTATTATTATAAACATAATCGTCGAAACAAATGCACCAAGTGGAAGCACAAATATATAAAAATGGGAGTTGGATTTGTTGGGCTCAGTGTTGAAAGGACTACGATAATGCTGACCGTACGCAGGGAGTTGAACTGGTCATGTCACAGTTTTAGGATGTCTACGACCGAAGATGTCCTAGCTGTAAAAATAACGACAATGATAATTTCCGCTGTAGAAGGATTTGGTTAGGCCACCGTTCGCAGTGGTAGGATCTCGGGGGTTGCATCTGCACCTCCGTAACGCGAAGTTGTTGCCGCGAATCGATCGTCGGGCTTTGGGGGTGTGCAGAGGGTGGGAAGCGGTAGCAGGAGCAAGCGGAGAACGCGGAGGAAGAGGAAGAGGAAAAGGGGTGGGCGGTGGTCGGCGGTGGTGGCAAACGAACGAAAAAATGCAGCAGTCCGGTGCAGCGCGGCGGCCGATTATCGGAGACGAGAGACGTCCGTACGGACGTGCGGACGGATGGACGGACGCGGACGGTTTGACTTTGCATGAATGCGCAGATGCGGGTGCAACAGCTTGCGTAACGCGGCCGACAAAGAGCAAAAGGGAGACTTCGCACAGCCATATTGCCTCCTGTCAATCACAACGGCCGCGCGCGTTTCGTCTCGTCTCGTCTCGTCCCGTTTCGTCTGTTTCTCTTCTCTTCCCTCGTCACTCGTCTCCCGCGGATCGTTGAATTTTCTCTCTCCTCTGGCAGCATCCACCATCCACTACCACCTCCCTCCCCCAAACAGTTCGCGTGACGTTCATCCCCGTTCGAAACCCTCTCTCGCCGTGTGCAACGAACCACCCGCCGCCCCACACACGGATCGACACACAGAACGGGCCGATCGTTGCGGAGGAAACGCGACAATTTCGCCGATTGGACATCCCTGTTCTCGAGGAGCCACCGATTCATACGGATGCTGATGAGTCCGTCGATTGATCGGCCCCCGAGAGCCAGATTTCGGCCGCCAGGTCACCGACAAAAGCGTGGCCGCCGGCCAATAAAATATATTGCCCCGATCCTCTCGGCCAACGAAGATCGCGAAAGATCGAGCGCCGATTGGGCAATTGCACGGCCCAGCTCGATCTCGCAGATTGATTCGACGAGGAGGTGGACCACTGCATTCCCACACTCTCGAAAACGCACACACACTCTCTTTCTCTCTATGCCAACGACTGATCAAATTCAGGGAAAAAGTTTCTTCCGCTGATTGGACCTGTCGTGGTTGTTTCCGCGACTACGACTGGGTGGGTGCTTCGAAAAATAATATTATTTTACAGAGATTGCTCGGATGAGATATTGCTCGTTGAAATCCTACTTTGGCGGTACAAATTGTACACGGATCGTAAAGAAGAAATCTGTAAGAGAATTATCGTGTTAGACGGTTGCAGACCTGAAGACATTGAAGAAAAACTAAGAAGTTTTTATGACAACTAAATGCAACGTAAGACTTCCACATATCAAAAGATCTAAGACGGTATTAATCGATTAGGACACGCTGAGAATCAACGAATTGATCATCCAACACGACCTAAGACGACAGTTTCGCGGTAGACCCCGTTGTAGCGTACACACGGTTCCAGCGCGAAATCTTCGAGGTGTATAGTATATCGTGGCCGGGATCGTTTGTTTCTGCGGACCGTTTAGCCAATTGCCGCAACAAAGGCGCTGCTGGCTCGCGGAGGGGTTGTTTGTAGCCGGAGTAATGGCCGCCGAGGTAACCCTCCTCCCTTGTCCCTTCGAGCTTCAGCTCCGCTGAGCTCGTTCCACCCCCGGGCCAAAGAAAGACAGCGCAGCGCGACGCGCGGAGGGCGAGCCATTGTAGGAAAAAGAGAGAAGAGAAGAGGGTTGAGGAGAGAGAGAAGCACGACGAACAGGAAGAAGAGGAGAACGAGGAGGAGGAGGACGACGAGGAAGAGGACGAAGAGAAAGAGGAGGGAACCGGGACGAGGTACTCGATCTACCCCGTACGGCGGAGCATTCCGCGCGGCTGCAGGTTTTGTAGGTAGATATGGGGGCGGGTAAATCCGAACAGGAAAGCAGCCCGGCGCGTTCGAGAATCGGGGATTTATTCGGAAACTATTGCACGAGGGGGCGGTAGGTGTAGGTGGCGTAGGAGTAGGTGGAAAGGCGAGTTTAGAGGGCATGGGTTGAACCGGTGATGGCAAGGAAAACCGAAGAGAGAGAGGGAGAGAGAGGGGGAGAGAGGTACAGAAGAGAATGAGGGTGGAGGATCAAGGGTGGTTCGGGTATATCCGGTGGTAGCTAAATGCTTCCACCTCTTTCCTGGTCGCGCCTCCGGATCCGGCGGCGTCGTTCACCGGCGGATTCCCTCTAAACAGCTCGAAAACGCTCAAACGTAATATATTATCGGACGTATACGGAGCAGCGGCGTATTTATCTGAGCAACGACGCGACGGCGGGGGTGGCAGAGCAGAGCGACGCAGACCGACGCTGGCACGCCGGCGGCCGGCCGAAAGAGGGAGCCGTCGTAAAGCTGCCAGCGCAAAGTATTGCATAAATAAGTGCGCCAGCGAAATATTCATGGCCGTGCCAAACCGTCCTTCCACCCACACTCACTGTATACATAGATGCACACGGATATAGACGCGCCTCTGTGTCGACCAGCGGGCGCGAGCCGACCCTCCCTTCGCCCTCCCACGACCATCAACCTCCGCCTGAGCCGGATATCCCGCGTCGTTTCTATATCACCTACCCCCGAAAAGCGCGGATCTATTCATGAGCGTCTCTATCAGTAGCGCCTCTCGTCGATAAATTTACTCGCGCGCATCCCCGCCGTTGCCCGCACCCCCTACGCCCATGCTACCCGAAGAAGGCCCGTATTTGCGTACGGGCCAATACCCGGATAGCGAAACAGTCCGAGACTCGTCGTAAATTCTCACTGAGAAACCGTTGCTACCGATGATTTCGTTTGATCCCTTCGCGAAATTGTTACGCGAGAACTAGATCAGGCTGGTTTCGTAGATGATCGTGGACACTTGGTACTCTGCCATTTAAACAATCCGCAGGTTTTGAAAAAATTCTTTAAAAAATATTTAGGTAGAAAATCGTGCAAAGTTCCACCCATTTTCAGTTGTAACATCTCCTAAGGTCGCGTGCGCCGTTCCAGGGTCGGAGCGACCCTACTAACCCCCAAACCGATACTCGCTGCGACTACCATCACCAGGAAACCATCGCCCGAACCATTCCCGGAAGAATTCGGTCGATTCAAGGGCGAGTACTTAGACGTTACACGCAACGGTTGTCGGCGTTGGCGGAATCTCGGCGAAAGGGTGCAGGCAACAACGACGAAGGTAGACAAGAGAGAAGGGCTGCGACGGAAAAAGAGGTTGATGGAGGGGTAAACGCGAGGATGGAGGTGGAGGTCGAAAGAAGTCTCCATCAATAACGCACGTCCGCGCCTTGAGACGTGGAAGACCGCAAGATTAATCACCCTTCTTCTCTCGCTTTCTTGCCTACGTTTATACCCGTACGCACGACAATCGGGAGGAGCCCTCCGGCTTCTTCAAACAAACGTAGCCGCGACGCGACGCGACGCTCCGTCGAAGCTTATCCTCCTTTTCTTGCTTTTTATCCGTTCTGCTCGCTCTGCCCCACGGTTTTCGACGCATTCCGCTCGGCGCTCGGCCGCGTGTTCCCGCCGCCAATCAGGCGAAAGAGAAGATTTTTGCAAACGCCCTTCCCGAGTTTTTTGCCGAACAATCGAAGCCCCGCAGCCACCGATAGTTAATTGCGAAAATATAAATGCCGGCTAATCGGGCCGCCGAAACGTTTTTGCGAACGGTTTGTTCGGAGCGGCGCCAGAAGATGTCCCGAAGAGGAGTGTAATTAGACTGGCTGATTTAGAGAGTCCCGTGAAATTCCTCTGGGACGGGTCTGTCTGCTTGTGTTTCGTCGTGCGATCGATTCCTCGTTGGATCACTGCGAAAGTTCAAATTTTTGTAGATATTTCATAAATTGGAAATTTACAGCTTTTGTGCAGATTTGAACTTATATTATATTTTACCAGTTCAACAGATGCGAATTTAATTATTGTATCGGATGAGATGATGTCGTAGACGGAGGAGCCTAATAAGACGCGTTGTGCAACGCGCAGAGCAGCACCATCGGCGGTTAAGCCCATAAACGGTGCCGGTATCGACATCAACAGCTCGCTAGCTCCATTGGGGTGCGAGCCGGAGCCCAAGTTAAACACATGTTACGTATTAGCGAAGGATATTGGGAGCGGACCGTGCACCGGTTGTTTACCTCCAGGAATACGCGACTATTTCCGTTGTGCAGCCGTTTCCGTGGATCCTCGCACTAGGGGGGTGTCTCCTCCGGCAGCGAGGATCGTTGACAGTACGCCAACTGACGGAGGAAATTCAACGGAGATCTCGTAAATTACGATGTAACTTTCAAGCGGTCGAAATAGCTCGAAGAAAAACAACGACTACTCGGTTTGACACGATGCCGAAAACTTTCAATCTTTCCCTCTTTCTTGACGTTCCCATCCTGCTGACGTAATTATTGTTGCAGGGAGGAAGACACATCTGCCTGAGTTCATTCGTTTTGCTTCGACTTCAAACAAATGTACATCAATTTACATTTCAAATAACAAAACCCATAATCCACACACAACAAATAAAATAACAATTGGGAGAGTCGAAGTAATCCCTAAAAGTATTCTACAATCCATTGTAACGTAAAAACTCCCCTTCCCACACTTATTGGAGCAAATTGTGCAATAAGTCCACGAGCATCGAACGCGCAATAAATTGCAAGAAATAGAGTCGTCGACGAACGATAGGGAGTCGTGGTATTTGAAACAAGAGTGCAATTGATATTCGCACCGTGGCTCGACGCGACCGTATGGGGTACAAGGTGGATAACTTCATTTCCGCGAGGTGGATGCGATCTTTACACCGAGTTACCTCCGATATCCAGCTGCGAGCCGTTGATAACACGCTCCTCCCTCCTTTCTTGGGGCCCCCCGACGGGGACGAAGAAGTTAGCCGACCGTGAGGGGGTCAGGAGGGGGCTGACGACCGCATCGTTTCTCTTCATCCGCAGCTGTAAGCCGAAGAAAGAGGGGGCGGGCTGGGTTTACGCGGTTTTTCTACCGCGCGTCATTAATATCCGTTGCTGCGACGCCTCCTCGCAATTTGTCAACATCTGATATTTAATTTCACGCCCTTTTACCTTGCCCGTGGCCTAACCTGACCCGGCCCCCGCGACGCCGCTGTGTTCGTGTCCGTTTGTGTAGTTTGATGCAGGTGCCGGGATGACCGTTCTTCGAAAAACTTCGCGCCGCGAAGAATGCATCCCCGTTGACGAAGTTGTTCGTGACTTCTTGCCGGACGGCTCCACGAAAAACCGGATGGACGCTTGTCCTCGCAAATTGGGAACTCCGGGCGCGAGGGGTGAGATTGACAGTGGGAAACTTTGCGGAACTGGATTTGCCGATTTTGGAACGGTGGTTGTTGAAGAAGTTGTGATGGTTGCTTTGCTTGTGTCCTAGATGCTTTGTTTAATATATTCAAGTATTTATTTTCTCCAGAAATGGTATAATCCGACAATCGGCAGAGGCTTAAGTATTCAAGCTACTATAGCACAGCACAGTCATGTTTCCAAAATAATGTTTGTAGGATCGACTAGTTCGTAAAATGGTCACCACACAACAGGATTAGAAGCTTTACTACAGATCAGACCTGTGAGAAGTACAGCAGGAGCTGCGCTTGTAGAAATTCTATTCCACGATTTCATTCATTCATCTCTATTGTAAGCTGGGCTGTTTACTTAATCACGCAAACATCGGTTGACAGATAGCCTCGGCATTTGCGTGTTGGCAGGCAGTGGGTCGGATTAACATACAGGCCATCAAGCATCCCGAACTTTAGTCAGGTTCCCTCGGGAAATCCGAAAAAACTGACGTGGATGAAGTGGGGTGACATGGTTGGAATGGACGAAGATGGTTTCAATTTCTGGGTTGTGTGTTCGATATCGTGTGACTGGACAGACATTAAATAAGGAACTGTGTATGTAATCATGCAGTCCTACCAAGATATAAAAATTGATATTTCTTTTGAGAATATAATTTATTCTTTTCTTGTTCAGTGGTTGTTTCCTCAATCCATCAAATCGGCATTCCAGTGACCAAGTTCAGCCCCCAATTTCGCCAAAGTCGATGGTACAAGCAGTTCGAATCACCGTGTAAAAAGTGGAGCACGGGGAATGTCGCGACACCATCCCCAACAACCCCTTGTCCGTCGTTTACCAGCATTTTTCATCGTTCGGCAAGCCAGCTAGCAAGCAAGCAAGCTAACCCAGCAACCTAGCATCATCGTTTTTCCCTCTTCCTCTGATATCGCCGCTGATATACCGTGGTAGTAGCAAGTAGATATAAACGCAACGGCAACCAGAAGATAATAGACGCCAGTCTGGCCTCCCGGGTGCCGTTAATCATCGGGGATGAGGGCTGTACGTGGTGCCGGGGCGCGCGCGATGCGAAACCGCAGGGATACGACGTTGCTATGACGTGGGGGGATGAACGGGGCTACGGGGGTGGTTATGGCGTTAGATGGTCAGTTCCAAGGGAAACGGAAGTGACCGCACGCCCCGAGCAATAGGTATCCCGTGGGGCAGCCTGATGGACGTTGCCGGTCCGCTCGTTTCTTCCTCCGTCTTGTACCAGCCGTGTTTCGCACTTAATTAATCACTACAAATCCCGTTCGAGTCAAATGAGCCTCGCGCGCCAGTCATCAACCACCTCCCGCCTGTTGATTTAATTATCGAGCGCACTGATCCGTGAACTACTCGCTTCGACCGAAACTCAGAAAATATCAATTCTGATTAACGCTGTTTACCATTAGTGTTCAAATATTTTATGAAATTAATGTATTTTTTAGGTTTTTTGAGTGACTTTTCAATCGCGAACGAAGCTGACGAAAAATGTCTGAAAGAGTACAACGAACACGAATGCCGAAGTTATCCGGCGATTCACGATGAAAATGCGAAATTCGTCTGACGGAGGACACGGGGCACTCCATCCAGGCGTGAACAATGGCGCGAATGTTTCGCGAGCCGCTTGATACCGTCACTAATCACGACGGGCACGCGGTGGCCAGCGAATTCATGCGACGACTAAACGTTCGTCGCTTTCGGAGCAACGGTAATGAGCAGAGCGAGGTTGTATAATCAGCGAGGCATGTCCAGGTTGATGAGTCCATCCACGACGCTTTAGAGTCGGGCCTGGCCTCGTGGCCGGCGCGGATGCGTGGTTCTGTAAACACACTGACAAACGCAACCGGCAACAGGCTGCATCGGTGTGCGCTCGCGCGTTGACCACCGACGCACTGCTGCCTCGTTTCGCCTCACCATGCCTTGCCCCGGCTCGCTGGGACCCATTAATATCCATTTTCCATTCGAATGGAAAAGGAGCAAAAGGCTAAAAGCGAGCCATCATTTATCTCGACCTTATACCACTCCCGCATTAATACCAATTGTGTTTCACACGCTGATCCTCGCTGCCTACCTCCGCGCCACGACGCTCGTGCGACCCACCTGAAGAACGGTTTTAAACTTCCACGATTTCAGCCTCGATGGTTGCGATGTTGGTCTGTTTTTTTTATTATAGTTAAAAAACAATTGGACTATGAAGAAATGTCACGCGATTTCTTGAACCCAGAGGAAACTACTCGTTAATTGCGGGCAATCAGCGTCGAAGCGACTTATCCAGCAATAATACGCAGCGTCGCGCTTGCCACGCTATTAATTTCCTCGGGAAACCGTCGGTTTCGTAACGTTTCCGCACGTGTCGTCGGATTTGAAGCGGCGGGGCTTACGGCTCATCCCTGGAGGGTTGGAATTAGCCATCGATAGAGGACAAGCCAGGCAATTACGAAAGCGCCTCGGCTTCATACACTCTAATTAGACCGGCATGGCACAGAAACCAATCGAACGCCTCGCGGAAAAGCGAGCGACGGAAGCTGTCGTCGGTAATCCCGTTAGCGTTCGTATTAGGGTCAGCCCCGTGATTCAACGGCGACGATGGCGTCTCTTTCGTTTTATCCGGTTTTCCCCGCGATTCGGCTCGGGTCCTCAGGAAAACAGTGGCCGGAAAACTGAGTCCTCGTTAGAGTGAAAAAATGTACCCTCCCCCTGGGAGATTAAGGACGCGAGGCGACGAGAGATTCCATGGATCGGATCTTGCAGTCACCGATTACAAAGCAAGTACAATATCAAGTATCTGATTCAGTCCTTCTGCAGTCGCTAGTTTTAAATCTAATTTGTGAAATATGAATGAATGAACTGGATGCAAACGGTGATACGGAGATTATACTGTTGGGAATCCTTGGGACGTTCGCAAAGCTGCTGATCGTCCTCGTGAGTCCGTGGGATGCTCGAAGGCGGATGTCAGGATGAAAAAGGGAGGATCGTGACGGCGAGACAGGAGAAAGCGGAATGTCCTGCGGTGGCGGAGGACCTTAGGTGTATATTAGGTGGCTACCGGTAAAGTAGGTACCCGGGCCACCGCGCGGCGATAAGCTAATGCGTTTCGTGGCTTTAATGAGGTTGATTGGCGGCAATGGCGGCTCGCCGCTTAACCGTCCTCCCTATCTCTCAGCCGAGTGTGTTCACCTCTGTTCGGGACCAGCCAACAGATTATTACTTACTTAAAAAGCTGTTAGCGACGGTTTCGTACCTAAACTGCCCTGTCCGCTCGGATAAGGAACGGCTCCGCTCGCTCGGCCCTGATCGTAACACGGCACCGCTACAAGATCGAAACGACCGGCGAAACTTTTCGCGAATCATCAGCCTCCGACACACGTGTAATTACAGGTAACCCTCGAATTATACGGTTAACACTTTCAGCAACGCGTCTTTAAAAAATAGAAGACGGAATTGCTTGTTCAGAATTCAAAACGAATTCTTTTGCCCTGAAATCATTTTTATGGGATTCTGAATATTGTAAGGAGGCCGAAGACACATTTGAATTTTTATTTCATTAAACTAATTGTTTTGATTTTCTGGAATTTTTGAAGTTGCCGAGGTGGCAAGCAAAGTGTTGGAGTATTTTTTTTTTGTTTCCCGAGAACGAGGAGGATTTGAAGGCGCAAAGGTGGTGACAAACGGCGATGGTATCTGCTTCTTGGCGCGCAATTACGATCCTGCTCGCCCTTCGGAATCTACTCGGTCGTATACATATCTCACGAGGTCGGTTTCTTGTTCGGTCGACGTTCCTACGCATCAACCACGCGGCCATTTTTACAATTGGCCAGAAGCACGTGAGCACGGGCGACAATTTACGATTATTGCCCGGTGTTCTCTCTCGAATTAGTATATAAGCGTCATTATCAGGCGCATTCGTCACGCTAGCACGACCGGTGCGGTGCTTTCGCGTGGGCGACTTCCAGCGAAAGGAAGAACGACCAACAAGAAATTTTTCGTTCGAGGCTGCTGTTCGCAGACTGTTTTTCAATACAACACTTTCATTCGATTCGTATTTATTATCCATGTACCGTTATGGTCAAACTTGGATCTTTATCAGACGTTCAGAGCACTTTTCAAAATTTATATATTTCTATTTTTGCTTCAAGCACGCAAAGAACACATTTACTTAAAATACTCGATGAAAATATTCAACAGAATAATTCTTCAAGCTTTTCTGCTTCTAGACAAGAGAAACTTTCCTGTCTATTTTTATACCCGTTTGTTAGAAATATCGAACGAGTAGGAAAAATGTTCAAACTTCGCAAACACGTCGCAACCTTCGAATATATTCAATAAAACACTTCTTCGAGTCTCTCTACTTTCGTGAATGTGCATCCATAAATAATTTATAAGAAAACTGTTCAAACGTCATTTTCAATTGATCGAAACTCGTTCAAACTGATTCCAACTCTTGCTTACTCCATACAATATAAATCTCTGTAGAACTTGAACATACCGAAACGGAGCGACTCGTTTAAATTCGAGGGTTTCATAATCTCGTTGGCATTCCTAGTTTGGACGGTCAGGAAAATATTGTCACAGCATTACGTTCTCATTCCCATTAACTTTGATAGATGACAGAGCGACAAACGGCGCGAGAGAGTCCTTTCTCGATCCCATTCTCGCTGGCCACCATCGATCAATGTTAACCCGAACGATCAACAGAGACAGTGCAAGTAGCCTATCACCGTCGGGCAGCGTCCGCGTTATCGCTCCTTATCTGCTTCGGGGAACAATGAGGCAAATGTAATTAAACGGCGGAGCCTTATATCGCGTTGCGTGGAGTCCGCTGTCTCTGCAGAATCTGGCTTTCACTTCGCGGACGATAATTTACCGGAAGCGAACCTGTCCACGCCGCGTTTCTCTCTTCAATCTAATTACCGGACCGCACTTTCGAGAAATTAGACAACCGCGATATATTAATTACGTCCGCCAACCTGAATATTCTGCTATCGACTCTACGCGATAAGGAATGCGTACATCTGAACGCGAAAGTTCGTTCGAACATTGTATCATCTAACGCGCTGGAACTCGCTGCGAATTTCACTATTAATTAAACGATGGCGATACGGATGCTGGGATTCACGTATGTCACGTGAAAGCTCGATCCTGTCTACCTCTGTTCTGCTCGCGTCAGAGATGCATGCAGTATTCATGTTGAGGGTTTGAACTTGGAGAAATTGTAGAAACATTGAAAATTTATTTTTATTGAATATGAACATTTCGTTGTTCAAATTGTTGAAAAATTTTTTAAGAGAAATCACGATTGTCAAAGTTCTGTTTTCCTTTTCTACGACTGGAAGAAGTAGCAGCACATTGAAAAAGTTGTGACTCCGTCGATTTTCGAAATTTTTATACGATCCTCGACTTAAATTGTTCCGAAAATGTTAACCTAAAGAACTGTGTGAAAAATTCTGTGAATTGCAGGTGACCGAACCCGGTTTGTCTACAGTAGACTTCCTCAGCCTCTTCAGGTGCCAAACGTTTTGTTTAATCCATTAACGGTGAAAATTCGTTGGAAGTAGGAAATTGGCATCGCCAGGTTGTTAACTATAGATAAATTCCCAGCCTATCGACACATTATGGCCGGATGCTTATCGAATGGTCCGCGGCCATCGTCTAATGGCCACGTCGGCCAACTGTGCCGACCTCGGTATCGCGAGCTGGCACTTCTATCGGCCGAACTTGGACACAGCCGTGGTCGTTAGAGGTATGGTTAACGTCCGCAGTCGCATTTAACGCCCATTGACTCATCCGCTACTTGGGGGCACTGGAACTGCACTTTCCATAGGGGCATAATTAACCGCGATAAGAATTTGCTTGCCAATAGGGACCCTCTCTTCGAGTCGCTACGAATTCAATTGAGTGGTTCGCGTTATGGGGCCGGACTGCGACGATGTCTGGGTTGGGGGGAACGGTGACTAGTCCAATCAATGATTGATGCACTGATGACTGTGTCGCTTTTATTACGGATCGTTTACTGCAAATCATATTATTCAATTCTGCTTGATGCTTGGGGGACATTAGGCTTATTAAGTAAGCCTTAAATATCGTTTAAAAAAAATTTTCCACTGTATGCCATTTATGCACTTCGCAAAGTTGAACTTATGTAAATTTTTCACGATTTTCATTTGTTCAGAGTTAAACCATGCAAAACTTGGCTTTAGAATTTCCGTTCTGCTTTCAGGTTACTAGGCGGAGTCTGTGTAAATATATTTTCCATAAAAATGAATTCCTAAATCTGTATGTCAGCCATGCGTGACGTGAACGTGTTAACAAGTCAGGTCGTTTCGTCGCAGCAGGAAATTCAGCTCGCGTCGCGCCGGTGGTAGCGGATTTCATCGGCCGACTTTCCGGCACAATGGTAGCGATTAGGGTGATAGGAGTAGGTTGGCTAGAGGCGTGATCCAGGCCCACCGGAGGAGCAATCGCATCCAGTAGCCGGTCTATCAGCCATCTCGGGCATAAATATGTAGCGCACGAACGCATTAGCCGGCCGGATATCGTGCGTGCGAGCCTGTAGGAGCACGTAGGACGAGAAGAGAGTGCAAGCGGGTGCAAGCGGTGTAAGCGGTGCAGCGGTGCCTGTGCACGTGTGATGGTAATGCATCGGGTGTGATGGGTGCAACGAGGTCCAACCGGGGGCGCCCGTAGGTGTGTGTTGTGGGTCGGCCACGAGATAGCCCGAATAATCCCCCGTGATGGATTACCGTGCCTAAGCGCTAAGTGGAATGAATATAAAATTAAATTGTGTTTATTGTCGGAGGTAATTGGCCATCTGCGACTGTTCGACCGTGACGGAACCCCCTCCTCACAGATTTTTCTCTCGCCTCCCTTCTTTCGACTAGTCTCTATACTGTTTCTCGTCTCTGGAGCTTGATACCACTGCATGGAAATACGGTAGCGTCCCTTCCTTGATGGATCGCAGTTCACTAATTCTCCAATCTGATATCCGAGTAGGTTGTTCAAGCTGGAATAGACCCTTTACCAGATGAACGCTATTCTCGGGATTAGAGTGCGGATTTTGGAAAGTATCGGTGTTGATTAACTCTGGTGCACTTCATTGGTCTCGTACTTTCAATATGAATCCAATCAGCATTGTTACAAGCAGCAATAGAGGATTAATTTCAAGGATACTAACAAATTGTCAATTCTTCTATAATTCAATTCTCCTGTAATACATAATGGAATGATGTCTAAACATTGAACGGAAGAAGATGGCCAATTTTCGGATGAAATAATTTCCAAGCTCAGGATTTTCCGGGCGTTGCGAGGCCTGGCAAAGTAAAAAATCCTAAAGGACTGGAAGCAGGAAGTTCTAAGGCGAAACGACGCCCGGCAGCAAACAGAATAAAGCAGCGACGGTCTGGAGACCCTTCGTCTAGCAGGTGGCAACGATTCGCGCGATCCTAGGGTCGCGTGGGCGGAGAACCAGTTAATTTCGCGCTCTCCTGAGAGTGGAAGGAAGGCATCGAGGCGCGTCGGTGCGCAAAATGTAAATACCTGAATGTATATAGGGTAGGTCGGCGGTGGAAAGACGTGAGGGGAGCCGGGGGCAGAAGCGTCGCTTCTTATGCAAATCAGGCGGAAAAACTCGCGTGTTTTCACCGTGTTTTAATTATTCAAGCGACAACTTTCCGCAATGAAATTAGAACTCGCGCAAGTCGTGACTCCCGGCGACAAGTGTTTTGCTTATGGCCGCCGCCCAGCCGGCATAAAGCGGGCTGCTGGGGGTGTATCTAAATCCGCGGCAAGAAACAGAGAAACTCGATGGTGGGGGCAGGTTGAAGAACGTCGGAGAACGGGGCTGCTAAAGGGGTGGGATGAGGGTCCTGGGGGACGGAAGAAAATTAAGAGAGTAAGGAAAGCCCGGTGTACGTTATCCCCGGCGGGTAGCGTCGAGCTCAGCTCGCCGGGAACGATGTCAACCGGCTGTCTGCGAAACTTCGAAACAAAACGACGCCAAGCCCGGAATCTAGGTTGACGCCCCGTCGTCCCTGCGGATCTACCAAGGAGATTCTTTGCAGCACCGAGAAAATTGCACGATCCTGACGGACCCGACCCTGCCGCGTTTCCTTGCAACCGGGTCGTGCGAAACATTTTTTCGGCTCCACGATGCATCTTCAGGCTACGAACTTTTTGCAATGTGTTCACACACGATTCAACATTGTATAACAATTTTCGTTAGGTGCCGTGTTCAGTGGTGTTTCTTGTAGAACGCTTTAATAATTACTAATTATTAAATTAATAAATGTTTACAAGCAGGTACTGAATATGCCTGCACTCAGCACAGCGAAATCAAGTTTCAGTTCGACGTGTGAATTCGTACGAATTCGTCGTACGAACTCGATCCGGCACGGCAGTAATTCCGTCGATATAAATTTCGGATCGGTGCTCGCACTCGAATTTCACGCCCTCGGCGTTGAAGACTGCCTGGCAAATATAACTGGCGGCGCGTAGCCTGTACGAGTCGCTAGTTATTCGGCAGTAACAATAGCAGTCGTGCCACCCGGAGCATACAGGCCGTTTGTATGAATGAAATTATTCGCTTCTAGGAATATATAACCGGATGGAGAGGACGGGGATGTGAACCAGTCGAAGAACCTCGCCGGAAAGAGGAAAGAGAGTCTCTGCCACCCACCCCAGCAGAATTCTCGTTCGGTATATAGCTGTTGATTGCACGGCGGCAGCTGTGTTTTACGCGCTCACGAGTCGCGACTCGGCCTTTTCTTATATTATATTATATCGGTGTGTTAAACGCCGGCGCGTTCCTGTTCCTACAAACTGTGAATATTATATTCGAGAGCAGCCGGAGAACGGCGGCAGCGCTCACCCGGTTTTTACGGAATCGAGACGAGCACGGTGCTGCCGGTGTTCGACAACGACCCGCTGCACCGTTTTGCATCCCCCGGAAATATCCTCGAAGTCCCGGGACCGCGGTAAATTTCACGAATTTTCTTTCGCTGTAAATCTCCGACTGCGGTCGAGGGACATCTATGAATTTAGAGGATTCTGTTCTGACGAAAAACCGACTGATCCTGCGACGAGACACTGTGCGACGATATTATACTGTCTGTAGTTGATTCCGTTTATTTTTATATCTTCACTGATGCCGCCGGCAACGTTACAATAGTTTTCTTTAAATGTGTTTTATGCTCCTTTTAAAATGACAAGTGAACATATCAAATTAATATGGTCATTTCTGAAAAAAAGTATTTTTGTCGTACACTCGTAAAACGTTCAAATTGAAAACATTGTGATCAACTCTGAATCCAATTTAACGGAATAGGGAGCACTTCGATGGAGAAGCGCGTCCTCATTGTTAATCAGGAACGTATAAATTACGGAGTAACCTTCTCGATCGAATTCGCCAAACAAGCACCGGTTGCCAGAACACGGCAGAAGGGTTATCGGCGAGACAAAGTCACCGTTTAAGCAACAAAGTTCCCGGCACAGTCTCCACATTCTCCGCGTCCCCGTCAGAAGCAGTTCACGTTGGAAGAGAGGAACAACCAGAGAATGAGATAGAGGGAAAAAAAGAAATAGTCCAAAGAAAGGGATTCGTTGGTGGCTGGAGCTGGCTCATTGTGCTCCCAGGTCTGGCAGCAGTCAGAAAGAGACGCTGCCAGGGAGAAAGTCAGCCTTATTTATGGCTATATTAATCCTTAAATGGTATCTAATGTCACACCGGCACGGACAGATCTATCTGATGGCAGGGAGTACGAGGAGGTTCGAGGGAGAACGAAACAAGAAAGAGCAAGAGAGAGACAGACAGGTAGGAAGAGAGAGAGGATCCCATCCAACAGTTCTCTGTAGGACTTGCTATTGTCGTACGTATTCATACGTGTGTTTTTGTGCGTCCGTGCTGCCGCTGCCAGGCACTCCTATACCACACCGGAGTACAAACGACGGTGTCGAGTTACCGGATGGTACACCACAGGGTGTCCGTGACTTATACCCTGTTTGGTTACCCTGGTTCTCAGCTCCGCCTCTTTCTCACTCTTTCCCCCTGCAAGCGCTCTCTCTCTCTCTCTCTTTCCCTCCGGAGTCTCTCATTCCCTCCCCCTTGGAACCCCCTTCTCGCACCATGGAGTCCGGCGTGCACTGTGTGCCCCAAGGTTCGTGCCGCACCGTCGCTTCTGCGACCAAGATGTTTTGCGAAACAAACGTTTGTATCCGCACGCTCGACCGACCGAGAAACCCCATCGACTATGGGGGCCGCGACGATAATAGGCGACCGACCTTTGCCATTTTCACAATTACCCCCACAGACCAGCGGAAACCATCCACGTCGGCTCTCCTATTTGTTCCCTGATTAACCACTACAATCGCTAGATCTTCCTAAGAAATAGCAGACTATTTTCGTTTGTTGGTAGATATAAATTTGAGAAATACGTTTCATGGTTTAGATGGTGGTTTCTTGTATAACTTTTGGTGAAGTATGAACACCGATACTCGGATTCCTCGCACTGGAATATGAAGTTTTATCATTTTTTCGTCGGATTATAGAATATTACATTGAGGAAAGTTGAATATTTTTGGTCCCGCGAGGTTTTTAGTTCAGCCAGAATTTAAACCAGCACAATTACTAAGTAAGTGTACCAACCAAACGCCAATTCTTTCGATTCATTTTTGTAGATGAAAATGTACTGCAGTTGCATACAATTTCGAAGGAATAATTTGTGATTGAACGAAGAAAATGAGAAGCGACAGATGAGCATCGTCCACGGAAGGAGCACAAAGCCTGCTGGGAGGAAAGCGAGCATGATCGCGAGCAGGAAGCCGAGTATGGTCTCGAAAAAGCGGAGGAAGGAAGGTTCGCCGCGGAATAATGCACGGCGGGGTGCACGGCGCGCATTTAATCCAGCAATAACAGAAATATCAGTAGAGGAGCACAATGGCCGGCGCAGATATATCTGTTATATACGAGGTACGATGCTACCAAGGGATCCACATGTACACCGTGGCCGATGGTGTGCGGCTATGGCGGGGTGTCGTGTCCTGTAGAGGAGAGCGTATAACACACAAGGTAACGGCAGGACTGGTAGAGGCCAGGCTGGCCGAGTCCGGGTTATTGAGGTGTCACAGCCAGCAGCACCAACAACGTGCGAACCAACCGTGCCGGGGCTAATGAATGGCAACCTCCCTTTTCTTTTCTGCCTATGAAAAATTATTGTTGTTGCTAAGCGTCGTACAGGGTCCCTCTCACGGGGCCGACCCACCGCCGTGATGTCCCCTCCCTCGTTCCTTCGCCCTAACTGTGGTCCCCGATACTCTGCGCCCGAGTCCTGTCATTGGTAGACGCTTCATAATAGCCGATTCATTCGGTAGTCTCAGAAGATCGTTTCTGTGATAAATCGGAGACTGTAGGAGACAAAAGAAACATTTTATTCGTATATAAATTATTTTGTATAAAACATTTTTATTTTGATTAATCATAAATGTACATAACCGTGATTGAAAGAAAGCTACTTGCAATACAATTAATTGAATATAATTTACAAATAATTGAACGTATGTGTTCATACGAAAAAAATGTCTCAAATTGCAAGGAGCGAACGCCGTTAAAGCCGATATCGATTTCCGTCGGATTTTTTCAAGGAGTCGAGAGCACGTTACTGCACCATAGGTGATGGCGTTTGCGATGGTGGTGGTGGCGCCCCGCGGAGAAGCCAGCTGGAACCGTTCCGCTGCTCCTCGCCGTTTCCATTGTCGTCGCACACGCGTCTCTCGTGGTACGTGTTCCCCGTCATCCTCTCTCCTCCACTCCTCTCTCCTATTTCTCCTCTCCCCGGTGTGTTTGTCTCTTTCACCGGTGCGTGTTTCGCGCGAATTTAAAGCAGCCTCGCGAACGGGGTATGGGGCTGGGGCCGGAAACGAGCGCAAGAGTTTCAGCGCGCGCAGC
This sequence comes from Lasioglossum villosulum, assembly GCA_963971365.1. Classification (NCBI taxonomy): domain Eukaryota; kingdom Metazoa; phylum Arthropoda; class Insecta; order Hymenoptera; family Halictidae; genus Lasioglossum; species Lasioglossum villosulum. Next base: position 33,374,874 of record OZ020502.1, on the reverse strand, counting down.
GTATAGCGCGTGTGTACCTACACGCGTGCGAGAGTTCGATTGTTGGCCGGAGCGCATTTGTCTTGATAAAAGGGACCGGGCAAATTAAAAGTAATGATTTGTAGAAATATTTCGCTCCCCTTTCCCCTTCCTCCACCTCTCTCTTTCTCTCTCTCTCGCCGACCAGACTTCCAGCTTCTCTGAATTCCTCTCTTTCCCACAGATGTTCGGTCGGCTTTCTGTCTCGCTCGCTTCCTCCAGGGAAATGGAGCCATTACGGTGCCTAATGCCTCATCTGTTAGCCGTGCGAATCCGGCCCGCTCCTGTGGGGCATGCTTACAACGCTCCATTTATATAAAGCGAAAGGATATTCTCTCGACTGTGCTTACACGGCGAACAGGATGCCAGGAATTGGGAGCGAAATATCGCGCGGCCGCCGATAGTCATCCCTCGACCTGCTTTTCCCTCGTTCCCGAGCTTCGGGGTGGTCTGACGTCTGTTTCGGCCATTCGTTTCATTACGCTGGGGATTTTTGCTCGGGCGCAATTGTATTTTGGTAACTCTGCTGGAGTAGTTGTGCGAGTTGTAATGTCAAGGAAGGAGACACCTCAGTGATTTTAGACACTCCGCTTTCTCTTGTATACTTGTATATAACAATTATTGGATAGTGAGGCTTGAACATTAATATATACGATACTTGATTATATTCATTATTAAAGTATTATATATACAACACCTATGAAAGCTAACTTGACGAAGGTGCGACTCCATCAAAGACAGAGAAGAATCGATAATTGAATAACCTGGGACCACTAAAAAAGGACCACCGAAGCACAAACAATAATTCAAACCCATCAGCACAATGGTACCAGCATCAAGGATATTCAACAGCAATTCGAAGACACCGAATGATAAACCAATAGCAGGGATAAACCAGGCTCGATATTCAATACTCGGTGGGCTTTTTGCTTCCGGGGGAACAGTGGCGCAATAGCTTGGCCAACGATTTACGTTCCGGGAAGATCGAGCCGTTGGCGAACAATGCTAGCAGCCGCGATTTCTTCCACGGGCCGTACTTAACAAGAGAAATTCGCGCGTTGCTAGTGACAGAGGGCCGAGCGCCGTTGGTTTTCTTGCCTCTGCGAATAGCCGGCGAGCTTCCGGCGGAACTGTAACGCGGATCAATGGCACGGAAAGAAGAAGAAGGAGCCCGAGAGCTTCGCCTCGTCCCGCCTCGCTTCGTCCCCTGCCTCGCTTTGCCTCGCCGCGCGGCGACGGAATCGTGTATACGAATGCCCTGTAATCAAATAAAGGGGAACAATGTTGGCGAACGATGCGAGTCAGCCAGCTCAGCACCGCGATTCCGAACCCGCCCGTTCCTTGTCCTGGACACACCCCCACCGTAACCGAGCGAACGCTGTTATCCGCGTATCCTGCGACTCACCCCCGACTACACCCCCTTTTTTTCCACCCCCCACAGGATCCTACTATCAGTCGAGCTCGTACCTCATAGTCCTGCCTATAGGACGTCCAATGGATGACTCGGTTCCAACCGAGAAAGACGGTTCTTGAATAGGGGATCGGTTGTTGGGGACGAATCTGCCAGTAGTTTTTACCCGGAAGAAAAATTTCGTGAACCGACGGAAAAACTTCGATTGCGTGGGGCGGCTGTTCCACCCTAGAGGAGAATGATTTTTGGTGGTTTTGGGGAAAGAATCGGGTAGTGCATCGAGGGAGAGCTAAGTTACAGAGATTGTGGGAAAAAATGCTGCTCGGCTTTTCAACTTCTTCTACTGAAATTGCAAGTGATGTTAATAATAATAAAATGATTGTGATAATTATTAACTCTAAATAAGTTGAGGGGTTAGTGGAAGAAATGATTTTTCTGTGGCAACAGTAGAGTAAAAACTTGTATCTTGTACCGTAGGATGAGAAACATGCGAAGTTGAAAAGTTCGTGGAAGAGTTATTGTTCCAACCCTTATCTAGATACGCGAATTTTAGTGTTTTTGGTTAGGAGAAAGAAATTTCGTTGGAACGCTTTTCATAACTCGGTGGATGATGAATTCAAACGTTCATTCTGCTGTATTTTCATAATTCCGTACGAATTATTAGAAAATTTGCATGCAGAAACAGTCTCGCCGTGAATTTTTAACAAACGAATTAAATATTTATCTTCTCAAAAATTTTATCATTGCTGCAGATCTGTCCAATTTTTGTATAAATAAATTATTGTAGCATCTGTTTATAATCGATGGTTATATAAATACAGTTAATGAACAATGGAAATGGAAGAATCGTCTCTAAAAGAATCATTTCTGAGATCCTGTCAACCAGACGTTGCTACACTAATATAGAATTTAATTTAAGTTTTAGAATGATGAAACATTCATCAGGACTCGATATTATAAGACAACGGGTTAATTCCGCTTTTATCTCCACCGACCCAAAATAGAAACTTCGTAACGATGACCTTTCTGAAATAAATACAGACGAATGAGCTTGCCTAAATGAAAACGGACAACCCCTGTGGCAGGTTCAACCACGCAGCAGTCTGGCGACGTTTTCGTATAATTTTTCCATCATCACAATGGAATCTCCACTAAACAATATCAAATACTGACCCCTACGCAAATTCGATAAACTCTTCTTAACACTACAATGTTACTACCAAGTGATTGATAGATGCCATGATTCAAGAGTACTAACATATTTCTCTCAGCTTCTGAGAATGATTAAAGTAAGGATAAAGAAAAAAATAATTAAGTTATAAAGTGCATATACATACATTATATTATAAAGTATTAAATTATAAAGAATAAGAATAGAAATGATTAAAGTAAGATTACGTGGTTCCAGTCACTTGCACTTGGTGCAAGCAGTTTTTACTTTGCATAAAGATTCACAGTCTAGTAATTACAATTAAATTGTACTTCCCTGGCAAATGTTTAACACTGCTGCAGCTTTATAAATAGCATAATAGGCTCGTTTTCCCGTATGTTCGGACAAAAGTGATGAAAACAGGTGGGATCCGGGGAGAATGTCCATTGAAATTGAAATTCCTTCGAATGTACTCGGTGCATCGGTGCACGAAAAATATAGTCGTCGAGCGCATCCCCCCGGCTTCGTGGCCCGCGGAAGTTCACTGGTCTCTCCTTCGTTCTCATCCTGATGAATATTCCCCGAAGAGAGTCGATGGGGTCCGGGTATATCAGAGGGGGAAGGGGTCGACGGCAGGAAGCTCCCGATGGTAGATAGCGTCGGTACGTTTGTCTTCGTAATAATATTGGCCCACGACCCGGCCGTCTCACTCGGCCGAGTTTACAAACGCAAACACGCCGGCCGAGCCGGTTAATTAATGTGCGAGTTGTTACGTTGTTAATCTACAATAACGGCAACAGGGAAACGGGCTTGATGTATCGCGACCCCGTCCGCGGGAATCTATTCCGGCTGCGCTGGGGATTTCGCGTGTCCGCTAACCGTGGAACACACACTCGCAGAAGCCCCCGGGAAACTTTCTGCTAGGTACCTGTGCAACTCTCGTCCGGTCTGCTCTATCCAGTTCGCTAAGGGCACACGTGAATCCCGAATGGCGATACCGCCATGCGAAACTCACGACCTTTCCGCGGAAACATTATTTTCTCCTGCCCCTCTCGTCCCTCTCTGCCGTGTCCATTTTTCTTCGTTTTTCAGTTTAGTTCTCTGGTTGATGCTGTGACCGCTGCCATTGGCTCTTAGCATATTGGGGATGTGTCGAAGACTGGTGGTAATTTCTGTTCTTCATAGTTAGCTCGCTTAGACAATTTTCATTTTATACGAAGATCAGTCTACTTATGAGCAACCACTTTAACACATCGTAACTATTCGATCTAGCACATCCAGGTTGAAGGTTGCGTAGATCTACAGTCCAGCGAACCTGAATAACGGTCTGCTTTTGATTCTTCGTTATCCCGGTTCTATTCTAGCCGTCATTCTGGTTCTGTCTAATACTGATTCTAGATCTCGGTGAAGCAGAGGAGTCTATCAGTGCGGTGCAAACGATAAAAAATGCATCCCCAGTTGAGGAGCAGGCGAAGACGATATGTTTCCATCAGGAGCGGGGATCAATCTTGGCGAACGTGGGTCCGCGTTACTCCTCTCCTTTGCCAACAGTTGAATTACCTCTTCGTGGCTACGTGGGAGTCGTCCTCGACTCCGTGGAGGTTCGGGGTCGGGGGTGGCAGAGAAATGTCCACAAGAGGTCGGCCCTTTGATCAGACGCCGAAGACGTATGCGGTTTAATATTGCCTGACCCAGGAGAGAAAGGTCAACTCTCTCTTTCTCTCTTGCTTTCTCTTGGTCTTGCTCTCTCTCTTTGTCTCTCTTGGCCACGGTCTCGACGGGATACACGTACGATCCGTGGCACGACGGAGAGGAGGTCCGGTCCACTCACCGCTCGTCTCGTTGACAAATGTCTCGAGCATCCCCAGGGCATCCTCTCCGGCGGCCTACGGGTCCATCGTCATCCCTTAACTCGCGCCATCGAGCCACTCTCTACAGAGTATGGCAACGCGAAGGCAGCCCCGTGGACCGTAGCCACTCTCTGTAATCCCGAGGACACCAGTCACCCTACTTCAAACGCGTCGAGGGCATTCAATTACTGATGGACCAACCTCCGTCGTCTCTTATTTCGCTGCATGTGAAATTCACCGGCCCCAAAACTTTGAAAATTCAACCCTTAATTCATACGAAACATCGCAAATTCAATCCTTAACTTTTTATGCAACAAGGGTGTATAGTCTAGGCATCCATTTTTGCTACACTACGTAGGAATTAATTGTAAGAAAACGATCAGACCTAGTTAGTTGAATCTTTGTATTCATATTTATACGTATCTTATGCAACACCGTGAATTTTTATAAGATGTTTTATTAAGAATCGGAGGAATTATTAATATGGTCAGACCACGTCGAACAACTGTTGAATGGGGTGTATTGATTCCAACTATTCCCGTCGTCTGAAACATACGAATGTTGAATGTAGCAATCGCAGCATGATGATCAAAAAACAGATCGACTCTCTTACGAATTTTTTTATAAGGATGGCAAACAGAGTTACGGACGTTTAGGCGACATTTCGCGGCAGCTTCGTAGAAATACTTTAGGAGGTAAGAACGAACTCTCGAGTGTCTTTTCTGATATCTTCATTATGATTTGACATAAACGAAACGAACTAAAAGGAGCACAGATTTCGCACACAACAAAATTAAGAGACTATCACGATCTTATCTGTCAGAGGAAATTAACGAAAAGATACTGTTTACTTCTTATCTGTCTCGGTTTATGTTCTTGATTTATTGAACCATCCGTCTCGGAGATCCAACACGAAATAGCTGTTAGCCGATTTTATTCGGACGATGTACGATTTTTTGAAAGTATCTTTGCAAGTCGCCGATTTTAGATCGTTTGTTTCGTGCTTCATTAGACGCGCTTCGAAACTCCAGTTTTCTGAAAGGAATACAAAGTGATCGGCGTTCATTAGCGCTGAATACATTGTCTGGCGAAGAAGGAGCATCGGTAATGATTTCTGAATGCGTCTCCGATGCTTGTACCATAATAGCTTTTGACCATTATATAAAGTGCATATGAAACAATAGACCATCTTATCTAAAAGTACGTGTATGTTTTAGAATGTATGCTAATTTTTCTGCTGCAAAGTCTTGAAACATTCCGGAGCAATGATTTTTTTACCTGAAAAACTTGGAAATTCCGAAAAATCGCGACTATTTCAAATTGTTAACCAGACACGATAACTTTTAACTCCTGTAACAGTGCCACGAAGTTTTGTCAGACAATACTAGCTGCTGTCCGGGATTTTGTGTTCGCACCCCCGCAACCCCCAGCGATGATTTCATTGTACCCCCGACGAGAATGCCATCGATTTGCTGTCCGTTGACCGGGCAGCGACGCCTGCCATTTTTGGCGTCGTAATTCTATTCCGTTACAACGGCTCCGATATTTTCGCGGTATTACTGCCGCGGACACAGCCGAAAATAAACGGTCGGACGATTAATTTTTGTTTGAGCGGGACGGAAAAGCGATTCAATTACGGTTTGTCGGGCGCGGGCGCGGGCGCGCTTCAATTTCCCGCGAATCCCGTAAATAGTCGAGCAGACGGCGAAAATATCAGAGCCGAATTGAATAGCCAGCGCAGACGATATCGAAGACGCGTGCAACTCGCGTTGAACACAACCCCCTCTGTCCTCGGTTCGAAGAAGGGGGTAAATTAAATACACGCCGCTCAAACATCAACCTTCTCGGTTCCACCGTTTTATTCGAACGAGAAAACTGTTTCCTCATTTATTTCTGTGATACTTCAACTATCTGATTCGGTGTAATTGAAGTTTGATTATTTCAAGACTACTTTGGTTAATTATAATGCATTTTAAAATGAGAAATGCACTTTCAAACAGTGGAAAGATTCAAATCATTTAAGAACGTGTATTATTTTTTATACTTGCCGCTTTCCCGAAAAAGTCGTCTTTCCTTTCCGACGACCATAAACCAGCTTTCACGTATTCATGCTCGTGCAACGTGTCGGGGCGAGTGTCCGTGCGTCTAGGGGTTGCGTGAAGGAGTAAGAGCGTTCGCGGAGGGGTGAAATCCGAAGAAAAGTTTAGAGGCCGTGTGTCCGAGGCTGACGTCGATAAAAAATGTTCCACGGGCCGAGATAATAAAAGAGTGCGAATAAACGGAGGGGCGAGCGCGAAGGAGGGCGGATGTTTGAGATATTCGCCTGGGCTCTCGGCACTGGAAGCTCGCGATGGGAAATCTTTATTGATTCGTAGCTGTCGGCCGAGGCGTATATGCCTCGGGGTCAATATGATTTCTCTCCTCTCTCGGCCTGGTTGTTCCTCGTAACCTCCCTTGCGTCCCCCACCCGTGGAACACGCGCGCACACGCTCCACGGCCTGTTTCGCCCGCTCGCGGGGGTGGTTTCCTCGTGAAATGAAATCCTGTCTCGGTGATGCGAGCGCAGCCAAGACGACGCTCCAGTCGATACAATATTATTGTCTTTCCGCTTCGACACAGGCCACCGTCGAGCCCTGGAAATTTTATTACCGACAAACGCTGCTGTTCGATGCTGCGCCCATACGGGGGTGCGGAGTTTGGAGATTGTTCTTTATCGACGCGATTTAGGGGTATGAGCGTGTGCCGGCGAATTTCGACTGGATATAATAAATTCAAGCTAGTTGACACACTATTTTATTTATTCTATTAAAATTATTAAGGGGAGAAACAAATCTTGCTGAAGATTTATGAAGATTAAATCTGAAACAGACCATAAAATGGAATAGAAACTCGATGTAAAATAAAAAATCTATGAAGAATTGAATGGAAAGCAGACGCAAAAAGAGCACTGTGATTCTCATTTCATCGTTTCCAGACTTTACCCATCACATCCCGGTGATCGAGCACACGGCTCCACCCCATCAGGGCGAATCAAAGCCGGCTAAACCGTTGTCAGAAGAACCAATCGGCGAAGTAACGTCTCGGCGAGAGATACGCACACTTCAGACGTCAAATTAGCGGCGCTATCGATCCTGAAGAGCGAGTTGTTACGCGGGAGCACCCTTCGGTAGCCGATGCCTCGGCGTGTTCCTCTTCGGTCTCGCTGTCGAAGGGAATGCTGCGACATCCGCGTTTGCCGACCAAGAAGGAACCTGCTCAAATGTTTGCTTCCCGACGCGAGCCGGTGCGTTTACGCGGTTCGATATATTCACCGGCGAACCGAGAGTACAGGTGAACACAGGGGTGACAGTCTGTGTTGGTGGTGAGGTCGACGGTGCGTTCTTATGGTCAACGTAATGATGGAAGACGTGTACGGTAGCGGCGGGCCGAGTAAATATTGACGATCGAGTCGAGCCACGGTTACCCGCCGCTCGATGTTTCTTAGAATTCTGCTTGTTTTACCTTTTTCTCTGGGGTTGGAGGTCGATGGAGGGAGTGGGGCAAGTTCTGCGCCGTGTTTTTGTCGTCGATTAAAGTGTTGTTAACGTTTCAATGGGTCGGATAACTTTAACAAACGAAATAAAACGCGTTGATTTTTGAAAGGACAACCCGACGTAAGGGATGGGCGTGAGTTAAAATTTTCACGTCGATTATTATTATGTCTAGTACTAAATGCTGTATTAATATTACCGCTTACTTCCCCGTATTCGAATGCAATTTTCCAGGCACCGCGCAGGGGTGAAATCCGCCGCCGAGTAAAACTCACCCCCAAGTGTCCAATGGGTCTCGGCGGGGCAAAGAAACAGTGTTTACCGAACGGCAATCCGGCGGGGCTAACTAGCTGGCAAATCTTTAAGGGTAACACGCACAATCTCGCCGAGCCCGGGTGTCGAGGGGTGGGTTTTGCTGGGCGTGTCTCCATCTGGCGACTCGGCGCGTATTAATTAATCGACGAGCAGCCGAGACTAACTGCGAGTTAATAAGCAAATTGCCACGCAATAAAGTTAGTGCTGAGTGGAGCGAGGAGGAAACTAAACTATAGAACAGCATACGAGAAAGAGAAATGAGAGAGAGAGGGGGGTGGAGGAAAAGCAGCTAGTCGGCGCCCTCGTCCCTTATAACAGTTACACCCTTCGCGGGGCCACAGATGTGGCTTGCTATTCGCGAGAACCCCTCCTCGCCACCCCATATAATTTAATGCCATTCATCCGAGTTGCTTATAATGCTCCGGTCGTATTAAAATCTGGTAAAAATGCCGCCCACACCGATACAAACCCCGAAACGCTCGAACCATCGGTTTAATTAATTCGCGGCTTGGGGGTGGATGGTGTGCACCGTGTCGCAAGAAACCTGGTATTTATTGGCTCGATACGATTGGCGACGCCTCTCCAACCCCTCTTCTTCTACGGACTCGCCGAGAGCTCGAACATTCATTTAAGTCTGAACGGTCCTCTGTTAACGAATGCTCTGACCTTCAAACGAAAGCAGCAACGCGACGTTCGACGACTAATGGGGGTGAACGGTCTGAGGTATTTAATTTGGGGTGCGAAACATTTTGGGGGAGGGTGGAGCATCGTGAGTGTGCAAATTTGTTTCTTATAGGTTCCGAGTAACATGCACCCTCAAAAATAGAGAATGAATTTAATGTAAGACTAGACAACTCTACACCAGGTGAATCAGAATCGAATTATTTAAACAATATTGTAGCAATTCGGTTAGATCTCAACGGGTGTTAAGATCAAAGAGCCGGATTGATCGAGACGCGACCTCGTGTCTGTGATCTTTTCGATCCTTATACTACCACTTGTGAATCGTCGGATCGATCATATCCGGGCAATTAAATATCGCGAAAATTAGCCGACGAAACACGGAATCGCACTCCCGACTGGTAGAAAGCCGACAAGCGGATCCGGGCTGTCGAATAAAATTATCGTGCAGAACAGTACTACGCGGCACTGCGCCCTCTCCGTCGGATACGTTCGCAATAACGATAATAATACTTCATGCAAATCCTTTAATATCCGTTGATGAAGCTGCACAGACATCCCCCAACTCGTGCTCACGACACCCTCGGGGATGTTAGACGCGGCCTACCCCGCCTCCTCCTGTCCAGGGACAGGACAGAGGGCCGACTGTCCTTCGATTCAATGCAGTTGACACTCTGAGAAATGACTCGCTTCGTTATTATAATATCGTACGCGTTCGCATAAGCGATCATCTCTCCTGCGCGAGGCGACGCAATGGTTCATTGTATTCCCGCGCACGTTTCTGCGTCATTAGTTCCAGCTCCAGACGCTTCTGATTACATGTCGCGGATGGTTGTGGATGGTTTGGTGGCGTGCTTCTAACTGAATTCATCCGGTTCTACAAAAGGACGTTCTTTAATTCCAACCCTTAAATCGGTCGAGTATTTATAATGTCAGCGATGGACATTCATCATGGATGCACAGAGGACATACTTCAGTTAAATATGTTATTTGGAATGGCTGTGCAGAGTGAGATTGTTACTCTTTATTTTCACTTAAGAGACAGTTTGTGTTAAATTGTATTTGTAAGTGCCGCTCGGTTTGAGGAGTCAAAACAAACCAATGTTTGTTGCGCTGTATTACCGGTTCGAAGAATCGGTGGCGACCTATGTTTGTAAAATTGTGTATGTTTTTTCTCCGAACTCGGAAGACGAGGGGAGAACGAATGTTTACATTTTTATGTTGCCGATGCCTCCGATGAGGCTCGATGTGTGTGTGTGTGTGTGTGTGTGTGTGTGTGTGTGTGTGTGTGTGTGTGAGCACGTAGCGGTCGAGGTGTCCAAGACGCGGATCAAGAGCAGTTAGTTTGTCATTGGCCCACGAGGCTTCAAGTACGGTGAAGATAAAGTCTATTCTGTTCGCATTCCATTATTATTATAAATCCCGGCATTAGTGGTTCTATTTGTAACTAAATTTTTTATCATAACTACAGGAATTAGATACATAGTCCTGGCGATGTTGTACACGTATGTCAACGTTCTGCTCAATCCTTCCTCAAAGGGTCGAGTTGTGGCTAAAATGATTAATTCAAGGGACAGTTAGAGTTACGTGTCGAGTTGTGTTCTCCGATTGTATTAGAATATTTCATGAACTAATAGTTTTCAGATGCGAGTGGTACATCTTTAAGCAGAATGACGAACTGTGTGAATCAGTGCATAAAAGCTACTTGAGAAAAGGTCAAGGATCGAGTATAAAAATTTGCACTTCTCCGCACAAAAATCGTGTGCGGTATCACCACCTCTTTTAGCAAAGATCCAGCCGCACAGAGCGGCAGACCAGAAGATGAAGAAAGAGTATATCGCGAGGCAACCGCGTCGAGGCGTCTGGTGAAGCCTAAACCGGAATCATTAAGCTCGTCGTCCAGCGGATTCGCCTTCTACGGGCGACTACCATCTACGTCTCTCGTCAACGCGTCTGAAACGGTGGTTCGGTTGGCAGCTCGGGACACGGGATTCCTCAAGCTGGCATTTGCTAATGAGCCCCAACGGACGAGGACGCGATACGCGAAACGTCGCAGCGCACACCTGGCCGATGTAACGCGTGGGTACCGATCACACCTCGCGGCGTAAGTATGCCGATGGTTTATCGTCAGGGGGGCAGAAGGGAGTAGCTAGGCCCCGAGTAACAACGCCGCTACGAGTGTATTCAGGTATTACATCTAGTAGACGAGTGTTCGCTGGCTTATACCAATCGCCCCCGCCTCCCCTGTCCGCCACCCCGCAAATCCAGTCCCTTTTGCCCTATTCGGCTCTCTCTTCTCCCTCTCACTCCCTCTCGCTGGTGCTCTCCGCAGCGCTTGCGTCTCGCTCGACAACGCTTCGAACACCGGTTTAATTAATCGGGCAACGGGCTCGAGTTTGCCGCAATCTGACGACTGCTTAGCCACCGACCTGCCACCTAATCTCGCTTAGAATCCTGCACCTTTTTTCTGGACCCGTCGAGTGACTGAATTGTTGTTGGCTTCTGAAAATTCTGAGTTGGATTTACCTGGATTTTTCGCGAGCTTTGTAGGTGATAAAAGTGAGTCTATGAGAATTGTTATCTTAAAAATGTTTTGGATTAATTGTGCGGAGGATAATTATTAATAATATATTAACATCTAACTTTTTTATAGTATGAAGACACAAACGTTATTAATAGTAATTTAAATATACGTTGAAATTACGAGATACGCCAACTTCATCTTAAAAGTCAGAGGAAATTTTGTTCGTTAATACAAGGGTCGACAAGCATTTGCAAGCAAAGAGACAAAGCCTCGAACCGAGACAACGTGCAAAACCCACCCCCTCGGCAAACAGCAACGTCAGCGATTCCCCACAGGCTCCGCGCTAGCCCGGTACAGATTCGCGGCGGAATTTCACCGATTTTTTTCCAGCTCCCTCGTGCACCTTCCTAGAAGAGAACCTACCCTTACAGAGGGAGAGAGCGAGGGAGGTGGTTTCCTCGAGCGGCAGAAGCGTTCCCCCGATTCGGCTGCGTAGACTCTCGTAAAGCTTAAATAAAGATAACCGAGGCTTAGGGTTGATATCATGCTGAGGGGGCGTTACGGCTGGTTGAGTCAACGAAATCAATTTATTCTCCCCTCTACGCGGCTACGGCGAGTGCCACCCCTCTCTTCGGGGTGTCTCTCCTTTGCTCTCGCTTTGTCTCTCTCTTTCGCTCGGTTACGTCGCCACCGATGGAAGGGAAAAACCGGTGGAGTGGGGTGCAGAGCAGGGGCTGAGAGGCAAGGGGTGCTAGGTCGAAACAGGGTGGTGCACGGCGTATACACGCGTACAAATACGTCGCCGTGGATCTCCACTAGTCTAGGCCGGGGCTCTCTCGCTTACATGGAAACACGGCGTGCAGGTATAGGGGTGGCTTCGAAGAGGGAGAACGCTAGCACACGGACATTCGCGGAAACGTGGAAAGGGGGTTGAAGTGCGATCGCGCGGAGACTCATCTGGTTTAATGGTGAGTTTATTTGGGTCGATGCCCCACCTTTTAATCAACAGGATTGCCTCAGACCGCCTACCGACACGGCCACCGACTGCCGTGTAGGCCCGCGTAAAATCATCCCCGTGAACCTACCCTCCTTTCTCTCATCCCTCTTTCTCTCTCTTCTCTCCACCCCCGCCCTCTCATCTCTCTTCTCTCGCGACTCGGTTTCGCCACTTTCTCCCGCAGCATTTCTCTTTCACGAGGGAAAGAGACAAGCTTGCGGCCGCCGGTTGGCGAGCTTTCGAAACCGCGGAGACGGTTATTACCACCGGCTAATCCCGGGCTCGTTCGCCCAGCTCGTTCTCCCTTGTCTCTGTCTTTATGTCGAGAGAAAGAGAGAGAGAGAGAGAGAGAGAGCGAGACAGCCTAGAATGTTTCTTTGGTTCGGCCTGCTACCGACAGCCCTTCTCGGCAACGACTGTCTCTTTTTACGGGAACTGCGGCTAAACGCGCGGAGAGTATCTTTTAGTCCCGCTATAGGGCGTTCTAGTTGCCATTTAACCCTGCAACGATTTGGGGGAGCGTTTTTAAAACCTGCTGGATGGAGAATATTGAAGGAACGTTGTCTCCTTTATTTTACCTCCACGAAGTGGTTTATCGTCGCTTGTATTTTCAGGATTGTTACTGAATTGATGAGGTCTCAAGTAGATTTTATTCAGAAAAATATGAAAGAATAGAAGGCATGGGTTGGCGCCTTTATTACATTATAAAATAATGTTAGTGCTCCGTGAACCTAGTGTTAATAACAAGAATCCTCGGTCTACTCGCAGAACAGGGTAGCAGATCAGTGTCCCACAAAGTAAAGAATGTCCTCAATTTCGAGGATCCGAGCGATTCCAAGAGGGTCCCTGTTCTCTAAAGAAAATTCTCAAATTGAGATCGATGATCCGACTGCGACCCCATTGAAATTTGCATGGGATCGTCGAGCGGCCGCGCAAAAGTTGACCGTAGCCATCGAGTAGGGTCCGAGGACGTGTCCAGCAGTAGTCGAGCGTCTTACACCGATCTTCACTCCGTATTGTCAATAATAGATCGCGTCCCTCGTATCTCGGCCGGCGTATAATGCGGCCACGTGTCGAAACCGTGTCCGAGATATCGTTGCTCCTCGGCTAAGCTTCCTTTTTCCCCGCTGGAAGCCACCCCCGCGCTTTAGATCCCGTGTCGAGACGCGACGGCCGCGCTACGGAAACCTCTGATATCGCACCGGGGCTCGATCCAATAACATATTTGACGGTCGACGGAGGGTCCCGGCGAAATCGGATTGACCAATGTCCATATTGGCTCTCTTTTCTGACCGGACACTTCGTTCCCACACCCCCGCGGATTACCTCGCCGGACAGACGTCCGACGATCGTCGCGAGAAATATGCCATCGATACGGATCCGGGGGCTGAAATTTATTGGACCGCTCATCGGTTTACCTGTTATCTATAGCTACGGATTTTCATGCGAAACAAAAATTGCAAGACACGGTTATTTCTGATTTTAATTAATACGAGTTGGAAATATTAGTATTTTTAGACTTTCATACTGAACCATTACGTACCGTAATAATGGGGATGTTTTTTCAATTGATTAGAATAATTAATTTGACTGCTGGCACAAACTGTCTTGACATATAAATACTAACCATTACTATTTGAATATCTAAGGCGTCAGAAAATTTGGCAAAAACGCCTTCAGCAACCCCTAGAAGATGTCACCTCCCTGGCAATTCGTCTAGGAGTATTTTTCAAGACCTCTCGCGTTGGAATTCAAGAAACGGTGTCCTCAAAAAAGAGAAAGTAGAAAGGGGTAAAGAAGAGAAAGGGGAGGGTGACCTCCGTGTCGGTGGTTCCGCAAGCAAGCAGAAGCAAGCGCTGGCGACCCGGTAATTTGTGCTTGGGTCCAGTCGTTGCTTTCCGTCAAACGGGTGCGGTTCAGAGAGAGAGAGAAAGAGAGAGGGAAAAAGAGGAAGAGAGAGGACAGCAGTAACACGGGCATTCTCATTACACGCGGCGCATTCTCCAGAAGGAGGAAACCAAAGAGGGCTTGGTGGAGGAGAGCAGAGACGAGGAGAACTAGGAGGAGAGAGGATACAGGGCGTCCGGTGTAAGCGACTCTCCACCCCATTGTCAGCCGGAGCCTTTTCAGAGACGCATTTGTTATCCTTTGAATGAGGAGCAAGCTATTATTTATTCCATTCTTATTTTTTGTCAGCCGCCCGTTGTGTAGTAAATGGATATAAGTCAGCGCGGGCGAGCAGTGGCTCTGTCATTTTTATCGCCTCTCCCTGAATTAAGAAGGTGGAGCCCGCGACTTCCTCCTCCTGTCGCCTCCCTCTCTCTCTCTCTCTATCGTACTTTCTCTATCTTTCTCTATCATTCTCTCTATCTTCCTTGGTCTATCTTTCTCTGTCTATTTCTCTCTTTGTCATTCTTTTTCTCGTCTCCTTTCTTCCGAACGGTTTCCTCTCGCGTTCTCGGTCCCCGTGTCTCTCCTCGCCTTCTTTCTCTCGTCTCCTCGACGTCCGGCTCTCCCTCTTTTCCACGTTTCCTCTTGGCCCTCTTCCCTATCTCTCGGCTAACCGACACGAGCTCTGAATCGAGCAGGAGGACCGCCATATTTCTGCCCCGTCGGTAGGGTACACTCTCCGCGTCATTGTTCCGATTGTGACCAGACCGAAACGAGCTGGGCGTTACTACTTGCTGAACGCACGATTTATAGGATCGAGTTAGCTCGAGAGACCACGAAGAGAGAGAGAGAGAAAGAAGAGTTGCAAAACTGCTGGCCTCCACCCGATTGGCCGACGCCGCCGCCGTTTTTCCTTCGACGTCGAAGAGACCGTCAGGAAACGTTCGCGAACGATCAACGGCCTGACAACCACGCTTTTAATCCTACTCAATTGTTCTAGTCAAGCGCTAGGATATCGAAGACTATCGAGGATCGTGAAATTTAGGGAAGAAATGTCTTGCGGAAATCTCAGACGCGTCTGTGTTCCTAAAATGAGTCCTTTATTTGCCATTTTGTGTTTTTGTGAGTACATATGGTATCTGGAAAAAATTGAAGAACATTCTATGGCCTACGAATCTGTCTAACAACGTCACATTACAAAGGTTCTATTCTCCGAAAGAGCACAAAGAATGGCTCCGTGTTCAACAATAATAACTAAATAGTCTCCGCACAAAACACAATATTTCCAACCACTTCACACACCAAGAACACTGAACCGGCGCAGACCGCAGCGAAAGGATCAAACCCTCCGGAATCAATCATCGTCAGACATCATCTCGGTAAAAAAGGCGCGGAAAAAAGACGCACGGGGTATCCGAACCTTTCGACGGGTTTCGAGGGGGTATTTAAGTCGACGGTGGCAACAATGAGCATCCCCTAACGCGATCTCGTCCCACGAAAGGAGCATCGGGCTCGCATCGCGTCGACTTATGTTCCTGGTGTGTATGGGGCAGTCGTAAAGCGACTAAATCCGCGTCACCGGTCAGAAATAGCGAGAGGGGAACGTGTATGGGGGTTATAGGACACACGGTGGGTACCCTCTTTGCCAAGGGTCGAGTCTTTTCTTCGTGGAGGGGGCAAGGTGGGCCAACGGATCACAATGAGCCGCGGCTGCTCACGCATTGTACCCCCCTTTTGGTCCCGGGCCTAATCGGATTAGAGCGTGCACTAAAAAGAGCAAACGCCCAAATCGCATTTATATTAGCTTCGTGAATGAGTCGTAAATATTTATGTTGCAGAAACCCGTGTGGAAGTGCGGCCACCGCTAATCGGTTCACGGATGTCCTTACAATCGCAGACCCTTCCGGAAAACTCGCTCCTTCTGAGCTGGTTTGGTTGCTCGTGGAAGCACTGACAAGTTCGAGGATATTGGCGCAAACATTCTCTGTTCTCGCGACGTGTTCTCGAATATTTTCAAACTTGCTGGTTTGATAATCTTCTTTCCGTCATATATCCTGCTTTGTCGATGTCTGAGGCAACGGCGTCAGTCTTCGTTCGACAGCTTGATCGCGGATTTAAATGGATTTGTATTGTGGAGATGTAGGGGTTGGTTAAACAGCGAGGTTGGAGGAAATCCGTTTCAATGAAATTAATTTTGCTGAATTGGTACACCGTGTATATGATCATTCCTAAAAGAATGTTTACGGAAAACGGAGGGTTGAAACAGTTCCCTAGAACCCACCCTTCTCTCGCCCTTCCCAATTTACCCGGCCGAAAAATCGCAACTTCGTCGTTTAATCGCCATTGTGTACCGACATTTTGCGACAGCTCCCGTGAAGTCTCGTCATCGAGCGTCTCGGGGCTCCAGGGGTGGCAAAGAAGCGAACGACGACGCGACGTGGCGGGGTGCGGGCGTTGGCGTGAAGGAGAAGAAAAAAAGCCAACACCTCCGGCGAAGTGTCGAAGAGCCGCCCCCTAATTATTCGGCATCAGCGAGTCTTTAGTCCGTGGGACGCATCAATCACCAGAACCTTGTCATCCAGCCGCGGAACTCCTGTCCTGAAGCAGTGAAGCAATTCTAGCGGAGCCGGGTCAAAAGTAGTTCGGCTGATGGTGGGTCGCGGCTGCAAATGAGTTTATAAAGGCAATATCTTCGTTCGTGGTGTAGTTCGTCGAACCGCCAGGCTGGTCGACGTCGCCACCCCTATCGGGGGTGGGCGGCGCTAATAATAAAGTTTCCTCGGGTGGTTCGACAACGCGTAGACAGATTTTTAAATTTCCCGTCACAAGAAAGCCCCTCCAGCCCTTCTTTCACCCTTTCGGGGTCTTTCTCGCTCTTCGACGGTTTCTGCTCGCCTCTTTGTCTTGCGAACGGGGGTGGCTGGGTTCTCGATATAACCGGGCGAGGAGCTCGGAGGGGGGCCAGGTCCCCCAAGACCGAGGGAAAAATTAATAAAGTTGAGGAACAAAGTAAGTTGAATGGCGTAATGCTGCCGCTGCCAAGAGAGGAGGAGGGCAAGGGAGGAGGCAGCAGGGCGAGCGGAAGGCTTCCAAGGGTGGACTTTATTATAACGGAGTGTCGAGTCTTTTATGCTCCCTCCGCCACCCTCGGTTCTCGACCCTCTTCTTTTTCTTCCAGGTTCCCTCCTTCTCTCTCCACCTACGCGATTCTCTCTCCCTTTCTTTCTCCTCTTTTTTTCTCTCTCTCTCCCTCCTTCGTTCTCCAGAGGTGGTAATATACACGCGGCAGTCTTACTCGGCTTTGTCGAAGAGGCCACGCTGCCTTCGTTCTTTTTACTTCGTCGTTTCTCGGCGGTGGCAGAACCTGCATGCCACGAACCCTGCAAACCTGGGCCCCGTCACTTTTCCTCGTCGTCGACGCCTCCACGGTGTTACAAAATTGACTTCGGCCCCGGGAATTCTCGGCAGACGGAACCGCTGCTGGCAGCCGGCCAACCGCGACATTGTTCTACGCGTGTAATCATCTCGCGTCGAATATTGTTTCGAAAATTTCACCGGGACAACCTCGTTCACTCTAGAGTGGAACGTCGTCGCTTGTCGCTTTGATGACTCCCGTTGCTCGGTAATTTACGTGCCGCGTTTGATGGACCGTTTTTCGCGTCGGGATCTGCAGACCGTCTTCTAGCGATTGATATACGAGGGCTAACAGATTGTATGAGAGAATGTTGCCGAGGAAATGTCTGCATTTTTCGTAGCATTCATATTGGTTCGTGGTATATTCGTATTCTATTAGTGTCTTTACGTTACATTCTTGTTGTTCTTAATTGCTACACGCTTTTTAAAATTGCATTCCTTAAAAAATGCGATTAACCGCAACCCTCGATCCAGCATCTTCCGCGACCAAAGGTATCTCAATTAAACCGCTCACTTCGAACGCCTCCTCCTCCGCCAAGGAACCACCCCCGGAGCAAATCAACCCCGCCCCTCGATCGATCTAGATCCCTGCAACGAATTTCCGGCCGCGGTGAGCCCACCCTCGCAACCCCCTCTCCCCGTCCTGTGTTTATGCGACAGTGGAAGAGGAATCGTCGGAATAAAAACGCGCCGGTGCGCGATCGAGTCCGAGGTAACAGGAGCAAAAGGTCCGGGCGAAACAGAGCGACACCGAAGAGACCATAAAGAACGAACGGGGGTGAGAAACTGTAAAAAGAGCAAAACGCTCGGGAAACAAAGGTGTATGTACGGTCGGCCGTGCCGAAAATCGGTCGGACGATCGGGTCTGGTAGCCGTCGGAGCGGCAAGCGGCGGAATAAATAATTCGCTCGTATGCACGGGCCCGTGTAGAAGCGCGGGGGTGGCTGCGAGGGGGTTGGAGAGGAATCGAGATAGAAAAAGACAAAGCAGCCGACGCGTCGGGGCGGCTGGATCCTCCGCGCACTCTCGTACACATAGACACGGTATAATACGTAGGTGAACGAACTGGCGCGCGGGAGGAGACCGTATAGCGATTTCATTGCCGGCGCGGAGTGGCGTTTGACCGACGTGTGATATGCAGCGACGAGCCGTGAGGGTGGAGGCTGCTCTGCTCTGCTCCGCTCTGCTCTGCTCCTCTCGGCTTGGTGAGAGCAGGTGCTGCACCCCGGGAGGCGGGGGTGGCAGCGTGTGACGCCACCCAGCGTTACACACCCTGGCCACCCCCTGCCTTCTCTCTTTTTCTCCTGCTGGTTGCATCGAGCCAGGCCCACCCAACCCCCGAACCACCCACACCATTGCAGATTCGGTTCCCTCTGCTGGACCGTTCTCTCGTCGTTGCAACGCCAGCAGCCCTTTCAAACGGCCGATGCAATATTCAGCGGCTCTTGGCAGTCGCCCGTTCGGAGGGGGTGGTTGCTCTCTCTCTCACTCTCTTCTCTCACCAACCCCCTATCCACCCACTCACTCACCCGCCCCGAAAAAAAGAGACCCACGTGGCCACCGGAGCCTCCGACCGTCAAATTGGCGCCGCTGTCCATCAACCGGTGCGCGAGCGATCGCCTCTCTCTTTCATTCTCTTCCGCGCCTCTCTTCGCCTTCCGTCTCTCTTATTTTCAACCATCCCCTTGTCTCTCCCTCTCTCCCTCTCCTCCCTTCCCTTGCAGGTCCACCATCGGCGAAACTCGTCTCGCTCCTTTTTTCCTCGTCCGTTTCCGCGTCCGCCATTCGACCATCGTCCATCCTCGCACTGACTACCCTGGTAACGAGCGACGACCGGCTGCTGGACCATTCCTACGTTTCGCTGACTTTTTCCAACCGGCCTTCTTTTTCGGCCTACCGATCCGTTTCGATGCCAGCGAGACCCGCTCGCACAGGTTCCCTTTACTTGCGATGCTATTTGCTCGCTCTCGGCTGGGGAGGCTGTATGATGAATTTCGAGACCGGTGGATTTTCATAGGAAAGTCTGTTGCGTTTGGCAAGGTTTTCAACGTGGAAGTTGTTTCTAGAACGTCTTCAGCGGAGGTCTCAGGTCCAGTGTCTTTACGCTTGCATAAATTTTTATATAACAGTTTAGAGACGTTCGCTTTTACGAGAAGATTTTATAGTTTCTCGCGAGACTTACTAGGTTCCATATCGAGTAAAAAAGTTCATTAACCTCTACACGCTGTTGTATTGTTCTTCAAGTTTGGTAAAACTGAAAAACCACTTACATGGTTGTCGTTGCAGTGAAAGAGCGTTCGAGAATTACAAAAAGAATTAATCGTGGCAATTTCGATCGCAGATTTTACTGTAGTCCGTGCAACAAGGGCTGAACCCCTGTCACAGCAGTCGTGAACCTGTTTATCCTCTGACAGGGTGGATATATTTTCCGGGGGTGGCGATAATATTGCTAAATTCTCGAGCGGCCACCGAGAGTACTTTACAGCCGTGAAAAAGAAGACGACGACGAGGCGCGAGAAAATTAAATGTCGAATCTCGGAGGGGTTGGCGTCCCTTCAAAGGCGAGGCGTTACCAGCGAGATGGTATAATCGCAGTTAGGCTCAATTCATTAAGGAGTTTAAAGGGGCGAGCGGGCAGAGAGAGGATCGTTGGGGGTGTAACAGGAGAACGAGGAGGAGGAGAGTTCGAGGGGGTGGTAGGGAAAAGACAGAGAGCCCTTAATGGTTTTCCCAATTACAGGGGACGAAGCCGACGAATGACGAGTGCCGAAGCTGCTCTAGTCAGCCGTAATGAAAGGAATTAGAAGGGAAAAATAGTGGCAATTATTGGCTTGCCAATCTTTGCTCGCAACGTTCCGCAGTGCCGGCTGGGAAAATCGGGAGCCAGGAACGGCGAGCAACGTTGTTCGTCACCATCGCGGCGCGATTAAGCGAAGATGAACCATTATCGGATGAATTTGCCTGGACCCCGTGAACCAACCCGGTTTGCTCGTCCATTCTTTAAACGCCTGCCATCGTTCATTGTCCGGCGGACGCGGACGTACCGCGATTTCATTCGACTGCTCCAATTCCTTCCTCGAGCGCGATGAATCATCGATGCTACGGTTCAACTATGCACGGACCGCGGGGAATTAGTGTCCATTCCGAGGTTCTCGCTACGGAACAATTGGCCTGCTCTCAAATTCGAGTATTTTAAGGTAGGTACGCGATATGGAAGAACAATATTCAGTTATGCATTTTAATGTAAGTTATTCAAGCTCTCTTGCAAAATGAAACACGAATTCGTAATTATACTGTGGATTTTTATTGAAAATTTTATCAAGCATTATAATTCGGAGCACAAAAATTAATCTTTCCACCGTAGTTCTGTTAAACGTTCGCTGTATATAAAGGTCTGTATCCAATTGAAGTTATTCCCAGATCTCTCCATCCCTTAACGTTATTCATCAAGTCCGCTCATGTCCGTCAACCGCCCAAGATTAAATTAATACACCGATGGCCGTCGGTAGCATTTCGGACCATGGTCCTTTCATTTGGACTTCGCGTGTACTTCGTCCACGACATTATACCGGGGTTACGACTATCGTGAGGATCTAAGGGCGTAATTGAGGAGCGGCGAGTTTCCGAATCATCGTCAGCCAATGCCCAGTCTAATCACAAGTCGCCGAGGAGGACACGCGTCGAGCTGATGGCTTCATTAGGCGTTGGAGACGCTGGCCGCATCCAGATCTTAGTTTTCCGTGGATAATGGCTCCCTCCCTCCTCGCCTATCCTCGCGGGATTGCTTCAACTTGTACGCGACCGGATTGCTCATCGCGAGGCTGTACCACGTGCCATCGAAGGCGGGGAGGAACACGGGAATATTCCCGCTGGATGATCAGGACTGATTGGCTAGTATCACGGACCTCCCCGGAACCTAATTTCGAAGGATCGAGTCCCGGATAGAAAAATTTGTTTTTGAGTACCTCTTCATCTATTTATTTTATGATTAGACTCCTATTACCTACAACGAACACAAAACGTGTATACAAAAAGCTTGCGTAGCTGTCAATCTTTAAAAACATTCGACATTTTCTGTGCAGTCATTCGCTCGCTAGATCGCATCGATCATATCGAAATAAGCTTCCACCGTCAAAACACTTGATTTTCCCCAAAAACCGTGGCAAACTCGTGTACTTCCAGGACTCCCACACTCTTCCATCACCCCACTGAGTTTCCCACGAATGGGGTCTAACAATACATCCTGTACAGAGAATCAGTGTTCGATCATCCCGTGGACAATCGTATTCCAAATATTGACGCGAGTGGCCCACCGCAATTCTCCTTTTGGAAGCTTCCTCGAAGGAGAAAAAGGGACAGATCTATCTGTTAGTAAACGCATCGTGGTGTGATTGTGAAACACGAGCGTAGGGGGTAAAGGGGAGAGAAGAAAGGGGGCCCGTGGCTTGGTGGGGAGGTCATTCGAAATGTGTTTTCACGAGTGACCGTGTAATGACGAATAATGGGGCCCTCCCGGCCGGTTCGTTCCAGGATTCAGCGCAGCATGATGTACGAGAAAAGCGATCCGGGATGACTGATGACCACGCCGAGGCCATCTCCGAGCCGAGGAGAAAAGGAGGGAGCCGGTGGAACAGGTAGCGGGGAGCCCGCAGGAGCTGTGTCCTGGATCCTGAATGAAGAAGGAGCGTCCTTCCATTCCCGGAACGTGGACCTGCGACTACTTCGCGGCGAAATACGCTCCGGGACGAGAGAGCTCAAGAGAGAAAGCCGGAGTGACTTTTAGAAAAATGCTGCGGTCTTCACGGTATTTTTTCAAAATATCCTTGAAATATTTTTTGGAACATTTTTACGACCACTTTGTAGCACCAGCATATTTGAATCGTCAGTCGATGGAATTTGTTGAAATTTTCAAAACGTGTACAATCGTTGGTGTTGTATCAACGATTCTGATTGTCGAGGACTGGGTTACTCCATAAAAGGACACACATAAAAATGAACAGTTTTAATAAAAGTCGTGTTGTACGTAGCACGGACGAGAGGCGAGTGAGCTATCGGAAGTACAGAATAAACAGAATAGAATTGTATAAAAAAACGTACGTGACTCTATGTCACTCCAACATAATTTTGCAATTTTCGAGAACACTCAATACGTGAATAAGTAATAAAATAAATTCTTGAGTGTTGCTTGCCTCCGAAAAACGGGTAAATAAAAAATGTTGGGGTCAAAGGGAGAAGCAAGAGCCACCAGAGGGCGCAGAAAACCGCTGCTCGGCCCCGGTGGGCCACCGCATTATGCCCAGGGCTTTTCGTAGCTTGTAAATACACACGCACGAAGGATTACCGGTGCTCGCGACTCGCGCGCCGGTGTCCCCGTTGAATGCCGGGCCCCTAAGTCCCCGGACGGGGCCCGAGGAACTCCTCTTCGCTGCTAATAGGCTTAACGAACGACCGGAAAGCGGGACCGACCGATTCATTTCGAATCAAACCCGTAACCCTGTCCCGGAGGGCCACGATAAAGACTGGTCACGTAACTTACGCGTGTTTACCCACGCACTGGCTTTCCCTGCGGCGCGCACGCCTAAGTCGGGCCCTAAAGGCGAGGTCCCGAAGCCGGGGCCTTAAGGTAGAGCCTTAAGGTGGGCCATGCGCCTTCGCCGCTTCCGGTAATAACTAAGGACTAAAGCTGTCGCGCGTATTTTACGAGATAATCGAGCCTGAATGCTCCAAGCGACTTTGGGACACGGGTTCCCGGATCACTGGACAATTTAACGCGATTTTACTTCACGCTGGACGGGGATGTACTAATATTTGACTCGTATGGGAGTTATGCTCGCCACTCGGGCATGGGAATGATGTATGGGGTTGCGAGGTTTGAGCCGGCTGCTTTGGAAGAGGTGGAGCGTGATTTGTTTGCGTTAAGACTTGTTTCCGTGCAAGATCTGCATACGCGTCGGTGTGGTGAACATCAAAATGTTCTGGTTTAAACATTCGCGAACATATTGTACAAATTTTCATTTATTTCTTATTCTTCCTGGTACAGATCACTTTATACTCAATTTTGTGAAGATTGCGGTAAGACTATAACGTTCAGTGACTACACGATTCTTTTTAAAGATTTTGGTACTTTAAAAATCAGCGAGTTGCATAAACATCCGCATTCTACTTGTAACTGGATTTGATTATAATCGATGGACAGAGTGTGAATAAAGTCTAAAAGTCTTTGTGAAATCAACATGAATCGCATCACGAGTCGAAATGGGCCCCGTGTTTACTGAGAACGACGTGATTCAGTATTGGACGATTAATCTACGAATAAGAAAGGAAGCTGGCGATTATGACCAGAGACAAATACGTCGTTCGAAGAGCATCTGTTTCGTTCCAGAGATGGTAAACGATGGTGGCCGACGATATTGGGCTTTAAGTGAGCAAACGTGTATCGATGATCGTCGTGGTGGTCAGCGTTCTGTCCTCGCAGCTGTTGAACGTCCTTTTGTATTGTAATTCGGTGTCCAATATGTCCCTTTTCTTGGCGGGGGGCTCCGGAGTTGGGGTGATCGTTTGAAAGGGCCCCGGGAGTCGCTACGGGTTCTCACTGCTACGGATGGAATAGTTAGTCTTTGTGTGTTATTTATACGCATATCGATCCATATAATTGTCTTCTGCCAGATATTTATTTGATATTTATTCGGTGGCTGACGTGGAAACTGTTCGCAGTATGCTATTCATCCTTACAGTTTACCCTCGCAAAACGTTCGTGATAGGGAAAAATATTTTTCATCTACTATCCGATGCTGGTCTTTTTTCCAATAAAAAATAGATTTTCTACAATAAAAAAAAAAATATTTTGAAACGGAAAAATTCTGAGATACTTCTCAAAACAAGCGCATATAAATATGACAGGAATTTTGAAATGGATCTGACAGTCTCGAAGATAAGATGGTTAAAAAATGAGTCTTTGTCCATCTTTCTGCCGAAGCGTAGTTCTTCGAGGAAATAGCAGAGGATATCAGATAATAATTAGTTTGATCGAGGAAGTATGGAGTATTCTTGGAGATGGGGATAGAGCGGAAGTCCCGTGGTCCGTCGTCTCGCGTCCGTATCAATGTTGAAGCAGGTCGATCGATTATTTACGAATCGTGCTTAAAATACACGACAGGTGTTTACCAGCGATGCTCTCCTCGCGGAGGCTACAGTTAATTAATCCGTGGAGGATGTCTCGCGGCACGGACACCCGTGAAACACTGATTCGACCACTCTGCCGGCCGTAATCGACGCGGTACGGTGGCTCCGGGACGCGATATTTAACTTTCATTACCACCAACGACGACGCTGCGCCGGGCTCTATTGATACTGGCTTAGAGAGAGAGCCGGGGATAAGATATTTCAGTCACGCGTATATACCGGTTTTATTGTTCGGCGGAGACGCGGAAATATGCGGCGAGGATATCCGCGGCGGAACGTACGTGCGACCGTGTCTATGGAAAATTCATTTCGCCGCCGAGCCAACAATATCCTCCGGGAACGCCGGAAGTCTTCGGTTAACGTGAATTAGAGACCGTTCATTCAGAAAAGAAATAGTCGAGTAACTCGCGATCGATGTATTTTTATTCCACCGCGAGCGTATTTATAATCGGCGAAGTCTCCTCGTTATTTCCAGTTCCTCGCGTCGTCGAACCGCGATCGACACCGCATGCACGATGGCGTCTCGCAAGCCGATCGATCGAGCACTTATTTATTTTAGCCGGTGAATTCGGTGAAGTATAAACGAACCCGAGTGTATTCAACCTCGGCAGACTCGATTCCCATTCTTGTTTATTCGAGGAACGAATACTTGAATTTATAAATTATCGCGCGCTCCTTTCTTGGATGTATGCTTCCTTCCTGATTTCATTCAGCGGTTCTATATGCGGTATGAATTCTATATTTGTGAGGTTTTTAATATATCCTCGGCGCGGAGAGTTGAAGGCGTTGATAATAAATTCGTTGCAAATGACAGAAATTCTCTGTGAATTTAGAAATCGGTTTCGTCGGGAAGGAAGCTTCGATTACTTTCTTGAAAGGTGGTTTTATCTGTTACGGTGGAAGGTAAGATCATGCTGGTTAAATTTGTGGAACATTTTTGACGCCGCAAAAGGAAAAATCTTTGTAAATTGATTTAAGAAAACGCTGAAACGTCTTCCCATGAAAAGATTGAATTTTCTTCGGTGGCTATCTCGAGCTAACCGGACGATACCGTGCAACAAAGCGTACAACCGAGCGACGATCAAATGATCCCAAAGTCACGGAGGCGAGTGGAACAACGGGTCTGTCGATATCACTGGCGAGCATCATTTACTCTAATCCCAGGGCGAAACGAACGTTTCTTTGGCGGTTGCTTTCCTTTCTCGTTCGCCACCCCCATGGAATCGGCCGTAGGGCGTCAGCCTCGAACGAGTATTCTCGTTCCCGAAACGATTCGACTTTTATGGTCGCGACGATCGCGGGTTTCGCGTTAAAAAGGCGTAGTCGACGAAACGAAACGAATACAGCGGAGTTTATAAGGGTTCTCGCGGGCCCTCGGCCACCGAACGCCGAGAGACAAGCGAGAGCGCCGACTTTCCGCTGTTTTTACGATTTGTTTACAGCTGCTCCGCCATTATGCCATTCTACGACTGCGTTCCTGCCGGTTTAATCTCGGTTTGATCGGCTCGCCGTGTTTTTACGCCGTCACGCGACGCTAAACGCGAACCGTTCCTGCGGTTGTCATCCCTTAAGAGCTCGGATACGGTCGGGCATTTCTCTGCGTGACGTGTGACGCGAACTTTTTAAATTCTGATCGAGCGTACGTTCATCTATGTACTCGAACTTTTTTATCGAGAACTGCACCGTATAAAAATATATAGATGATGCAATGCATTGGATTATTTAATTGACAATTCAACGTTTACTTGGCTAGATCAAGAGATCGGTTTTTCTCGAGAATTTAGTTGAGAATTATTCCGAGTAGTCAACACGTATTCATACCGCGATAAGTCGATCACGCAACACTTAAATAGTCGCCCGTTCGCCCCAGGGATCTGTTTCTTATCGAAAATCATTTCTGCTAAATTTCTCGCATAATTTAAGTCAATCTTATCCAAAACAATCCCTCGAGGTTATCTACCACCTGGCTCTTCCATCTCCTCGACCATTATCGAGCAATCTGAAGACGAATAATCTACCCTCGTCTATGAAATATGGGGTTAGTTCGACTATAACTTGTTCTTCGTGTGTAAAGCACTAAAAACTTCTTCGATAAAAATAAGAATCTCGAAAATGTAAATGATCTGTGTTAGCATGAATTGAAGAAATTCTACGCGCCGAGCATAAAGTAATTGTAGCCGTACGGTAAACATAAATTTCCTTTTTC
Source organism: Lasioglossum villosulum (assembly GCA_963971365.1). Lineage (NCBI taxonomy): Eukaryota > Metazoa > Arthropoda > Insecta > Hymenoptera > Halictidae > Lasioglossum > Lasioglossum villosulum. The sequence continues at coordinate 33,347,706 of OZ020502.1, read as the reverse complement.
CGCTACGAATCTGTTAGGGCCGAAGAGGCTCTAATCCTTGCATCTGGCAAGAAAATTAAACGTCAAGGGTTAAAGATACGCGGTATCTTTTCGGCGCGGGATCTTATCAGCGCGCGTAAATCAAAGCGACACTGCGCTCGTCAAATTATACGCCTGGGAGGTGATTAACTCCGATATAAAAGACTAGTCGAAGTGTAAACCAGTACTTGCGCAGCAAGGTTTCCCCTCGGTACCGGTCGGAGCCGATTCTGGTATGCGGCTACGTACGCGCGAACCTTATCTTATCCGCGGGATGGTTGCTGGTCACCATGGGGTATTCGTACTTAATTCCTTATCTTGTAAAGCAGCGCACTTAAGATTGCCCCCCTCCAGAGCTGGTTCCCGTGTGCATCGGCCCCCGTGTACGCGCGCATCACCGACGCCGATGCATTGTCTCTCGAGATGCACGATCCAAGAGAGGACATCGAGAACAGGTACGCGTGGGCGAACCGGGCGGTCGTTGCACAGGTGACCGTCGGTCACCCTGATGGCAGCACCGTTCAAGGATCCTGTTTTCGACAGGACGACCGTTTTGTCCGCCCGAGCCACCGAGCCCGCTCCAATCCCGACTCGACAGGCTGCTGTTTCGATAACTGCGCGCTTTCGATTCTGCTTCTGCCGCCGCTTCTCTCTTTCACGCCCACAATCTACATTCCTTCTCTTCACCTTCCCCGTTTCCTTGGAAATTCATATTTTTCTTTCGTCCCTCGAATTGCCTACAAAATATGTCACTAGGTCCTCCGCAAATCTATTATCTGGTAGGTTACTGTTACAAATTTTTAAAAATGCAGACAAATTCTAAACTGTAATTCCATAGGCTGGTGGCAAGAATAAAATTTGCATCAATAGTAAAAATCAGAAGTTAAGTGCAAACCTCCAACGTCATGTAATAATCATAAATTTTGCATTCACAGTTTCATATTTTACAAAAACCGAATAAAAATTGTTGGCACCCGTTGCAAGGAACAGTACCGTCATACAGATCTATTTCTCCTTCTTCAACAACCTTAACAAGTCGGGAACAACGCATATTCGCATTCCTCAATTCTCCAGATGCAGATACAGCAATGGATAACAATAACGGCAGTGGAAAACGGGGTAATAACAATAACAATGACAAAGTACACAGCGGAATTAATGCCGAGGACCCTGCGGAGCACCCTCGATCATAAGGCTCGAGCACAGAGGAACTCTGTCGTGACCGGTCCCTACATAGTGGATGTAGACATAGCGCCTTTAAAGAAACGGAGACGACAGCTCTTTAGGTACGGTGCACCGTCGAACACGACTTTTCCCTTTCAGACAGACGATGCCATTTTGCCCCTTACTGCGCGAACGACGCCGGTGTATAAAACCAGAAAAGTCACCCCACCAATTTGTTGGCCGCCCAGCGGTGGACGACACTTTCGTGCCGAAGTCGCCGGGGCCTGCATATTTCCACGTTGGCCCTGCACCGAATGACAACAGTCGATCCGGTATTCCCGTGTGTCGAAGGAAGGACTAAAAGGTTTTGCCTGCGGGAGGTGATCCCGCGGCAAGCTGGACGGTTGGTTCTGCTTTTCATTGTGCAATCGGAACAACGACCCGCTGCATCGACTGCAACGAGTCCCCTCGTGTACATGCTCCTTCGCTCCTTATCAGCGTTGCCATTGTCGCTCTTGCTAGTTTTTTTCCTTGTGAGAGGAATTTTCAAAATCCTTCCGAGGGCCTACTGTGAGTCCACGGTATAGAAACTGTGTAATGATTTCGGCGCACAGGTTCGATCACGAAGTTGCGTATGTAAAATAATATACATATACTGTAACAAATGTTAAACACGGTGGGATAATATCCAACAAAAACTTGTCCTACTTGCTATACGTAAAAGAATAATGTACATTCAAAAATACAACGAGGTTGACTCTACGCTGTTAGATAATGTACTAAATCCACTAAATAAGTTCACAGTATGTTGGGTAAACCTGATCAAACGTATCGCTCGCGCATAATTTCTCCTCGAATCACCTAACGTTCTGCCTAACATCGGACAGCTCGAATCCACGAAGGTGTACCGAGCAGTTACTCATTGCGGAGCCACTTACGGAAACAGGAGGACCCGTTGTCGCGCGTAATCGCGGTCTGTCCGTTGACAGGTCGTAAGCGAGATTCGTTGTCGCGTCGGAAAAAATGTCCGTGGAGAATGCGGCTACCGGGAACAAATGAAAAATCGCTCGACGAAGGAGCCGACTAGCAAAGAGGAGACGAGAAACCTGGCTCGACGGACAACCAGAAAAGAAACGTCGGTCGTGGCTGTCGCCGTCGTCGTCGGCGCGGATATCGTGGCGCTTGGACAGAGGCAACTCGTTAGGTTCGAAATAGTTGGACCACTACTAATTCAGGCTGACATAATTGGGGGTGTTTGTTACCTGCACACCCTCGTACCACCGCTCCTCGTACAAGATCGTATAACGAAGAAGAACATGGAAAACCTCTTCGGCCGATCCTAGGGGTCGATAGGCGATGCTATCGTCGCCCGACAGCTTGTAGCCTGGCCTGGCCTCGTCCTCTGTCTTTCTCTCTTTCCACCCTTCTTCCTACAGCCGACTTCTACCTCCCACCTTTCCGCTAGCCTAACCTCCATCCTTTGCCCTCGGCGTGTACACCGTTGTTCCTCCTCGGATCCTTTCGCCTCTCCTATATCGGACACTTTTCCTTTGCCTTTCTCTTTACTCCTTCAGCTCCCTTCCCCTTCTTCTGTTTCTTCTTCGTGTTCGTCTCCTTCTTCTTCTTTGTCTCTTTCTTTTTTCTTCTCCCTTTCTTTCACTCACTCGGTCACCTCTCCTCCTGTTCGATGCACACCTTGATGTATACCTATATAGGGAACCTAGCCGATGACCCTCCGATAGCCGGCAGATAGCCGCCAGATATTCGCAAACTGGAGACAGTCCTCCTGACCCGTTCCACCGTGAAATTCATGCGTGTCTACAGGCCCCGTCAAAAGTGGTCGCTGTCGTGCTGGCGGAACCTCATGTAAATTAAAAATTGTTTCGATCCTTCTTCCTCTAATGACTTAATTAATGACTCTGATGATTGAAATAATCTAGAAATAGTACATCCATATTTTTCGATTCTTTTAATTTGCCTCTTCGAATTGCTTCTACTTATTTTCGTATTAATTCGTAAGTCTTTCTACGAGCGATCAATGAATTCTCAATGCGATTGTTGAAGGATTTGAATTCGAAATTAATTAGATCACCTGCTGATCCTCTTTGCCTAGAATTGCCATGATCTCGCTGGTAGATATTCGTCAGATATTTGCAGACCAGTGACAACCATCTAAACGTGGTCGATTATCGCGACTACTCCGAGTTGCATGTTGCGTGCAGTTTGTTGCGAAGCGAGTTTGTTGCAAGGAAAGTAAATGGAAAGGGAATTTCTGCTCCGGGTGGCGATTTTAATGAACCTTGTTGCTACCATGTGCTCGCCCGATGGTATATATGTATATGAATAATGGATTTCCGTCTTTGTATTGTAATATTTCCCTGGTTCTACTCGAGGAAATTAATTACGCTCCTCGCTACACGTTTTTCTAAGATTTCGAGACTCTGATTACCGTTATCGATCACGAGGGGACGGGAGTATCGCTTTGAATCACCCTGTAGGTGCTAGCTGTCAACGCAATCTTTTATCATCCACTCTTTTTCACTTAACAGGGCGGTGCGTTCCCGACCCTGCGTAAAACACCGTCGGAACATGAAACAATTAAATTATTAACGTCACTGAATAGTTTATAGACTACAACTATCTAGTTTATGTGTTTACAGTTTTTGAAAAGTTCTAGATAATTCACTCAGTATGCATTTCATCTTATTTTCAATTTACTTATGAGTGGTTTACATTACCGATAAAAGTGATTCCTCAAATTACTTTCTCGAAACCTGTAATATTCAAAGCATTTTTCCGTGATCAAAATTATTTATTCAGAACAACACGTCATAATTCTTTAATTTCAAGACACAAACTAATCTCGAAGATGCTGTCAACAATTTTTAACAGAACCTCTGGGAAATCAATTGTATTCATGAAGCTAGGACAAAGATGAATTCAATTATTCGAGATAGTCGAAAAGGTAATCGCGTAGTCGGAGGAATCGATTTCGTTGAATCACCCTGTACAAGTCACCGGCCTGGTTCCTCCATCTGCCGTAAGTTTTGTTCTCGACGATTACGGGCGGTCTGAATCAGAATGCTTGTGCTTTGTATTTCTGTATCGTTGGTCGCGGTCGCCCGGTAACCCCGGCCTGATTTACCGCGCGGCGTGACGGTAGATCCTGTCTGATATTTCACGTATTGCACGAGGCGCATCCGCGCTGCATTTGCTTCGGAATCATGCCACGACCCCCTCCCCGATAATTGATTTCGATAAGCCCTCGATAATCGTGCCCTGTCCCCCAAACGAGCCTCCGATCGATCGCGTTCATCCTACGCTCAACAAAAGTTGCAATTCCGAAGAACAGCTTCCACTCTCGCGCTATCATTTTGACATAAATGACCAGAACTATCGGATGGTTCGAAACTCCAGTGTTTTTAGCAAGAACCAACCTGTGAAATTACCAAATATTGGTGAAATGTTTAACGTTTGAAGAGAATGAAAAAAATTTATTTTTTAATGGTGGGAAACGAGAACACAAAAGTTAATATCTCACAAAAGTGCTGTGCCATAGATCTTCCAGCGGTCCCTTAAACTGACCCCAGTCGAAGGCAATGGTTCGTTCGACTTTTCCGTATCGGTGCGCCGCGGTGTTCGAAAGTTGCTCCGTAGGAAACTCCGAAAACCGGCAGAAGTTTGTCGGTTGTTTGTGGACGGCACACGAGCCGGAGATAGCCGGGCAAATATCTTGATCCGTGGGCAAACAGGCGGTCACACGTAGATTCGGTGGAAAAGCGACAGTCCGAGACAGCGGGACGTGTTGTCCGAGTTGGGGGCCCGACTGGAAAAGGGGCCTGTTTGCGGGGACGGGTTCGGCCCGTCGGATTTCAGCCCGGGTCAAGTGTGTGTTCGCTGATAAAGCCTGGAAACATCGCGTGCGTGTAAATGGGCCGAGCCCACGGCCCACGAGTGTGTTTCGCCCTTATTGTTAGACCCTACTCGAGTCTGCAACAACTTCTCCAGGGCGAGTGCACGCGCGAGGGCGTAAGGGAGAGAGAGAGTCGGAGAGAGAGAGAGAGAGAGAGAGAGAGAGAGAGAGAGAGACGGCTCTTTGTGTAGACAAAACGTGGCGGTTTCGCGCTGGAACGCACGGCTGTCTCGACAACTACGGAATTCTCGTAAACGAGCTCCGCCATTATGCACACTCGTCGTCCAGGAGTTTATTTTTGTAATGTAAACGCTCCGAGTGCTTCGCTTTTTGTTACTCCTGCCGGATAGAGTGGACTATGGGGGTTTACGCGCGCTGCTCTATGGCGGCAGTTTATGGGCTTTGCCGATGCGCCCTTCGACAAGTGTTTCGCGACATTTTTTGAGGAGACACCTTGGATTTGTGTGTTTGGAGCTTCAACGCTAGACGTACCAAACACTAAATGCGATTCAAACGTTTTAGCTTACAAAAATGGCAAGGTTCCATTTACAGTAAAGATTCAATTCTTCTCCGGGATCGAGACTCCAATGTGTTGAATCGACCTACCCACTCCACTGCGATCCGTGTTTCATTCTGTCCTTCTCTATGTTCGACTCTCTATTGAAGTCTCTTGAACGACTTTTTGAGAAGAATCGAGACTTTACTGTATTTAGATTCTGTGCAACTTTTATTATAATATGTGCTTGAAGAAAGAAATTTATCGGATCAATTAATGCATGAAATGTATGTTCCTCCTTTCTTAAATAATTGCAGACTTACACTTTGGGGCGTGAAAGTTCACGTTGAGACTATGACGTACGCTGTTATGGATCGTTGTGGAAAATGTTTGGACATTGACATAATGGTTGTATGGTTCTGGTTTGGAATGGCACACTACCAGTGAACTATGATGGGCTAATGTAGAAAGATCGAGCCTCGTGTGCGATCGTCCATGTCACAGTTAGCCGTGAAATGATCGCGAGAGGCCCTATGCGAGCGTTGACAGACGCGGAACATGCGTCCCCGGTTTTTGTCAGTTTTACGGCCCCGGGGCCCGGAAAATATGGCCATTAAGCGTCGCAAGAGAAACACGCTTGTCGCGAGAGACCCGTAAACACGACACGAGAGACCCGGTCAGGGGCCATCGGCTCCTATTACACGAGTTTGTTGCTGTACGTCGTCAAGAGTCGTTCCTCTTTGTAATTTCGAGCCTGACTGCTGTAAGCCATCGGACGGGAGCGCAATCATGTTTCAAATAATATACAGCGTCTGGAATCAGTTTCAACTCTCTGGGATCAATAGAAAGACCATATGGAAGTTTCTAAACTTCTTCTAACGTGCCTAGTCTCGATAAAAAGAAACAAATATAGTATTTCTCATTGGATAAACTATAAAATCAGATTAGATTAAATTCAAGTTTCTGGATAGGGAGTCACCGTAGAGAACACTTTAGTTTTCTAAACTAATAATTTTTATTTATGTATATAAAAAAGCCTGCATTTCACAATGATCTAAGTCGTAAGTGTACGCAGACTTGGATAATTCACAGAAATATAAAACATGATTCAATAGAGCTAACTGTAAGGTTCACCAGAGTCGTGAGAATCTTTCGCCCACTCGTTTGTTCGATTCGAGGACACAGAGCATTTGCGTAATTAATTCGTGAAACAGTGTATTCGAACTAGACATTGAAGCCGAGGACGTGTAACAATGCTGAACGATTGTTAAATAGTGATTATATAAGTACAGATTACTGAGAATAAACGTTATCCAAATCGATCAAAATGATCGACTATTAATTATCTTATTTGTGTCGCGTTGCGTGCGACCCAGAGAATGTTGCCAGGGAAGAAAAATATTTCGTTATGGCGATGTGGGGATTTACGGTATTCTGAAAAACTTGCGGAACACGTGTAACCTTATGAGTGGCCATATCGTTTTGTGTAAAGAGAAACATACCGAAATCATGGAGTAGATCGTGTTTCAGAGTTGAAAGAAAAACACGTGACACGTTGGTCACGTGCTGCTCCGTTTTGATATCATTCAGAGCATTTTTATCAAAAAATTATACATTGTTTATATCAATTTATGTTCATTTCCAAGAAGTTCCCACGAGAAACTCTTTTAATATTTCCAAAAATTCTCGTTTCGGGTCAAACAACGGTTTGCTCGGGGTCCAAATAAACGAACAAACAAATACTGCACATCATTGGATGTTCCCTGCGAGGGTAAATCGCGCGCAAAGGGGGGTTGGTTTAGAATAACATCGTCGGTATGGTCGCTGGGGCCCGTCGAAATGCAATTTCCTTGTAAATCGCGGCAAACCGACCGGGAGAACGACAAGGAGATAACATTAGATGTCCACGTGTACACGTGTATCGGTATACACGCGTCCTCATCCCCCGATGCCCGAGTATTTTGAGACGGCAGTCGTCGAAACGCGCGCGGAGCTATTCGTTTGATGCCGGGAACATAAATTCGGGACGTGCCGTGATTTTCTCGCCTTGTCACCTTTGTCATTCGCTGCTTATAAATACCGTTCCGCGACGCTTTCTTTCTGGGGACGCGGCGAGATTCTGCAATAACAGCTATAAATAACCGCATCGGAAAGCATGACGAACGGAATCGAATTTTTTTCCAGCGACGGAGTAATCAGCCGAGGAATGCCCGGAATTGTTATCCGGTTCGCGAGCCTGTACCAGTTTAGTCGGCTGCATCGAAATGTTTGTTTGAACGACTCTTATTACCGCGCCGGAGTGTTTCCAAGCGCACGAGGAAAATCTGTTGCGCTCTGCCCTCGAAACTTTTAGAACAGAAGGGCCCTCGTTGCGCACCGCGTACACAGAAATCTGGAGCACTCTGTTCTACTCACATTTTTATTATTATGACATTTTGAAGCGTGCCAAGCTGAAGGTAGATCGTGGACGTCCCAGCAGAATAAAAATTCTTTATCCAAATTTCAACAGCTTGGAATAACATTTTTTTCTTAATTATTTTGATGGGCTGAAATGAAGGTAACAGGTTTAAACAATTTTTTAAAACACTCGTACAATATTGTGCTTATCGCAGATTATGTATTACAAAAAATTGAATAAGAGCGAAACGCTAAGGACATAAAAATCACAGACAATTTGTGCGGCGAATTTTTATCTCGCCAAAGAATTTTCCGAATTCAAATTTCCACCCTCAAAGACGTTTCACATTTCAAAAATTGAAGTAGCTGTTTTATTCAAACGAGAAGACCTCGGAAAGTAGCGGATCTCCGAGAAACCACCGAGCGAATCCACCGGATATGAAAATAAGGGTTGAAAGCGATCATCCACGCTCACGAATGATTAGCATCCAGCCTCCTATGGTACCCTCACTCGATTTACGACATCTTTCGTAAGGGGCGAATGAGGAGGCGTAAAATATACAATTCGCGCAAGGTTCCAGGAAACGGAAAATCAGTGAGCGCAGATAGGAGAACAAAAGGCCTCGGGGATTAGAGGAGTGGTGCCCGGGGGTCCAGGGTCACCGGACAGATTAGAAGGGAGCGGTTCTCATCGATAGGGAGCGCGGAGATACACTCATAGTCCTTCAAGGAACAATAACGACGCGAGAAACGCAGCCTCTTCTCTTCGGCTCGAGAAACGATGAACACGAACCCGATCTCCATGGGCCCGACCACTCTGGACCGTGTTATTTATCGACGAGATAAACCGTTCTGGCTGTTAAACGCGTCGGTTTAACATAAACACCGATAAGTCGGCCGCGAGAGGACCCGGGGCGACACTAACCAGACGCGAAAAACCGAAGCGTCACACGGACAGGCGGAGTCGGAGAACTTGTCCCTTTTAGCCCTCTTTCGTAACTATTCCACGATCCTCTCTGAAGTCAGAAAAAACTGGGACTCCAGTTCTGAAATATTTTACTGTAAGAAAATAATCTCTGCCATTCGGTATTTCTTGCTTTAGCGGGGTGCCGAAACCATCCGAGCGTTGTCGATATTATACGAACCGATTCGTGCTCTCAAGATAAGAATATACGCGTGTGTTGTATCCCGCTCAGACAAAGCGATCCTTGATAATTGTTATTTGCTTCAATATTATTGTTGATTAGTCTTTAATCATTTATAGAAGAAAAACTACAGTTTATTATTCCAGCTCCGTGTGTGTCGTTGAGTTAATACCTCACACATTTACAACTCACGAAGAGACGCTTCTGATGTAGTTTCAGGATTAAAATTTCTATGAACCACAACAATGTGTTTGTTACGCAACGATCAGCGTCGTCTTCGCGAAGAATGTTGCATGAAATGCAGAAGTAAAACCGACTCACAATAGGTTCAAGTTCAAAGAGCAAATGTTGCACTTTGATACCCTTATTGCGTCAAGCAACGATTACTTATGAAACAATTCATTCTATGTAGAACAATTGTTGCAAGCAGATGCATATTCTACGATGTCAAACGAAACCTGTATAAAACTTCGGATGCGTCGTATACACGTGTCGGTGTACAGTATAATTTTTCCAATTGGATCCCGGTGGAATACACATCATTTCAGAGTTGCTGTATATGTAATTGCAACGTCATCTGTGAGCAGCGAATGAATAACCATTTCGGGGGAAGAACGTTGCAGCATTCACTTCCTGGCAGATTTCTCTGCGAGCCCCGTTTTCCCTCATTTTCCTCATTAGGAAAAATTATGCGAAAACGGGTTAATAAATCAGTCGACAAAGGGTTCATTAAAAAGCGCGAGCAGGAATGGAATGAAAAGATCAACACTCGGAACCGAGGCGAAACCAGCGCGTAATCGCCGATTCGAACAAAGTAGCTGCGCGTTCCACCCTCCTCGTTGCAAAACTCAACCGGCCGATAATAAGCGCTCGCCGTGCCCCGGAGCTGTTCTAACGAGCGCGGTTTGCAAGCGACCGGCCGTTTATCAGCGCACCGGCTGGAAATTGATGGCTGCTATTCATGCATCCTGCGTAACGCAACGGTATTAATAATTAATTACCGGGATGCACGAGCGAACAACACAGGAAACTCGTCGTTTTTCCTGGACGGGGCCGGACGACTATCGCGGGGAGCGTAATTTGCAGAAATCGTATTTCATTTGCGGGATTATCACGACGACCACTCCGTCCACGCGCTTGTCACTAAATCGTACAACTTTCGGCGGATTCGACTTTTTAAAAATTAAAGCAGAAACATTACAGCGTAGGGAAAATATTTATTGAAATTGATGGACATCTGAAAATTTATAACAAATTATGCACAACAGTTAAGAAAAATATTTCATCCTCAAGGACAGCCTCGAATACATATTTCAATAAATCTTATCGAGGTCCCAGCGTATTTTTTCTTTTTTTTCCTCTGGCTCCGCAACATTCCTTGAACTTAAAAGAGGTTTCGTATCTCCATCTTAATTCTGTTAAAGGCTCTACGATTTTATAGTGAAAATGACCAAACGCTACGACCATGCGTCGACAAGCGTGCTGCGTGGGTGCGATATCTGATCGCGTGCACGCTCGACGATCGATATCAACCGCGTAGATATATTCGACGAGCGGATGAGGGATGGCTGGTGTCACGGACACGTCCCGAACAGCTTCCAGCCGCTCGCGAGTCTTGGATTCTTTCGACGGCGTTCCGCGATCGACGAGCACAGATCGATAACACGAGCGTTCCTCATTGGGCACACGCGTCCCTGTCACAATTTGTCAAATTAGCATAACTGCGCGATGGCCTTGTTGCGGAGTTCAAGTTTGTTTCGCTCGTGCTGTCAGTCTAACGCAATTTTCACTGTTGGTTAATTAAGGGGTTGACTCCTTAGGGACTGTCCTTAAGCAGGAAGGCGAAAAAACATTCGCGCATTTTTTCCGTGAGACTTTAATCAAAAAATGTTTGCTTTAAAATGGAGAATTTTAAAGAATACTTCATATATTTTTCGTTAAAAAATATCCATTAATTAGACAACCACAACTTCGTAATTGACTCGTAATTTTCTGAAAAATAATGTCACTATAATACGTGTTAACCATAAAAATAATATGATCATACTAAATAAACCACTTTTCCATCCACAATTACTCTCAAAATTACGATTGAAAAAAAAATTGAATTTGTAATTATAAAGTACTCTGTAAAATGAGATCTTCTAAAAAAAAATAGAATAATTGTGGAGACGAAGATTTCATGAGATTTCAACGAGAATTAAATTCTACTGTGATCAATATTTAAGCAACGATGTAAACTCGCATAAAACGGAAACATTAATTTTCTTTGAAATATCTGAAAGGGTCTGCGTGTTTTACGCAGAAGCGTGTATCCCGCGCGTTCACTTTACCGGCGGGAAAAAATTCAATGGGCAGTTTCGCAGCGATTATATCTTCATAGCGCGTCAATGGATGTTGCTACCGTGGCGTGCGCGTAAATCGAAATAATCGAAAGGGATGCCGAGTTCGCGTTAATGGGCAACCGCGTAGGTGGATCCGCGTAATGTGCATCGCGCGCGCGAAAATAGCCGCTACACGCGTTCGGTAACGGGTTTCAACGCGAGCATAATTCACGGGAGGGTCACGGTCGGAAATATATTCAATTATCGGCGATCGAGGAACGATTATCGACAATTGCCGACGGCCTCGTAAATTTTCGAACGGAATCCGTGGACCATCCTCTCGCGCGTTCGACGGTCTTCCACGCTGACCTCTCCGCCGATTACGATCGTTCTACAGATACGTACGTACAACGTGCATTCTTGTACTCACTTCCGGGAGTCGAATACTCTCTCTCCGAATAATTCTCTCTGAGAATATTGCCATAAACGACCGGTCTTGGTCCACTCGGTATTTATCGAATTTAATGAAGGCTGTGTGCATATTCTAGAACAGAATAAAATTGCACTACATGCTATTGAATTTACTTTTATACAACACGGTAGCTCATTGTCGGCTTCATGTCACCATTGCAACAATGTGAGGAGACCTTCACTCCGGTAATTTCATGCGTCGACATTTGCCCCCGCAGTTCGCATTTCCTATTGCGATCGAGGTACATTATTTCGCGAAATCAATTATATGACATGCAGTGTTGCGATTTTGCGTGCGTCATTTTCCTGATGGCATAATATGTTAGTTCGATGAACAACCGGCGTAGCATTTCGCAAGATTCCGATCCGAGTAACGTTATAAAACGATCTCGGAGGTGATCTCGTCCGCGATACGGACGGTTTCATTGCTTATGCTGCTCGGTGTTAATAACTTAGCACTCTCGTTCGCCGCGTTAACGAGTACACGATTGCCCGGATAACGGTACGAATTCATTAAGATCGTTAATATCGTGTATACATCGTATTTTCCTGAAACAATGTCGTAATTACGTGTTCGAGTGCGACGCGTTTGGTAACGGGCAGTCTAAAAAAAGGCGCGAGCCGCCGGTTCTCACGGCCGATTAAAAATCACGAGCGGATCCTTATTAACCGGCACACGGGATCGCACAAATTACGCAAACCAGTGGCTTTTCTCTGTTTCTCTTACTTTTCCTTTTCCCGATATTGTCTGTCTCTTTGTTGATTCTTCTTGCCCCTTACGGCTGATTCGATTTCTACTCTTCGCAACAAATGGCGGTACAAGCGATTATGCATGTGCATGGCTAAGCACGACGGACGAGGAGGCCTCCTCTTCCTGTCCGCTGGTGAATTTGACTTGCCAAACGACCGACGCGATTTTCTTACAATGTAGTTTACGCGGTAGAAAAGCAGTTATGAGTGTTATCGTCGAACGACGAATAATTATCGTGTGATAATGGAAATCGGAAGTGTTGACTCCGCGGAATTTACAACCCTGCGATCCGATGCTCGTTACCATCCGATTTACATTCGTTAGCCGACTACAATCGGCACCCAGATAGTCGCTTTTCTTGTCCACAGAATTCGAGATACCTCGCTAAACGACGCGACCGGGCTCGTTTTAATTTGCTCACAGCCTCGTACCAATTCCCAGTTGTCAATGCAGTTTTCGTGCAACGCAATGTAGAATCAAGTGATACCTATGTATGGATTTTTTCCAAGGGTTTTTTTCACTCGTGAACTTTCTTTGATATAAATGCATGATTAAGCCACGTGAAATCATTTTTTCCAGTTGCAGTTGTTTGCCCGCGCATTCTGCGATTCCAACAGATGAATATTTTCTGCAAAGTCTGATATAGCACCTGATCAAGCTTACGGAGGTTATCATATACAGATTTAGAAAACAAGGTCTACGATATAATCAGGATACATGGCATTAAAAACCATAGAAACAGTCGACGCACATCATTTTCATTTTGAATATTAATTATCACATAGTTTTAATGCATGTATGGTACTCAATGAATTTTCAACATTTAAACGTCACCAGACTACGATATTGACAATTTTTAATCAAACCCGCTGCATTCTCAGTTGCTTGTAATCCGCGAAGACCATTCAATGAGAAATTTCTCCAATTTTCTAAAAATAGAAAACTCCTTATTTATTATTTTTCTTCGTTTCTGTGAGAAATTAATGAAATTACTTGTAGATAAAACGATACTGGAACGTGTGTATCACGCTAATACGGTTTTTTTATTTGAATATACATATTTTAAAAGTTTGTGCAAGCTATAAATACGACCCACAGTGACAACCTAAGGAACTGAATAAATCATCTTGTCGGCAAATATCTGGTCCCAATAGGATCACAGAGATTTAACTAAACAGCCTGATATATCACTAGACTCTGGTGACCGTAGGAATAATAGAGAGTCTATATTAACTTTCTAAATCATCCGCCGCGAATTATGATATCGGGGGCAGGGACGGTCTATAAATCATTCCGATCCGTTTACTTATAAAATACAATCTGACGAGGAAGAGGCCAAGAGAGAGAGGATCGTGGATTAAGCTTGAGCAGTCGCGATTTAGCGTGCGTTAGTCACGTGGCAATATATTACGGGCAAAAGCGGCGGTCGTTGACGCTCGCTCTTCGAGTTTGTTTGCCCGAAGCTTAATGGATACACCTCAAGGACCTTCGCGGGTGCTTTATAGCCCGCAGCATCGTTTGGACTTGGTCCAACGTCCGCAGCACTCGCCACTTTTGCTCGCCAGCACCCTTCCGCAGGCCCTTTGATAACGAAAATCTCGGGAATCATTAACTTCCGGCGCGCGAGCCTCGCTTAAGACCGCCACTATCTCTCGCTAATGCTAAACGACCGCGCTGCACCCGATCCTGAGTGGCTCTATTAACCCATTGTCGACGGTGAACACTGATTTTCGGCATTCTGCCCCAAGCGACAAATTTTTTAAACCGCTTTATCGTCCATTGTGTCCTCGAGACTCTGCATTTTATGTTTTGCCACTTTCAACTGGCGGATGATATTCTATGGTGGTAATTAGATTTATAAGAAATATGCGTAGATCCTTAACTTATGTACGAAAATAAAAATTGTGTATGATCTTTTAAAAATATATTGTGCAAAATGGTACAGTAACTTTTAGTGGCGACTCTGAGTCACTCTTCGACCGCTAACAGTTAATTTCCAGCATTTTGCAGGAAGCCTCTCGTCAAAATCGTTTACGAGTCGGACAGGTTGCAACATGTAGGTAGCGAGGAGAATAGCGATAAGAGACGTGTCATCTAAATCGTGCAGGGAATCGACGAACATCCTCTACCCGAGCAACCTGGGGCCCTTAACAAGATCATTTTACGTTTGCAAGGCCGACGAATGGAAGACGCACCACCGTAACCCGGTGTCATCGCAAGCAGGAGCGAAACTGGTAGCGATAAGAAAGTCGAGAGCGGATCAGCTCGGGATCGACGATCGATATTTATGCGAACGGGCATTCCAGCGTCGCATTAGGATCTGCGGGCCCAACAGACCGCGACAAATGGCGTAATTAACAGTTACTGGCCGGCACGATGTCTCGCGTTAACCAGATAAGTGTAGTACAAGGTGCGCGGGACCCGGGCCGAGCGTTGTAACGATGCGTGCAAGCTCGAAGAAGGAGTCCGGTAGCCAAAAGCAGCGTTCTCCACGGGTCTCCGAGCAGAACTGGCTCTATAAAGATAACGCGAGAGCCCGGAGAAAAGAGAGAGAGAGGGCGAGGTGCTAGAGGCTGGTATCGCAAGAACTCACCTCGCGGTTTCATCATCGAAGAGATATTAAGCGACCGAGCACAGGCCTCGACGCGGATTCCGAACAAATCGCGCAATTAGCGATCGGACCGCGAGCCGCACCGCTACATCGAGCGGAACGGTGCAACACGCATCGCGACACTGCATTGCCTGCAATCCGAGAGATCGGGGATTAGGCTGCGGTTACGGTGCATCTCTCGCGGACCTATGTCTGACGAATGCGGAGGAAATGCACGCTACACCAAAAAATTAAAGGGACGAAATTCATCTGCGGAATCCGGGGATTTGTGTGAAAAAATCTGAAAATATTCTGCCTATTCTCATGTTGGCGAACATTCGTCGTTCCAATTTTATCCTTGAAGTAACATCATTCGATTGCTGCTTTCATTCGCTAAGTGAAATTATGAAAAGTGAATTTTTTAAGAAAAGTCGTCCACCGTAACCGCAGCCTAAGCCGCGCCATTTTCACCCGGCCCCGTACCATGGGAAAGCCAGTGTCCAGGTATGTAGCCGTGGAAACTTGGTCGTTCCGCGATCATCTTAAAGGTGTTTCGATTACACAGAAACTAATGCAACGGTTAAGGAGCAGAGGAATGGGTCGAGGGGGACGTTTAACTGTTTCTGCGGACGGTTTCTCACAGTAAAGGTGGAAGAGTTAGGTGACGATCGGTCGCGCTAATTTTATCACTCTGCCCGATGTGTGAACCGACGCCGTGGAATTTAAATCCGGAGGTGATTTTTATTTAGCTTTATTGGGTATCTTCAGAACTAGATAACCAATTTCGATTACGAGTACCTTTGCTGATCGAAAATGACAAATGGCTACAAACAAAAGCTAAGAGATTCACCCTGAGAAACCGAAGAGCAGATAAACCTTTTAAAAAGAGATTACGAGCCATTTTGGAAAAGGACGAACCAATATATAGCAAGGGGTAGTTTTTGGGTGCACTCTTCGGAGCTGATCCACAGTCGTCCGAAAAATACCGCAACAGTTGAAACGATCTTGACTAATCGAGAGTGTCCCGAATATAAACGCGGTATTCGATAAGAGGTAGCTCGGCCGAGCGAGGACAGAAATTCACCGGGCTAATATAAAGCGCGTTACAAGCAGATAAACGGGGTATCAGGCGAGAAAGTTTCAGCTCGTAAACGTGGAAGACGGCGAAAGGCTATCAGCCTCGAAATTAACGAGGACGAGGCGGAGGATGAGGAGGGGAGGCGTTCGGTCCCGGTTAACTCAAGGAAGTTTCATTATACCGGCCGGGCTGACTGAGAAAAAGGGTGAATAAAATCGACGGACGTAAATAATGGATGTTTGAGCGATCGCCGGGCGCGTCTTGACGGGGACACGGGAAGCCACGAGGAGCATAACCTGCCCACCCCTCTTCCCCGTAGAGGAGGGTGAGCTTTCATTAGGAGCAGCCTTGTCAACGGCACACCCTCCGCGGAGAGTGCCACGCCGGGGGAAGAAACAGTACGGTAAGGGTTGCAGGTCGCGCGCGATAAATAACCCGCCGGCCTCGGGGTGGCTTAACGCCCTCGCAGAACTTCTTTCGATCCGCCTCCGGAGGACCTTACCCTCTCCCTCTCTTGGCCGCGAACTCTGCGTTTTGATTCGCCTAAACGCCACTTTGCGGAACCATCCCGCGAAAAATCGCTTTCCAATCGGCCCGCTAATCTTTCCTCCGCTTTTGTCCCACGAGCCAGCGATGACACGGTCGCTAAACGCGGGTTTTCATTCGCTGAAAGCTGTCATTCATCCGGGAAGTCATCTTACTAAGTTGAACACATATGCAGTCGGTTGCTCACAGAAAATGTCAAGACTACCGATAGGATTGAGACACGATTGATGACAAAATGAACTGGAATAATCGAGTAAAAAGAATAAGAAAAAATGATTAAGTACACCAAGGTTAGGTCAAATAGTATCCTCGAGTTTCCTAAAGCTAATACGAGACATAACAGCCTATTTAATCCTCTCTTTACGAAATAATCGAGATTTGTTCTACACAGTTCAAGGGAAGTTGAATTGGATGTTCAGTGGATGAATGGACAGTTCTTCGATTCGTTTCGAAACTCGTCCACTTCGGTAGCGATACCAGCGAACGAATGTCGCGGGAGATCTGAATGAGGCCTGTTGTTCCGTAGAACGCGGTTAAAATTGATCTTAATGTCGCAGGTTCCTCGAGATCGTTGATTGATCATTGAGGCTGGTAAACAGAGGTGCTTTATGCCACCGTAATGGAAATTATGTCAACGGAGGACTGGGGTGCGCGGGAAACGAGAACTTCGCACAATGCGGTTACTGTTGATGGCGTTGCGTGGATTATTCAACGCGTAAATGCGTTCCACGCGTAACTGGAGAAGCTCGAATCATCTACGAGTAAAGATTAGTGGCAGTAACTATGAATTGTAAACTAGCTTCACAACCAAAATCCCTGTTATTTACAAATTCCAAGTTGAGAAACATAGAAAATGTCGGCGGAAATATTAAAGAATCGCATGTGTTTTAACGCTTCTTGATCCGTGGTTCGTCTTCAAGTTAACTCGCAAGGAAGAGATCCGCAAAGGTTGAATAGAAATGATCCCGGTGGCGTATTAAAAATTAGTGGATCACCCATTGGTACACCAAATGCAGTCACAACGAATCCGTTTAAACCGCACATTTATTCCCCCGACTGGAAAGAAGACTCCTCTCTCGTTGGACCCCGGTAAACCATCCCGACAGCAATGGCAGACGATAATTAAGTTCCGGCAAGAGTTTGCGGAGAGTTCCTCTCTCTTTCGAATCTTTATCTCTTGGCTGCCTCCTCCTCCTCCCCCGTTCCCTTTTTCGCTCCCTCGTCCCGGGCTCTCTAGCCAGCCGGTGTGGGTGCTCCGCGGCCGGATTGTTACGAAAGGATTTGCGGTAATCCTCGATCTAATTTGCATGCTGATGGTAATGGATGTGTATCTTCCCCTATTCCTCCGGTTTTGTCGCCGCCTGTTTTCTCTCTCCGTCGCTCCCCTTCCTCTCCTCCTCTTTCGCCCTCCTCGGTCCTTCGCTTGTTCACTCTTTCATTCTTTACTCAGTCTTTCACTCTCTCAATTTTCTATTCTTGCGCTCGGTTGTTCTTTCAGCATCTCTATTGTATTCTTTCGTTTCTTAATTCTTCACTCTCTCCCTCAATTTTCTACTGTCGCAATTTTTTCGTTCTCTCAGCATCTCGCTCGCTCGTGTCTCTCTTTCATCCTCTCACTCCCTCGTGCTCCCAAATTTTCTGTCGTTCCCTCAGCATCCATTTATTCTTTCCCTTTTTATTTTCTCTTGATCTTTCACCGTTTCATTCTATCTCCCAATCGTCTCTTCTCTTTCCGTCCCAGTCAGACCGAGTATCGTAACGAGGACTCGCTCGAGTCTCGAAACGCAGCTGGTTGGACACCTTATCTCAAGGTTAGTTGCATCTGTCCCTACGGAGCGAAAGAGAGAGAGAGACAGGATCCAAAGAGGAACCTGGAAATCGATCGAGCCTGGATCGCGTGACCGAGCCTCGATCCCTGTAATTAGGCCGCCGATTCCCGGGACCCGGCCTCGGGGATGACGAGTTTGATATACGATACTTTAATGTATCGCGATCCTGCGATTAGGCCGCCGAAAAACCGGGACCCCTTTTACCCGCCTTGCGTGCAGCGAATTATGTTAATCGCGGTAATCGGCTGTTTCGATCGGCGCGGGATTCCTCGATCTCTTCGTCTCCGCTCCGCGACGAATCTCCGAAACCGAACGTTCCGACTGCCTAATTAATTCAATTTCAGGTGTACAAGCTACTTGATCGTCGTAACTTCTCGAGGAGGTACCTGGTCGTTGCGAAAGAGTACGCTGCGAAAGGTGTGCGACAGATGAACGGCTCGGTCTTCTGATTACTGCTCGGACGGGAACGATCGTGCGGCTCGTGAAATTAGCATGCAACTTTTCATGAGTATCGGTGTATTAAGTCGCGAGTACGGTGTTTACGAAGAGCGATGAGGTGTTTTAATCAGTCGGATGGTGAGGGATACTTATGTATACTACTGGCATAAAAGTGAAATAAACTGGATGTGGGTAATCGTACTTGAATTTTTATTGATTCGCAGTAAACGGAGATCTTGATCTTCTTCGAGACTTTCTTTAGACTCTGTAGACACGTCTGAGTTTGGACATTGTTTAAAAAGATAAATATTCACTTTCTTGAAGACGATGCTTCTTTTTCGAAGTGTAACAATTTGATTCTCACATCAGATTGTGGAGGATGATTGGGGAAGAAAATTCGACCTTCGACAATGAAGCTTCCTGAATTTATGCGAGGTCTGGGATAGAGAATCCTCGACCTTTCACCTGAACAGTAGATCCTACAAGACTCGTCGACGATGTTAGTTAGTCGTCGGAGCGATTCAGGCCGGCGGTGTGCGGCGGACGAGAACCGGTGCCGGTGCAGCCGTTGGCCTAACAAACCTCGTTAGCCGATGGACAGGTGGTAGCATCGGCTTGTATCCGTGGCGCTGGTTCGATCGCAAGGACGTGGTCAAAGACGTGGTCGAAGACGTGGTTAAAGACGTTACCATGGGGCCGGTGGTCGGTATCCTCTCGGATCGGCGGGCGTATCGGAGCGTATAAGGGAACGGATGAGAGGTTCTCGCAGCAACCGATCACGTGCGCCGGAGAACCGAGAGGCTACCGACTCGCGAGGCGGAGCATGGGCGAGTGGACAAAATAGGAAGACGAGGAAGAACGCCCACCATGGTCCCGCAGGCCTATCGGAGCCGACGCCGATGGGAAAAGAACTCGACTGTTAACAAGATGGTGCTCACTCTCGACACCGTGGCGTGCTCGCAGCAAGGTCTCTTCGTGGTCCCTTTCCTTCGAGGACGCGACCGACCGGCGCCCTTCTTTCTCTTTCACTCCATCTAGCTTCTCCTTTTCCTTCTCTCTCTCTCTTTCTCTCTCCTTTGCTCTGTCTTCCTTTCTTTCTTTCTTCTATGTCCACCCTCTTTCAATATGGCCGACTTCCCTCACCCTTCGCCGACCTTCTAGCCATCGACGCTCGTTTTCGCTTCCTGTGTCCACCGACCCTGCCCTTCCTCGCCGCTCTTTTCGAGGATTCGTGTAATCGGGCCCCGCTGACAACACTTTGTCCCGACATTATCGAGTACACGTCGCTTATAGATAGCTAGCCCTTACGGATCGGCTCCCGGACCCGACATCCACCATCAAGACCCCAGCTCGAAACACTGTTTCATCCTCCGCGATGTATGTCTCTGGGAAATTGCTGCCTCTCCACCATTTTTCTTCGTGATTCCTCAGCATTATTAGTTCTCCGTGAGCAATCTTTTCTCTGAACATTCTTATCTAATATTGCTTGGGGATGGTATTTTGGTAACTGGAAAATGCCCCCGTTCCAGTGTCCACCAGTAATTTATTTATCAATTTCTACGGGATGAGAACATCTAGAAGAACTGAAATGTCTATTTTGGACCAGACTGCCTTAAATAATTGAAAGTTGTGAAGAACACGTTCAAAGAAGTTTATAATCCATATTCGTGTTTGAAGAAGTTCATAAGCCATTTTTAAGTTTAAGTCGCGCAATATTTATTGGATTTTGTGCGCTGCGGTTAATCCTACAGGGGATGAGAAATAAACGATCAAGCGCAACTGAAAAAAATGTTGTCTTGTAGTTCGAAGATGTATCTAGACAGCCCAGAAAAGTTAGTTCGCGAATCACGAACGATTTGCTGGGGAAGAATTGTTAAAGGATCGCTTAGTTCTTGTTGGAGCGATTCCGAACCCCCTGAAAGTCTCTGGTCCGGCTGTCCGCCATTTGTCTGGTCGCCATTGCGCGCGTCCGGCGACGGGTAAATATTCCGTTCGTGTCGTTATTGATATCCGCGGGCGTTCGCCGCGATACTTTTCCGCCGGTCGCGAATATCGGGTGGCTTTAGTTACCCGATACGAATTATCGGCCGGCGCGGCAGCCAGTCGCATGTGAACGTTGTACTGATTACATGATAGGTTTAAAGGTTGGGAAACACGACATCTAGACATTTATAAGTGGGTCACGATATCTGTATCGGCTTGCAGAACGCGGACGTGGAAGAGATTAGAGTGCTCTGTAATCTTAGCCTCCGGTTTCCACCTAACGACTGCCTCGTACAACATCTAGGAATGTTCGCATGCGGATTTTCAACTCGCCAATAAAGAAACGAAAAAAAATAAGGAGAAACGAAGGGAAAAGAAAAAGGGGGAAAATTTCATTCCAGGGCCCGTCCCCGACGATCCCAGATTAACCCAATGCGTTGCTTGCGCCGCCAGTAATTGCGAAAGGAAATTATCGTTCTTGCACGGCAACTTATTCGTGACCGGAGCTTCGTGTACTTTGTCGGTCCCAGTTATCTATTTTATTTCCTTGATGCTCCGCTCAGATTAGTCCTACCTACGATCTCTCACCCCTTCCGAGCTCGCGCGACATTCTCCCGCGAAATGTTTAATAGGGAGATTTACCTTTCCTGTTGAGTGATGTAAGATTAATTAAGAAAATTCTATTAGAAGCTTCTCCTTCAACCTTCGTATTTGCATCTAAATGTCTAAGTCGTTCCAAAGCAATTTTATGTAAAGCAGTTTTGTTTAAGATATACATCTGGGTACATGAATAATTTCGATGTAAAGTAATTTTCTTTCGGTTGTTTTAGATTAATCTTTATCCGGAAATTGTGTGTTTTATAATATTTTTAGAAGAACTATTTTTTAAATTAAACCTAGGGTTCTTCAAATAAAAACTAAGTCCATGAATCTTGCAGACAGACGCCTGTAATCAAAATTAAATCTACAGCCCATTTAATTTTCGTTTCTCCTGGAAGTCTTGAAATTGCTGTGCCAGATAGAATAGTAAGGAGTGGAAGGAGCAAGTTTTATTCGGAGAAGCAGAATGACGGTCCATGTTGTACGTCGGCATGAACCGAGGGATAACTTAGGAAATTCATCGAGCGGCATGCGGTCGAATTAAGCGTATTTGTAGTACAGGCACATTTCCCGGTTCTAGGTCCTTCTTTTCAAAGGGAAATGGCGTTTGGCACTCCGACAAGAGGCTCGACCGTCGACGATCCTGGATCCTGGCCATGGCCGCGGCTCGGGTGGGGCACGCGTCGACCCTCATGTAAATTGCTTCATACCACGAACGGACTCACGCCCGACTCGAATACGAGGTAGGAAGGCTCTTACAAGTTCGGCCCGAACGGCAGAAACGGCAAAGAGAGCCGTCCGTTTTACGACCGCGATATGACCAAGCTCTAGACTTTATATTACAGTGCGCCATTCGACTCGATTCACCGGCCGTCGATCGATCCGACGCCGTCCCAGAACCGTTTCCTTCCGCTTCGAACATCTCCCGACACCCAACTCTTACTTCTCCGTTGCCCTTAATTTTCAGAAATTTTATTTTCATTTTTCAGAATTTTTTCTGCTTTAGTTGTGGAAGATGTGCGGATGATTCTTATGGGCAGCGATTCTGCAGACTATTCTAGACACAAGGATGTACTTTTCTCATTTTAGTATTTCATTATATTTTTTATTAATTTTTCTTAAAATTTTATGATAAATCTCCTTTTCCAAGTACACGTTTAAAATTCTTATCATTACCGTGAAAGGACATTTATCACTCACATTCAGTGCTTGGAGGTTGTATGTAAAAAATAAATTAGTTCCAATATGGACATTTGTAAAAATCGTCGACCAGTTATTAACAGCGCAAAGTACAGGTTGGAATTAGCATAACGCATTTACGATAAATTACGTTCCAAGTAAATTACACCATTACACGTTGGCTTTGTCGGCGATTGTGGTGCATAATCTGTAACTCTTTATTCAAATACCTTTCGCTTCCCAGCATTTGTATTCAAGAAGAGCGGTTCTACACTATCTTCTTCCGAGTCTACACCTGTAGCTATTAACTTTTTCTTGCCACTGAAGTTCCTTTGCTTTACGCTGGTATTCTACCTGGTAGAAAATGCCCGAAGTGCATCGCTGCTGAGTCATGTACTCTGTAAAAATTATAGCGGAAACATAAAGAAGAAACAATAGAAACTTTTAATGGAAGACGCTACTTTTATGGTCCGAAGTAACTCTGTATCAAAACTCATTCGTAAATCCTGTTCTGCTGGTCTAGAAATCAATGTGCGAGCTGCAGAAAATAGAAATAGAAATAAGTTAGTATCCAGCGTCGTCTAGGACTGCAGAAGTAAGACATAGATGAGATAACTGACATGAAACGGGCGTAAAAAGTGGTACATCCAACTTGATTGGTTCGTTAGAAACAGGAGACATCCGGTTTCTAATTCATGATGCTTTTAGACAGACAAAAGAAATTCTTTACACTCCGCAAGAATTTCTCAATTTGTGCAATGGCAGCCAGAAAATGGTCCAGGTAGATTCATCTGTCGAGAACAATGAACAATTCCTAAAAATGATCAATGTGACGTCAATGGTGCATATTCCAACGAACAGTGAGAGTCCATCTACCTGCTTTTCAGGAGGAGGAAGAAACGAAGGAGCCGAGAAACAAAGAAGTAGAATCTGGCAGCCAGAAAATGGCCCAGGGGGGGAATCATCGGTCCAGAACAATTAACCATTCATCGAATGGTCTTCGTCGCATTCCGATCGGCGGTGGGGCGAATGGCGTCGGTCCGATCTCTTTGAAGGACGGTCGCCTCCTAAGATCGTTACGTGGTCTGGGGCGGGTTCGTTGTAGTTTGCGGCGCTAAGGGGTAAGAGACGCGAGGCGGCGTGGAATTTATTGGCGCGTCGGCCACGTTTCGGGCCCGGCGAATGTAAACGAAAATCTGTAACGCCCGGCGTGGCCGTCGAGGCGTGCACGAGAACGCAGTGTCCTCCCCTAAAAGGGCGCCTATCCTGTCGATGGTAGAAGAAGAAGAAGCAGCCCGCGAGGAGGGGAACGGTGGCCGGCGATCGGATTTAAAGGGGGCCGCTGATCGACCAACAAGTGGTGGCGGCTCCTTCAAAGGCTCCTTGCTCTCTCGCTTCTGTCTTATCCTTCTGTCTTTCTCCCTCTCTTGCCACCGGTCGAGTGACAATCGGGTCGCCGTGGTATTTTCTCCTAAAATGCCCACACCTCTGTCCGCCGAGGCTCTCCCATTAGATTAGATGTTCGGTGCAGGATGCCGCGGCTTTTTCGAACGAAAAAGAGCCTCGACCGACCCGACACGGCCGCGAAATAAGGCAGCGAACGGAGAAGAGAGAGAAAGAGAGAACTAGGAAAAAAGGAACGAACCGAACCCCGCGACAAGACTACTCTCGCTTAATGATGTGCCGCGCTAGCGATCCGCTGCTGCGGGCCCAGCGCGACCAATGATTCTCTTCTCCTCCTTCTTCGCCAGCTTTTTCAGGGCCTTCTTCTCGTTCGCGCGAGAGCCCGCCAGCAGCCTGAATTTTCTTCTATCGATGATCCCAACACGCAACGCCGCGCACCGCGCCCTGGAATTGATTCCGTATGCGCGACCAGTTGCTACTCGCCGATCTGGTTGGATCCTTGTCCGGCTTAGGTACTCTAGTCGGAAAGAGGTTTTGTGCATGCGCTGCTTTTTAGATGATGCGCTCCTGCAAATAGCGCATGGAACTTGCCGACTAGGGTGGGGACAATTCAAGGACTTGTGTGCATCTTTGTAAAAATTTGAGTGAGATTTTATTTCTGCACTTTTTTATGGTACCAAAGAAGGTGCAATAGTCATTCATGAGATAAAATTTCTATCCAACGACTTTAATTCTACCAAACTGTTTTAGATTTGACTATGCGATCCTAGAAACTAACAAATGATTATTACATACACCTACACAGCGCTGTTCAGGCACACCTAGACAAATTGTAAAGATAACCAACCACGGTAAAAGCTTCTCAGAATACACCCCGTTGGTTCATCTATCATGAGAATTGCTATCCAACATTTAGATCGTACCAAGAGATCCTAGATCCCATTACACGATCCTGGAACCCGGCAAATGGTTGTGGCTCCCATTACATGATCCTAGAACCTAGCAAATGATCGTAGCTTCCATTACATGATCCTAGCATCTAGCAAATGATCGTAGCTTCCGTCTATCCACTGGATGTGCATCTAGACAAATTAGAATCTTAACTAAGCAGCATAAGATGAAAAGATCCTGGTTGTAGGTTCTATTACAACGATCTTAGCTACCGTCTATCCACTGTACGAAGCTAAAATAAAATAATGTTTAAAAAAAGTCAAACAAAATGAATCTGTTCAGTTTCCCCCATCTAGATCCTTCAGCACACCGCGCACAGCTAACCCCTGCCTATGCACCCCTGCACGTCAGTTACTCCTCGGAACGAAACAAAAGTAAAAAAAACGTCTGGAATCGCTCGTAGAACCGAGGGGGATTAGGTGGGTGCCGGAAGCTTAGGTTCTACAGGGGGTCCCATAAATTGCGCTCGGTTGCCATTAGCAGGGCATTTAGTGATAACGTTCGCGGGAGGGGTGCGGGTGTGTAGGGGGTGTCGGGAGGGCGTAAAAGGTACAACGCCAATCGCGGAGTACGCGGGGTCCGCGGGTCCGCCTACATCTGTTGGCTCCATATAATCGTTTATACGGGCGAGCCAGCTGATGCCGGCCCCTGCCATATAACCAACTTGTATGCAAATTATATTCATGCAATGGGATCTCGTACGATTACGTAGCCGGTACCCGGGCGCGAGTTTACAGCGGCAACACGCGTATAAACCTCCGCCGGATAGATAGCCGTGTTTCCGTACGGGTGTAAGTGAGCCTTGCCACCGGCTCTGTTCGCGCGTGTTTGCGCGTGTGTGTGCGCATGTTTGCACGTGTTTGCGTGCGCGACTCGGTGTTCCCACACGTCCGTGTCGCCCCGTGAAACGTTTTCTCTCGCTCGATCCATCCCACCGTCTCTCTCTCTCTCTCTCTCTCTTCGTCTCTCTGACGAAGGTGCGAACGCGAGAGAGAAAGCACGCTCGCAAGCCGAAACGATGTTGCTCTGTCTCTCGTTATGCGCGCACACGCCCGTCCGCCCACGGAATAGTATCTGGCCAGTGTTCAATTATGTACCCGGAGCCCCGGCCGCTCACCAGTAATTTCCCGAATACCGCGATAATCGGTGTTATTATCATAGCGCGATACCTGCGACCCGACTCCCACAACCCCACCCGTTTATCGCCGCTTTCCTCGTGTCGTTCGCGTTATTGCTATATCGAAGCCGACGCGCCGACCCCCGCCAGACACCAGCATCCACCACCTTCCTACGTTAATTGGACGAGACCCTGTTACGGTTTAATTGTCGCTACTCTTAATTATGGCCCGTGTTGCGGACCCAACGCGACGATACGTCCCGCGCTCACATTATCTTCCGGAACCGATTCCGCGTGAACCAGAGCCGCGCCGATAGCTCGTGTACAAGACTAACGCGTGGGGATGATTTTGGGGATGTAATCCGAATCATTACACCCCGGTTTTCGATTTCGGAGACAGGGGTATTCTTCGGCATCAACTGAGTCCTTTCAAATTTTTTTTTAAATTTATACCATGTTTTTCAGTACGTAGATCGGGTCTGTACAATTTGGTTGGTCAGCTTCTTTTACACGACGGACCCACTTTTTTGAGTTTAAGGTTAATCTTGATTGGATTTAAGGATTCGGGACCATTACCTTCAGGAACACAGATAGAAACGTTGCCAAGTGCAAACCGTGTCGCCTCCATCTGTGGATACGCAAGAACGCCAGAAGCAGAGTTCCACCGGGGTATGTTATCGCCGGGGAATTAATCCAGCCGAGGGTGATGCGTTCACGACAGAATCCCGCAACAATACGACAGATCCGACGATCTGCAAGACTGCAGTTTCCAGGCAGTGTATTAGCGCTCGGCGTGTTCTCGCGGTTAAACGCGGTTGTAATCTTAGAAATTGCCGTGACGTAGATCCATCCGTGCGCTCTCGTGTAATACGCGACCCTTGCACACGCCTAATCGTTGGGGGATGTTATGCAGTTGGTACTGTGCAACCCCTTTGCTTCACTACTATACTTTCGCCATTTCATTCAAGCTGCAGAGTGAACTTCTTCAACTATCATCTGTAGACTGTGGACTTTGAGCAGTTATGACAAAAAAGGGTTGGTGTAATTTCAACCATCAATGAAATTACAAGAACGGAACAGTATCGATACATTTTTTACATCATAATAAAACCACTAAAGGGAGATATAAATTCTTACTTTTTTATTTTTATTTTGCATAAAGATTCACAGTCCAGTGAAGTATCGTAAAAGTTAAAAAAATTAAATAAAGTAATCAACTATTTTCTTTTTCAATTCAGAAAAATTAAAATATCCCAGATCCCAGAAGGGGTTAACTGTTACAGTGGACGTATCGGAAAAGAAAGTATGATCTGGTCTGAAGCATCCATTCGAAACGATTTACGGTGTTCGGTCATTCGGCGATGAATGAACAGTGACTCCTCACGCGAGCCCAGCCTCAATTAGGCGTGCACACGCGTTCAACTTGTTGAATGGGCTACTGCCTCTAGAAAGAAATTTCACCGGCAATCGTTCCTGCTAATCTCTGCTATAACTCGGCGCGCTGCGCGGGCGAGCTCGCTACCGAGGAACGCTCACTTTGCTTTGTAACATTATCATCCCGATAAACATACATCATCGCGTGAAATACGATGCGGCGCGTTGCCTCACGTGTCGCAATTTCTCGTTGCCGTTATTAACCTCCCTTTAAAAGTGCTCGCACGGTTTCATAAAGCGGGGACGTTGAAGCTCGTGGTTGTAACGAGGAAATACGCTTCGCGGTGTCCTCGTACAGGGTGTTCCATTTAAATCAGACACGTGTAAAAAACATACAGACGTCATTAGGTCCTGGACAATTGTGTGTCTTTTTAATTAAATAGTTACTACATGTTCTAAAATGTTAAGTAATCTTTGACGATTTCATTGATTTCATTGCTTTTAATTTTCTCATTAAAATTGAGATATCTCCCGAAAAACTGTTAATAATGTCGCGGTATTTCTTAGTACGTACACAATGATGTAAAGAATAATAAAATTGCATGAATTAATATATTGAAGAATGCGCTCCTCGTTTCTGGTACCGTCATATTTGTACGCGTTTGGAACGAAGATAAACGGGACACCCTGTATTGGAGTGACATGGGAGTACCGGCAAGCACGGTTGTAACGCAGCCAATAATTAATATTTCCTGCACGGCTGTGCACGGTCCAGTTATCAGGGAACATTATTACCAGGCCGCGGACGTCGGTGAAC
The DNA here is from genome assembly GCA_963971365.1 of Lasioglossum villosulum. Lineage (NCBI taxonomy): Eukaryota > Metazoa > Arthropoda > Insecta > Hymenoptera > Halictidae > Lasioglossum > Lasioglossum villosulum. The sequence continues at coordinate 33,319,121 of OZ020502.1, read as the reverse complement.
GCGCAGCTCTTGCCGGAAACGCGTTTCGAGAAAAGTAACGTTTCCTGCGCGAAGGAAGAATGCTAGCTGATCAAACTCGGTGGAACATTCGGGCGAGCGCGATGTTATAATTAGTGTAACAGGCTATGGATCCCCGCCGTATTTAAAGTAACCGGCAAGTGCCAACTTGGCACGCGGTGTTCGCGATTTTCATGCTCGCTTGCCGGCCCGCAATTTGTCCTTCCTTTGACGATGTTTGTCGTTAGCGCGGACAGCGGAACCGATCCAATCGGATCCTGTCTGCTACGGAATGTAACGTGTAATGAGCTTGACGCATTCCGCTGTCAGGTGAGAGGCTGTTGCTTTCGGACCTATTTGTCACCTCTTTAGACGCTGCGTCGAGTGTTGCAGACTAATAACCGAAGTTGAATGTTTTTGGCGGAACGGAAAACTGATTAACTTCAGTTATTAACAACAAATAAGATCGATATAAGCAACATATATATGTTGCAGACACGCACGCCGATTTTCCAGAATTTTTGTTCTCGACGTTCATTTTTGTTAGAGTGGTGAAAATGTATTTATCACATTTATAAAATACGGGTTAACCTTCTATTCCGTGTACGACCAGTCAATTACAAACTGCGAGTACATTTTAGCTAATGAAATTAAAATGCATATTCGATGCTCGAAATGAACGCCGACCTGAATCGAATGCGATGTTTGAAACAGTGTTGATGAAAGAAATAAGACAGTCCATTTTAAAAGAAAAATCGAAGGAGTTTCGTACAAAAGAACTGTATAAGGAAAGAGACACAGGCAGGTCTGTCGAATAAGAAAGACTAGCAAAACTTCCTCGGAGGGCCAACATGGCGGCAATGTCCCGCTTGGCGCCGAGCGTGTTAAGGGTACCGCTAATTACCTCTCGCCGCAGCCTCCTCTTCCTGGACCAAAAGAACAGTCACCGAAATATGCGCGGTTTCGCCGGAATGCCACGGAGCCTGGCGAAGGAGATCGTTCGATCGCCATGCCAGCGATCTCTCGACTTCCCCGGTAATGCGTCTTCCGCGGCGGCTAATTGGACGGAGGTCGCCAACGTAGGAGATAATGGATATTAATTACCGCGTCTTACTTTCCGCGGCATTAAACATTTTCTTGAAGACGGGTGGACGGGTGGCCCGAGGGGGTGTTCCCTGTTACCGCGAGGGGAGGATGGGGGATGGTTACTCGGGTAGAGGGGTTGGATTGCGGCTACCATCCCTCATTGTTAGCCCCTTTAAAAAGACGCCGTCCCCCGTTAAGTATAATAAGTACGAAGTCTCTGCCGCTTTCCCGTCCCCGTTTCGTCCTCGTCTTTTCACAGTCCGGCCACCCTCTCCCGTTTCCTCTCCAACCCCTTCCTCCCCGCCTCCAATCCGCGCGTTCCTCTCCTTATAATCCATCTAAATTTTAAGAGCGGATCAGGCGAATCCCCCGGAAAACTTTGCCACGGAGTTGCCGCGGTAATCCATTTAAATAATTCCCGTCGAGGCAACAGCGCGAAAGGGGTTTTCTTCCGCGTTCGGTGTCGATCGTCCTTTCCCACCCAACCCCTTCCGTCCCGTTCGAAACCAACCCCCGACGTCACTTTCAACGGCGGACACCCTCGACAGTGCTATCTCCCGAGCTGGAAGAAAGTCGCGGCAGATTCGAGCCCCGTCGAATCCACCTCCCATCTATCCCGCGATTCTTCTGTGGCTCACCAACCCCCCGACAAACCCCTACCCGCAGAGCGACGGGGTTCGTTGCCCGGATAAACAGGGACGCATTGCGACGTCCGGGGAAATGTCGCGGAAACCTGACGGATGGTGTCTGTTGGAGAACCGTATACTTCATATTTCAGCTTTGTCGAATTTCCCCGACGCCTGGCGCTTTATTTTTATCGCGAATTCCTACGTTGAGGAAAAGGTCGCTACAGAAGAATTCATAAAAATTGATGAATCTGATACCTTCGCTCATTCTACGAACCCAAATACACATTTCCTCTTCCGGGTCGGTCCTCAAACGATTAAGTTTCCATCAAACCTGTACCAAATATGAACTGACCGTATGAATGGAGCAATGAACGTCACCCTAACTTTTCTACCGACGAGCGAGAGTAGTAAAGTGCAAGTTACCAAGATGCATTGAGCCGGTAAACGATTCTCCGAGCGGAGTCTAGCAACACCGAGTGCAAAAGGTGAGTGAAGAGGAGCGGTCCTCGGCGAAAGGGTTAGAAATTCATTTGTCTAGCCTTGTATCCAGCGGACGTGTTACGGCTCGTCTCTTATTCCCGGGCTAATGGATTGCGAGGCTAGGCACCAGGGGAACGAAGTTGTCAGCGGCTTGGCGCGCCGGTTCAAAGGCGATCACGAAGAGCAAGAGAGATAGAGGGGGGCAGGTCGTTCGAGCCACTCTTGTCTCCTAGAAGAAGGGGCTCTCCTCATCTCGCGGTGTGCTCTTGCTACAACGGCGACCACCGATAACTCATCGAGACCTCTGCCCTTACAACGAGGCACCACCGTGAGACGCATCCAGCCTCGCTCCGGACCCAGAATGATTAATGAACGGCCGCGAAATCTACTCGGATTAGCGTCGTCCGGCGCGGCGTTGCTCGGGCTTGTTTCTCCGCGCAACTTGTTACAAAGATTCTTTTCATCAGTCATCGAGATATTTCTGGGCCGTTTAATGGACCGGACACGCTGCAGGAAATGTAACCGTGCTCAAGAGGAACGCTGCCCGCTTCTGGTCGGCTAATAATCCGCTGACCGCATTGTTCGGTTGCAGGCTTTGTCTGGAATCTGATAGATCATTTGCTGGACGTCCACTTTAGGTGAACTGCTTGTTAAAATTTTGTGGGGGCAGTCGAGGACCACTGATACCTGACAAGTTTTAGTAAAATTGTTGCATTGAGGTCTTTAATTATGTTATAATATTTATGTGGGGCACGGGTGAAAGTAATAAAGATCTGTTCGCTCGTGTCTCTTTATATTGGTTTACGACCGGAATGAATTTTGTCGACTAAAAATAAAAGAAACTATTTTCCCAAGAATGTACTAGGTATTGATCATCACGGTAGCCGAATCGTCGAAAGGGGAGTTTCAGAAGGAATTTATAAATTGAAACAGAGGCATTAGACTAATCCAGACCCGTCAGATCGGCCGCCACGGAGGCTCGGTCGACTCTAAACGAGGCGAAACAGGGAACATCTTCATCACGGTTGGCTGTGATTCCATTTATAGCGTTCGTGGAACGCGATAGGCCACGATCAACCGGCATCCCGCCGATTAATCTTTATCAAACGGCCGCGTGAGCCTCGATCGCGATCGTTTGAAATTTGCCAGACAAATTTCGCGGGGTTTGTCGAGCGCCGTCGTTTGATCTCCGCCTGTCCTAATCCCATAAGCAGGCACCCGGCAATTCGTCGACGTTCGTTCCTCTCCACCTGACTTCCTAACCTCCGGGTAACTGGCGAGCCAAAGCCCCCTTCTCCGGTTGATGGATGGACCACGGTCTCGTAAAATATACGCGTACCAGCGTCGCGTCGCGTCGGACTGAGGGGCGAAAGCTCACTCGAGCGTCGCGGCGCTAGTTTACGCGGCGACGACACACGTTCCTGATGCCATCCGAGGCTTCGAAATAAAAGTGGACGGCTAGCGACGACATCAACCGTGACTCAGACACTCCAGACTACTTTTCTCGTACTCTGCAAAGCCAATTATACGGGCTAATTGGGTCCGAAGTGGTTCGGGTAATCGAACCGTGTGACACGATCACGGTGACGTAGTAAATAAAACATTTTAATTATTACAGTAGGAAATGATAAATTTTATTCATAATAAAGTTACTTGAACAGAACAATATTGTGTAAGGAACAGTCGTATTTGTTATGCACGAATCGTTGGTGAGAGCTCGCTTCGATCACTTGGTGTCGGCGCACCACCACACAATTATTATCCAATTTCTACGATGGAAAAATTGAATTTATATTTTAAGGAAAAGTTGTTCGACAGTAAACGTGTTAATATCTGTGGGAGTTTTGAGGGTGGTTGCTCAGGGCAGTAAAGCGTTGAGCAATGTATCAATCGCTTAACGCGGCCGATTAGCGAAACAACGATCTCCCGAATCAAGCCCATCGCTAGACGTCTGTCTTCGAGCAGAAGCAGCCGCATAGCTTGTCGCGCGATGAGACCAGGAGGCGTCGCGCGTCGTCGTCGAAGCCGTCTCGACGACGGAACTATTCCCGTCCGCGGGTCCCATGAATCTTATCCACGGTCTTGCCGTGGTGTAAGCGGCACAAAGCCCGCACGGACCTCGACCGGGCCGTCGATGATTTGTGATCGAGGCGTACCACGGAGGCGTGAGCGTGTCGCACGCTCTGGTCTACGCGCGTCGCAGAGCCGAATTCCCGCTCGACGCCCATCCGCTTCGAAACGGAGCGCGGCTTGTAGGTACAGTATACCTCGACCCGGTGTCTTTCGCGTACTCTCGTCACGTTGAAAACGCGTCGCGTCGCGAGACAGACACGTGTTCCACGCGCCTCGTACACCGCGTTCCGTGACCGACAAGCCTCTCTAGCCTCGCTTTCATCGCCAACAGTCGCGGACACCGCGATTCTTTGATGTTTCGGCTAGCGGACCGATCCGAGCTCGATTTTTTGTCGTTCGAAATAGTCGCTGAACACGCGAGCACCGGGACGATGAGAGAGCCTAGCCCAGCCGTGTCGATTTTGTAATCTTGGGCAGCCGAGATCCGTCCCGATTCGGTTATATTTAACGACGCGGTGATTCAGAGTGTCTCGAAAGGCTATTTAATCCCCCAATCGATTGTTGCGCACAGTTAAAGCAGCATTTCTTTGCCCGTCTACACCCTGTGTATCTAAAATCTAGGAATAACTTACTAAATAGTGCTAATATAGAGTCTAACACAACGTTAGGACCTTCTTAGATCCAGCAGGTGTTTGCTTGTGGTTATTAAGGTCCTAGAGTTATGGTCCTAGAATTAAAAAGTTAGTATTAGCTTAGGTGTAGCGGGTTTATCGATGTAGAGTCAAGTTGAAGAGAAATTAGACGCAGTTGAGCATGACTAACGGTGCCGAAGTCGACTAACTTTGCAGCTCTTTCACCGAACCTAAAAATAGTCTGATTCCGAGTGACAAGGAAAGCATCCAAATGGCTACCAGGTGATCCCCGGCACATTTATATTTGCCGCGTTCTTTCCGCCTAATGCGACTCTGCTTCGCACTTAAGAGGACCCTGTCGTCGAGCTGTAAGAGCGGTATTTGACCACGACGCCGCGTAAGCCGTGGCCGCGACCCCTGTCCTCGAGGATTTGCCGCGAGAACCCTTCTTGGTTTCGTAGGTGATCAGTCACCGGTACCCTCGGATCCCAGATGGAGAGCAAACAAACTTACCGAGAAGGCTTGACCAAGGTGACGGGCCTCGCAAACGATGTGTCGAGTCTTTGACGAATTCGATGCGGAAGTTGCTCTGGTCGGAGGGTCGTCAAAAAGCTTCATCCTTGCTTCACCTTGGTATCCCTCCATCTTATCATCTCGCCACAATTTGCTGAACTGCTTCGGGAAAGTGGATCCTCCTCCATTTTTCACTTGTGGAGCTTGCATGGATAAAATAATCTTTGTTAGTAACGAATAGATCACGGATTTCATGCATTAATGACGAAAATAAATGGATGTAATTTAAAACAGTAAAAATAAAATACGTACGTACACAACTTTCAAACGAATACCGTACAAAAGACGCTTAATTTTCGCGGTGTTTCGAGAAACTGCGAGCACAATTCTCCGCCGCGGACCGATAGCGCGCAATCGTTCCTAAAATCTGACGTTGTCGTAGCACGTGCTCGGAGTATGAGTTTGGCTGGGTTTCCCCGAACGGAAATGCTCGGTAAATGTGTCGTCTCGTTTCATCGGGCGCATTCTGCGGCCGAATCGCCGACCGACACGCTTCGCAGAAAGGAAAAAGGAGCGGAGCTGCGAGAGACGCGAACGCACGGCTCGAAGAGATGGGTGGAGAGACGGCTCTCGAGTTTTCGCCGCTTCTTTCGTTTCCTTTCCCCCGGCTAACGAACCTATAAATATGCATCACTTTGAACTCCTGTGCGCACGCGATTGAATAACCGGAAAGGCGTTGCAGACCTCGCGAGGCGGCCCGTTTATGCGCGAGGAACGATGTCCCGATAATTACAGGGGTGTACCGGCTGATAATGAGCACGCCTCGCGACAGAAATTTAAACGAACCGGCCACGCCTCGTGCGTGATCGCAATAAGAATTTTCCGAGACACGGGAAAGGCTGAAGAATACTCGCTCCAGGAACCAAGTATTTCTACCTTCATCCCTCGACACGTTTTTCTGCCCTTACTCGAGAGCAGTGTCCGCGGGTTTGTTCGTCAGTTCCAAATAGTCCAAAGGTATTTATTTTTACGAATCTAATTTTATTTTGGTCACATTGATTTTGTTGGGGTAAGTTAAGAAAATAGCAAACTTTTTATCTTCTCGTTGTTACACGACGTGCAGTTTGATTATTGCAACTGTAACTTCTGGAAATCGACAGAAAGAAGAAGGAACGAAAGTTTGCGACGACCGGGGGTGCAGGAGGGGATGCAAGAGAAGGGGCAGGCTTCCCGATACCGCCACTTAATGCCGTGGCTCGAAATTAATTAAACTTTTGCGTTCGCCGGCAGACTTGACCCGACGCGAGTCGCCAGGCTGCTGAAAATAAAACGTTGATGACACGACAACCCCGGTTCCGCAAAGCTCGACCCCGTCCAACGTCGTTGCTCCTTAATGGGGAAAAGGTAAACGAATTCTCACGCTGTTCCATCGGTCTGATAAAATAAAACGGACCTCCCTCTTTCTTTCTCTCCCTCTCTCTCCTCTTCTGCTCGTCGACGACGAGCCGAGAACGAGCCCGGTAAACACGGGACACCGAAATAAGGGTTGCGAATCGCACCCTGCTGCCTTTTTTCCCGCGACCGTCAACACTTCTCGCTAAATATTTTCGCTTCAATTCGCCGACATGCTGTCCGACGCTTAATGCCGCACTCAATGCGCCGTAATTTTTGTTACCTTCGTTTCACGCTCCAACCCCTTGCTGACGCGCGTCTCATGATGGCACGCAATTTTACTGCTATGCGAATGCGATTGATTTTCTACTCTTTGGTGGACCTGCGAAATGTGCTTCACGATGCAATTAAATTCTGAAGTATCGAATACCAATTTCAATAATGACACCAAAAATACGAAACATTTGAAGATGAATTGAAATTGATAAACAAAATCTTGATATCTACCAATCCTGAACAGCACAACCCAACTCGTCGACGTTATCCACTTCCTCGCCTAGCCCCGACGCCATCAGGGACATCCCCGCGCAAATGATCGGGCAAAAAGTAGCATACGATGTTGAACCATCGGCAATACTAAATCGTCGCCAGCCGATCTTCACGGAACCCGTTCCCGGTCGAATTATACGCGGCCGGATCGGTTGGTTTCTTTTCCCGTGGAATACAAATTCCCAGGGCCATTCTTTGCCACGGTCTCGGGGATCGTTCGCCGGGGCGGTCGAACACAGGGGTACGCAAAACAATACACACTCGGACGAGGTGGTTTTTATTTTACTGAAATGGCGTGACGAAGCTGCACAAGAGGAAGGGGGTGCAGGGAACGAAAGGGGTACGAAAGAAAAAGGAATGAAAGGGGCACGAGGGGTACAGCGTGGCGCCACCTCGGCGGCGGTGCCGGCCAGCATCGGCGTAAAAGGCGAAGAAAACGAGAGTGTCGAGAAGCGAGAATGGGGTGGGGGAGCAGGGGTCCAGGTCCGGGCGGGGCCCGAGAGGGATGTGGCAGGAGGGAACAGGCTATAAAACAATTGACGCGCGCGCGGGGAATCAAGGAGTATCCGGTAAACCTGTTCTCCACTTTCGACGCTCGAAAACGCTGCTGGAAGCTGGTTGGCGAGAGCTTGAATGAAAGAGCTTCTGCAGAGAGCGAGAGAAAGAGAGTCTGTCAGGAGTAGGGGGATGGATTTCTGATCCCCGCGAAAATTAATCGAATAGACCGCGTCGTGAATCGTTGGCTGGAACAGGAAATACGACGCTTATTGGCGGAAATAGGGGGGACAAAGGGCTCGAGGCGGCTGCATGAGCCCGCGAGATGCGTGTCGCTACAAAGAACTCCGCTCGGAGGAGTCGGATCTCATAAACTCTCTTCAGCCCGTTTTGTGATCGGTCGACGCCGCTCGAGCCCCCCGGTTCCGAACCCCCCTCCGTTCCCCTCTTATTTCCTACGAGAGGAGCGGTGTGGAACGGGGAGGCAAACACAATCGGCAGCGAGCAATTTTTGCGACGCTTCGACGGGCTCCTCTTTTGCGCCTCCCTCGCGGCTTCCGCGCTGGCGCGTCCTTATTCTCTAAATTGTTCCCATTCGAGGATGAGCCGGTGGCTCGGCCCTGAAAGGCTCGTTCGCGCTTATAAATCTCAGCCGGGAGCGGTGCGGCGTCGTCGCCGTCGCCGAGCTGAGAAAGACCGGCTCTCGCTATAGATAGAAGAGATAGAGGAGGATGAAGAGAGAGAGAGAGGGGACGGGGGCAGAAACGTTTCCCACAAAGCGTTCCACCCGCCTCTTTCGCCGCTGTCTGCAAACCACCTCTTTATGGAGGCAGCCTCTGATCCGCGGATACGGGGGCCTAGAAAGAAAGAGAACGGCCGCGAGGGGGACCCGGCCTCGGAATTCCTAATTCTACGAAACCGTCGGAGAATTCCCGAAAGGTTCCATTCACCAGCCGGGGCCCGGGCATATCATTAGCACCGTTTCCAGGTACTCCGGGGGCCCGCGGCCTCGCGTGAATGGTGGGTTTAGTGACTCTGCGTGCCCCTCTTCCTCTCCAACCCCCCTTACTCTTTCACGCGGCCCCCGTGACTACCTACGAGCCTCGCCGGATTCCTCTTGCTCCTCGTTTCGAGGCAGAACGGGTTCTCTCCTGTCGGTCCCTGTCGCCTGGTTGTGGGGGTGTCAAGTGTTTACTACTGTGGGATTTATTGTGGAATTAACCCACCCTCCAGAAATGTATTTTTTAAAATTCGAACTTACAACGGCTAGGCATTTTAAAATTCTTTATCGTTTATAAATTTCTGCGGGTAAAGAAATATTGTTTGTATTCCTATGTCTTTCTAATCTTGAATCTTATTTTCATGTAAAACCAAAGTTTTCCGTATCGATTGCAATAAACGTATAAATTTCGTAATCTAGCACAACTGCTCGAAGTATCTCAACGAATGGTGAAAGACAGTGTCGTTGAAGCGCGATTCACATTGTATCCCTTTTGCCTCTCGGTGGATCGTAACGAACGGAGTAAGATCGACAACCAGGATGCCCGATTCGATCGATCGAGCGTAAAACTCGGTTTCTTCGGCGCGTAAAAAGCGGAGGAGCGGAGAGGCGTAGTGAAAGAGAAAGAAAGAAAGAAGGAGAGAAGAACTACGAGCCGGCTGGAAGTTTTCTGGCGCGATATCAAAGCGGGCATCTCGAACGGCGCCAAGGCCATAGTTAACGAGGTCCTCGTCTGGCCATTCAGCAGCAGGGTTCCTTGTCGTCGTCGTCGACTGTCGTTGTTGTCGATTCGGTACGTACCTGTGCGCTTACCTGGGGCCCCGTTCATTGCGTCCTAACCCGGAGCAGAAACGATGTACACTGTAAACCGGCGGGTTTCGCCGGGGACGAAACCGCCCACTCGACGACCACCGTGCTACGCTTTCTCGTTTCTTTCTCGTTCGACCACGCTCCGAACGTGTTACACGCTCCGAGGAAGAAGCGAGCGGGATCCGCTTCGTGTCGCGCGCGTGGATGTTACTCTCGCCCAGCCTTCGTGTCACCTTTCTTCGTCAAAAGTCCCTTGGTTCGGATTTCAATTCCAGTGTCGCGACCGTGTCAATCGGATCGGCCGTTCGCCACGGACGAGTATACTCGTCGAGTACATCGTTCTTGTATATCGACGTCATTCAATATCTTTACAGCATTTTATTCTTCACCGCCCCACAAAATTTCCATACCCTGACTTCAGTTGATCGGTGATTCAATACAGAGTAATTAGTATTAGATTAATATCAAAATTTTTAAAGTCAGTCTTTTAAGACTAACTCCTTCCGTCGATAACCGATAGGTTGCAAGTCAAAGATGCATAAAATTTACAGTCTAATTATAAAAATATCAACGATGCTTCTTTTTGTAGAGAAGGTTCGATTTTAATTTTTACTTTGTATTTTATAATTTCTACTCTATTAGACTGTAACTTTATGCGAAATTATATTCGAACGCAAAGGTCAATAAATCGAAGCTGCAAATAATAAATTCATTTGCTACAGCTTCTCGCGAAATGTTCGAGTGTCTCGCGTTCGCGAAGCTGTAGGTATGAACACGGTCGATTGACAAGGAACAGTGGAAACGTCGTATCGTCACCAGCGGGAATACGGCGGGATAACTCGGGGCCGGGTATAAAGCGGCTGATAAAAAGGATCGTTTTATATTTGTTAGGTAGTAATCGAGTCGCCGGGATATTTGCAGCGTCCGCGGCCGGCAGTATCTGGTTGTATCGGTGCTAAATCGGTGGGAAGCTCGCGTACCCATTTGCTCTATATTTGCTCAATGAGTTTCGAAATCTCCATTCAGTTCGGTTCGACACGGATAGGAGCGGCGCGGGCCGGCTGAATGATCGATGTCGTGGGTGGTCAACACCGAGGACAGCTGTGTGGATGAGTCCAGTGTTCGATGACTCGTTTATGTAGGTCGTTATCAGCTTACACGGGAATATCCGAATGACCCGAGCCCCGTGCCCGGACAAAAACCATTTATTGTTACGGCCGTTTACGAATTCGCCGATCGACCAACCAATGATACCCGTTACGATACGATTATCAAAAAAAAAACGGAGACAGAAAGAGAGAGAAAAAATAACCCCAGGGGAATAAAATTTTTTAGCGGAAAGTCGCCAGGAAGATGATCGATCGATGACATAACACGTCGTCGTTTAATTCGACGCGTTCGAGCGATAAAGCGATCGATCGATCGGGTGCAAAATGCACTTGCGAAACTCGCCGCGTCGAACAATTAGAGGAAACCTGTCATTTCGAGACGTTACACACGCCGCTGCTCGATTATTGATTCTTTAATCATTTTGATTGCACTGACACGGTCGGCACCGAGGCCCCCGGGCCCCCGGCCGCCGCCATCGAATTCGCGATAATTGCGCCAGATAAAAAACATGTTCGATATCGCAACACGCTCGATGCAAATTTATTCGCTGTCGCGTACCCCGGAACCGTTTAAAAATTATTTCAATATCGGCGAACATTATTGCCGTTGTGTACGCGTTTTGTTCACTGAAAACGTTTACCAGCCAGCTCGACAAAGGGCCTCGCGATGCGAATATTAAACGAGACCCGCGTTTTTACCCCGCAATTTGTCGGCCGACTCCGCGTTCGAATTATTTGAACGGACGGAATTGACAAATACCAGGAACCGTTACCGATGAAAATTCGTTCGAGCGACATGCGATATTTTTAACGCGCAATTTGTACCTTGTAGTCCATCTCCGAGTGGTTGTTTAATTTTATTCCATTTTTCCCCCAATTAATCTGGATAGTTGCAGTTTCGGGTTTCGCTCGAAACCTGCAGTGCCGCTGGCGTTTCGCGTGGGATGAATGAACTGCAGGATCGATTTATGCAAAGTCCCATAAATCTGTACTTAATTATATGAAAACTAAAATAACAATTTCTTTGTTCTGATGAGAGTATAATAATAAATAAATGTACATTGATGCACAGTCTAGTAATAAATTACGAAATATTAATATCCATTTAAACACAATATTCTCGAAGTCCCGATCAGTGTCCTAAGAAAAACAAAAAGAAATTAGAATTGTATCGTTTTTCTTGTGCACGAGCGACATCACCACACTGACTTTACAAGAGGATCTTTCGACAGAGTAAGAGACAATTTGCAAGAGGAACTATTACGATCTGTCAGTAGCACGTCCAACCGATCGCGGTCCAAGTCGAGGATCCAGAAGATCTGGTGCCAGAAGATCCGCTGTTGACAAACCGGGTCGTACGTTTCGCAAAAGACAATCCCGATTTATCATCCGGCTGCCAGCGTTCCCAGGCCGTGTACTAACGCGTGTTCGTGAGTTCTAGAGCATCTTCTAATCAGTCCGCACGATGTGTACGCCCTCGCGACGAATCATCATTACCGAGCAGCTCGTTAGCAGCCACTTGTTCCCGATCTCTACCGGCGATCACGTGATCAATTATTATTAATAGCACTGTTCGTCATCGTACTCGCGTTTCATACGACCAGAACCGGACTTCATCGCGACTACAACCGACGACCTATATTTCGGTTAGAACGAGCGGATTGCTAGATTGTCGCGATGTCGGACACAGAGCTACAGTGATATAAGTAGGCACGAGATGCACCTTTCGAATAGTTGGCAGGTGATTGCCGTTGAGCGGCATCCAAAGACCGTGTTGAAACCGGACGATAAGTATTAATAGGCTATTAAGGTAACAAGGTTAGGGGCTCTGGCGGAGGGGAGTGTCTTTGCTACAGAGAGCAACCCTAATTTCCTTGTGGGAAGCTATCGTGCTGGCACTGGACCTCTTCTGATTATATTCGAGACTGAGCTTGTTGCGTACTCGGAGATCAATGAGAATTTTGTTCAACTTGCTACTAGTGCTGCGTACAGAAAACGGCTTTGCTGATCAAATTGACTGGATTACCAAGAATGACCTTTCTAGGACTTGATTACAGATGCATATTATAAAAACTCATGCTGTGTTAATTGTTCAACAAATCATAATGAGCCTAAACCGGAATCTAGCTAGTGGATTTAGCCGACTCCAAAAAGTGTACCGAAGGGATCCAGCTAATTCTAGAAATTCCCATAAAGCAATATCCGTCGAACACCTCCCAGTCACCTCTAATCCAAAAATCCACCCGGAACTACCATCGCAGGACTTCGCGTGTTCCGAACACACCTTGTCCAACCCCGGTGAGGTAAACACGTTCGCGCGAGGCATTTGCTAGTTAACGAAACGTTGGGTAGGGGCTGGCAATGACGTGGTCGTGGTTTAATAATAATTCGCGGCCGGGTCGGCGGTGTTCAGATAAGATAACAGGAAAGGCTGTTGGTAATAGGTGGTAGTAGCTAGAGGTGGTCGTCGATGGATTGTGGAAAGAGAGAGGGTGCAAGTATCGACGGAAAACGGTGCGGCTCGGAGGACTAGGGCCACGAGAAGAGGGGAGAAGGGAAAGAGCTCGCGAAAGAGGAGGACGGAATGGAGCTTTCGCGAAATGGCGCGAGAAGAACGGAGAGAGAAAGGGGCGAAGAGAGGAGAGGAGGGAAGGGGAGAGGGTAGAGAGGAGAGGAACTAGGCGTGTGCGCGGCGTAGAACATACGCTTCATTAACGGATCATCTCGTGTTAATATCTACTTTATCCCGGGGCTGACCGTATCAGCTCTGGCCAGGCGCACGGATACCAACGGATACCAGCAGGACGCGCGGCAGGCCTGCAATCTACCCTATCTCGCCGGCGCATCATCGTCCACAGCTACACCCAGCACTGTGCCAACAGGGACAGAGAAAGCTGGGGACAGAGAGAGACCATGATCTTCCCCTCTGGGCCGGTTCGACCTCCGCCACGATCCTCTTCCTCCTCTACGCCGAGTTGTTCACCGGTGTCCTCTTCGTCCTCTGCTCCACCGTCGTTCTTCTTCTTCCCTTTTACCTCGTTTTCTTCTCTCCTCCCTCTCGCGATCACCCGTGTCCTCTTCGTCCTCTGTTCCATCGTCAGTCTTCTTCTTCTTCTTCTCTGTTCTTTTCCCTCTCTCTCTCTCTCTCTCTCTCGGTTTGCCATCGTCCCCATGTTGAACCGGCAGAAATGCGTCGAACCGTGAACACTTCAACTCCCACGATCGCCGCGCGCGCACACACAGATTTCCTCATTAACGCGCGAGTATGTCGCCAGAGGATCGATAACGGAACCTCACCGGTGGCGATCTCGCCGCGGTAGGCGGTAAGGTTGCGTGTAATTGGACATTTTCGTCCCGGGTTCTATCTGTCCCGCGCAGAACGTAATTGCCGTACCCGACGTCCCAGGGACCCGCTCGATTGACGGTAGAATGGTTTCCCGGTAGCCTGGTTTGACGACCCGGCGACCGGTCACTGGAGTGTCCTCGTGACGGGGGTATCCTCCGCGAGGTATCTCATTTTTCTAGATATACTGTCGGAAGTGGTCGATGTCTTTTTTCGATAAGTCACTTGATCTCTTTGTTCAATTCTTTGCTGATAGCGTTGACAAAGTTACTAAAAATTAAGTGCAAACATCAATTACGCGTCCCGGGAAAGAACTCCTCTTTATCTGGCATGAGAGTTCTCCCGAATAGTAAAATAGCAGCACCCCCTTATCGCTTAGACAGGAAAGAAATGAAATTCCTGGAAGGTCTCGCGATTCTTTATCCAGCGGCGGCAGTCCGATCTCTTATGGTAACACGCAATTCATCGAGGCAAGCATAAACCGAGGCATCCGGTGGTTGAAGTGAAATTCCATAGAAACCACCCCCCGTGCGAACCACCGCACGAAACTCGCTGCTAAAAGGCCTCGACCGTTGAATTCAATCAAGCGCGTACAAGACTGAATTCGAGGCTGAAACGCGCGGCGCGGCGGCAGACAAGACGTTGAGCGCGAGACGGGGGTTGCACGGTGGCGGCAAGGGGGTTTCAAGGGGTTGTGCGTGGGTGGTGGTAGGAGTTACGAGCGCCTCGGGGCTGCGCGCGCCCTGCGGCTCGTATAACATCGTAATCGCAACGACGGTAATAACGTCCCGTAAAGTCTTTTTACATAATCAGCATTACTCACAATTTAGGGGCGGAATGGGCCACCGGGAAGATAGCGGGTTCCTGGTCTCGGTTAGGTGGCGGTGGTAGTGGTAGGTTTGTAGGGGTGGCTTGCAACACCCCTCTTGCCTCTTCCATTCGTGCCTTCCGTGGCCGATGACGAAGTGGGCATAACCACGTGCTCGTGGATACGCTACGGCACCCGAGACAGGGTGTGGGGTTAGGTTCGGGAGGGGGTTGGTTAGACAAACGAGCCCCTTGCGGGGTGTTCCGAAGGATATCCTACCAACCGAGCGTATCGTCGGCGCCTGGCCATTGCCGCCAGGATATGTAATAGTATGTACGTACTCGCGTAATATTAGACCTCCCTCCGCAGTTTGTCAGCCCCGATGACCGGAGAACGGGGATGATTAGCGAGCGTTACTTCTGTTACTCGTTCTATTTCGGGAACGACGACATGCCCAGTCATACTGATCGCGTGGCTCTTCCAGAGATTGATACACGAAAATGGTTATTCCGCACGATATTCCTGGCGATTGCTAACGCTAGACTTACCGGACCCCTCAGGGTCATTTAACAGGCATTTGCGAGGCATCTTTGTTGCCTGTTATTTTCCCTGACTCCCCTTGTTTCTATTTTTATCTCGTTTCAATTCATTAGTTTTTTAATACAATTTTCAACCAGTCAGTTGTAACACATCTAAATTCAAAGTGGAGAGCAATTTCTACTCTATTCTTATCAATAAATAAGATTATAATAAAGTATGGTATCTATTTTTGTGCAATGCAACCAGTTTTAACCGACGTCTGAAAACAGGGTTTTTGTAAATGAATTTGATTCTTTTGATGCTGATATTTAATTCTTTTGTTGGCGTGGTTGGAGACTCTCCAAGGAAAACAATTTATTGAACAAACATTTACTCGATATGCTAGATAGTTTATGAATCCCAGAGCTGAAGTCCGCAGCAAGTTGTAGATCCAGCGGTAAAGGACACGAAACAGGAATAATGCCTCGCGATAGGATCGTATCGCCTATTTACAATCTCGAGCGAGTCCTTGATTCCCTCGGTTGATCCTGCTGGCAGTTTCGCCGCGGCTAATGCGAATAAGGAATAATTACCCGGAATCGTTCCCGTGTCGTCTCAATTTCGTTCTTTTGCGCTAGCTCTCGCGCGCACGTGATACGCCAGCTATGCCGTGGAAGCACATCGTCGGTTCACTGGCACGGCACTTTATATAACGCGGCGTACGTGTAATGGTATGTAGGTATTCCGTAATATTACACGCCGCTTGCAGTTTCTATGCCGTTAGCTCGCCGAGGGGAAATGATGAGCGAGAGTTACCTCCATTACACGTTCAATTTGACTACGCCGCTGCCGCTCGTGTTAAGACCCCGTCTCGCCCCCTCGCATCCCCCGTTGGTCGAATATTTTCCGCTGGTTACGTGGAATTATGTGAGCCGCCTCGTCCTCGTAAAACGCAAGAGCAAAAAAAACTCCTCGCGAACCCCCGTATACCGGCAATATTATTCCGTACAGCGTGTTCTCTCGCCGTCGCTTTTTTTCCATTTATTATCATTTCAGACCGTAGCGAAGAAGGGCGAGCATGGGGTGGAACGTTAGATAAATTGACGGAGGACCATAATCGACTCGCGACCATGGCGGTCTTTCGTTTAATGCGCCACTTCGTGAATCGTGTCTCGTAAAACGTTTCTATCGGGTACTATTTGTAAGCTAACCTGTCGGACACTAAATCTTTATCGAATTCAAACACAACAAACACGTCTCTATTAAAGCTCGATTCGTACACGTCAGTTCCGAGCATCCGTCAAAATAAAGTTACCCAGGTTTAAGTAAAACTGTCCGCAACCGAGAACGACGTGGCTAAAAAGAAGGTTTTTAAGGGCTCCACAACTCCATAGTAAACTATCAGTAGTTCTCCTTCACAACATCATGGGGATAGAGTTCGGAAATGAACGAACACCGAGAAACAGCGCCAGTTATCGGACTGACGTGTATGAATCAATCTTAACGAGGAAGCAAAAATCCCTCCATCCCTAACCACTCGTTCAAGACCCTATTAGCTCCATCAGCGTCGATCATTCTCGCTGAAGGAACTCTATCGTCTATCCTCTATCAACCGAATCGAATCTCGGGAGCGGTATCGACCGAAATTTTCCAATTAGCCTGACCGCTAATGCGAGTACAGGCAGGGTCGGTCCGATTAACATACTTAACTTCTCAGCCCAACGGACCGTCTCGAACTACCGGGTACACGGTGCCCTAAACGCGGTGGACTACACGCTTTGCCGATCGAACTGGGCGAATCTGGGCACACAGAGAGAAAGAGAGGACTTTGCGAAGGTGTGTGAAGGCGACGTAGGACAGAGAGAAAGAGAGTGGTCGGAAGGTAGAGCACAGCATCCCTGGGCGAGGATGTTTGTCTTGGGGCCGATGTAGGAGAGCGTCGCCAAGTTCAGGAAGTGGGATTGGACGACAGAGTAGAGGTAGAGAGAAAGACAGAGAAACGGAGCTAGAGAAAGCAAGCCGGAGGTGGTTTAGGGGTAGGGGGTTGGCCGAGGTGGTAGTCAGCTGCTGTCAGTCGAGTCTGTCCGTCGGTCCGTCCGTCGGTGTGTCGGTCGTGGTCCGCAGTCCGTTACAGCCAGACACAAACCCCACCGCCTTTCGAGGTCGGAGGTGGATACACGCTTTTCTACTTAGCGAGCGGGCACCCCCAAGGGGGTTGAAGGCCGAGACCCACCCTAATTGCGTCCGAGAGACCGGACAAAGCGCGACTCGTGTATGTGTGCGCGCGCGGGCGAGTCCAACGCCGCAGTGAATCCGAGAGAGACGGAGAGGAAGGAAGAGAGTGAGACGGCGAGGGGGTAAGGGAACTGTCGTCGAAGGGGTTGGCGGGGGGTGGTTATGTCCGGAGCCAGCCGTTCGGTTCCGGTTCCCACCCCTTGTCCTTTGGACTGCCCTCTGGCGGTCGACACCGTGTACTACAAAGTTTGGCGGACTGAATAAACTTGGCCACCCTCCGCGGTGAACTTGGAAAAACCGGACAACCGAGCCTGCCGGTGAAAAGCTCCGCGGAAATAACGGCCGGGGATGAACGTTCCCGTCTGACACTCGCTTCTCTCTAGCTTTCTCACCCTCGGTCTAGATATCTCTCTTTCTCCCATTTCGTTACATTCTTCGGCAGCGTCGGTTTCGTCGCGATGAAACGAGGGGCTGCCGCTGTTTGTTCGCGACGACGACGCTCAAAAGTAAAAGTTTTCCTCTCGCTCTCTTGATACCCCCTCGTATTAATGCTCGATACTTTCCGCCTTTTACAAGCCGGTCGGCTTTCTCAGAGTTTTTAAGAGCCACCACCCGCTCGCACCCCCGACACCCATCCCTAGAGAAGTTTTAATGTAAGGAAGAGCGTTTCCGCGCCGAACCCCACACGCTCCGATAGCCAGGAAGCTGACTCGCCGAGTTCTTAGCTGCCCCGGATGGCCGAGCTGTTAAACGAGGGGGTGGAGATTACGGACCTGCCCTTTTTCTTTTTTTTCTCATTGACTCGTGGGCGTCACTGTCGATTTTATAGATGTCCTATTGTGTATCTCTCCTGACTCTCCTTTCAGTGACTCCCACAAAGGCGTTTAATATTAGCTTTAATATCTGAACAGTCATTATCTAGTTACTCAATTTTCGGCGATTAAATTAATAGCTATTACAACGGGAATTACAGAGTAACAAATCACCCTAAAAAATGTTTTAAAAAATTGTAACGTTGATCTATGATCAGCAAAAAATTAAATCCTTATCACTTTCAGAAAAGGCCTTCATTCTTTTTCAGTAACCATTACATTTCATAGTGTATGGGAATGTGTGGGTTACGAACGCGTTACAAGGTTCGTGCGCCGTTTACGTAACGCCACTATGAATATGCATATTGATACGCCAATGTAAGTCCGCGGATTATGCGACGTTATAGCCGAGTGTATTAAATAATGGCGGGACTCGATACGCAGCCTGCCAGCAGCGAACTTCGTTCAGGTATTATCGTAATAGCGTCCATGGTTGCTTGATAAATGCGTCGGCGATAAAGTAAAGTGGCTTCTCAAACGACCGATAGAACGGAAGTTTCAGACTGTGGCTTTTGTATCGGCGAAAGGGCGAGTAGGGGAGGAGGGGATTGATCTTACGGGGCTGCATGCCGCATCCGCTAACGTAATTTTCGGATTACACGGTGTCCCTTGTCCGAACGTCTCCGTCGTATTCCGGGGAATAAATTATTTTGAATAATTAACCTTTTACCTGGTAGTAATTTTAGTCCTTTTCTGATAGCTTCGTATTTGAGAAGAGTATTTCTATTTAATAATATAAAAATAGAAGAGAGAGGATTCAGCAATCAGTGTTTGTATCCTTCTTGTACCTCATAGCTCCTGAGACATAATCCTCTTGATTTCATAATTCAAAACGAATTTCATAATTCGTTGAATCACGAGTGACCGCAATCGTTTTTAAAAAATTAATTAAAATACAAGCTGTATAATTTTCGAATGGATATTTGGTAGTGGATAATGCGTTAAAGAACGCGATTCGTCGACGATAAATCCATCTACGCGGAACAGTGGAAGCAGGGGTGAATCGAGTCGTAAAGGGTAAATGGCTGGGAAGTGTGGAGCCGTAGCGAGAGAGGAGACAGACACCGTGGCGGAAGATCGACGTCGAGTGGAGCTCGCAGTCGGCGAGAGCGGTGCTCGCAGCGCCATCTGCAGCCCGTGGAAAATCCGAAAGAGGCGGAGCCTGAGGTGCGGCCTAGCCGCACGCCCCTCCCATCAGCCAGATAGCTGCCCGCGGGGCACAGTCACCGAGCGGCGCCTATGGATCTCAGAAACGAGCGCGCCAGCCGGGACAACGTGGCGCTCTCTACCGGCGGGTTTTGCAACCGGACAGGATCCTATTCCGCTGCCAGGAGCCGAGAACCAAGGACCTGTCGTCCCTTGCTCCCAGAGTACCGCTCCCAATTACTCGAACGATAGAGATCCTACGATTTACCCCATCTTTTACCGGTAAGTACCGTGGCCGATGGAAAATCACTATTGGTCTTCGGAGAAATTTTTCTTTAATTTTTAAAAGGATTTTGGCAACAATATTTCTGTCTGGTGGAGATTTTCAAATGTAAGTTTTTTCATTATTCCTTTGTACAAGACATTCTTTTTCGAAGGTGTAATAGTACTATTTGATAGCGGAGTATATTAAGGGCTGTAACGTGAAAAATGTGGAAAAATAAATTTTTATAGAATACTCGGGAAAGAGGTGGAGGCTTTTAAGTAATTTTCTGTTGTCCTTCATTATTAGACAGTGGTTATTTTTAAAGTTGATGTCTTTCTAAGTGTAGAAATGAGAAGCAGACACGTAATTGGTAATGAACGGCCGAGCGATGAAATTAAGCGAATTAATACGGCTGAAATTACGGGCTCTTGATACACACGCATCGTTTCATGAAACACGATGCTGTTGGGTGCTTTTTTTCTCTCTCTCTCTCTCCGCCTGCCTCGTACACCCCCGACGCTGTTTACATCGACGTTGTTTTTACGGGAGTTTAATTACGCGGCTGCAACGAATTCAAATTGAACGGTAATGCATAATACCCGCTCGGAGTTATTATCACGTGAAAGCCTGGGGCTCGATTTTCCGGAGCTCGACTACAGCCCCTGTCCGCCATGTCTTACATTTTCCACTTATAAACAGTCAGCCGCGTCTACCAAGATAGATGCCTACCACCGCCTGGAACTTAATCACTCTAATTAAGGACTTCGCCATCTTACCCTATTATTCATCTTCCCCTTGGCCCGCGGTGGATTGCGTTCAGCGCCACTGGATCTCGGTACACATGTTACTAGACATTACCCAGGCATTATGAATTCCTCCGGAATCTACAGTGACTACCATTAATCCTCGCAAAAACCTCCAATTTTATCACTAGATAGTCCACGATGTTTGCAACCATTCAAAATTTGTTTCACAATCTTTTCGAACATTTCGAAGGAATAACATATTTTCAAAAATTTATTCTTTTAACCCTCAGCAGTCGAGGAGTGACTCAGATTCATCACTAAAAATTGCTATACCATTGTTCACAATATTATTTTCGTTATTAAATATGTTACTATAAAATTTAAGAAAATTATATACCATGGAATTATGCAAAGGGTAAATACATCCTTATTTCTTTCATAAATGCAGAAGACTCGTTGAACAGCCGAATTGTTAAGAGGAACGGGAAATCCGTTGGTGGAGGGGGTGCAGATGGTTAAGCAACAATTCCGTGTGAAACGGAGCGTCATAATACACGTTGTATCGATGTTCGTCCGGAATAAAGATTTAGGTGGTCGGATCTGCAGCTCGGGTGAGATCGACAGGCGGAATCGGCGTCGATCGCCGTTCTAAGGCGGCAATGAAAAATAGGTTACCTTTTAGTAAACCGTTTTAGAGGGCTGTAGCCGGAGGGAATGAAGATCAATAAAACAGCGAGAGAAAAAGGACGATTCCGAGGGTGGCTCCGATTTCAAGGCGACGTCGACGGTTGGACGGGTGGCGTACGGGGGTGTGAGCGGACAAAATAGGGGTAGCAGAGGGGCTACGGGCGGGGGTTGAGGCGATACTTCATTTAATTTAAATGAAACTCGTATTAACGGTGTGAAATCAGCGAATTCAATTACGCGAGCTTTTATTAATACAACATGATTAATTAAACAATACCGTGATAGAAAGTACGAGCTCGAGAACGGGATGCGATGGTGGAGGGGGGCGGGGGGTTGCGATGGTTTAGGAGCTTGCAAAGGGTTGTCGGGAGAGCGGCAGATGTTCGTGGCGTCAACCAAATTATTAAATCTCGTAAGTTTCACACCCTGATCCCAACCAGGATTTTTTCAAATAAATTCTTTTGCTTCCGGGAATCCAATATGAACACCCTATCGCGATACAATAAAAATCTGAAGCGTTCGAAATATCTCCAACGGGTACATGCGCGAAATTGTCTGTTTACCCAGGTATCTCTGTAGAGTCGCGTTTCTGCCCCCTCCACTTCGAAGACTCTCTAACCAATCAGAGTGGAGATGAAATATGGAGGGAAAATGGTAATCTCCTAAAATTATCTTTTAATTATTCCGGAATTATAGGTATACTTGCGAGGATAGTTTGCAGTCTGTTCGGAATATAATGTTTATTCGTTTCCAGAGTGGTTTAAGGGCAGAGGTTCGACGTGTTCGCCAATTTTAACTGACCACGGTAATGTGTCGGAGGGGTTGGTAGCTAAGCGAGTAATTTGTATGTACGTTACGCGAAATACACACCCTTGCGGGGCACATTATTCCTGAATTATGCGGTCGGTCGTACGTTCCACGGCCTTGACTTCACGGGGTCGAATCCGAACACTTAACCGGCCGCTCATTAATGTGGAAGCAGATGTGAATGCACGCGGCCCTGCCGTGCACGCCGCTCTCCGTGTATCGCGTTCTAGCTATTAGTCAGCCACTCGAAATTTCATATAATGCCTGTCAATCAACCCCCGGAGTTATTTGTCTCAGGCAATCGAGCTCCGCGTCGTAACGAGTCGGAACCGTGACCGATTATGCACGGATTTTAAAGGCATCGATCATTCAGTCACTCCGATTTTCAATATTCGCCGGATGAGATCCCGATTAATTGGAAAGTCTCGAACCGGTCGTTCGCCAGAGAGAAAATCCACCGAGGTATTATTATCGCATTAAACCAGAGAAAGTTCTTGTAACCACGAAAGCGAAGATGGAAAATTTTTAACGGATCGTGCAAAGCATAGAAACAATAATTCATCATTCATTATTTTTGTTCCTCATTCTTGTAAAAATTCATTTGAAACAGCAACATTAATTTTAATTTTTTTTATATATTTTGCCCAGTACAAAATGTCGAAGCGTTTCGTGTGTCCATTTTCTGTTAAAGAATATAATTTACAGAAGACACCCGAGTTCCTTGATAAAAGAAAAATACGGCGGTACTTTCACTGCAGCGAGGCGGAAGTCCAGATGCAACTGGTCCTTCTCCTCTCAAAGGACTCGCAGCATTTGTTTACTAAGGGTTCGTGAGACGTGTTTATAAGTGGAGCGGAATTTTCCTTTGTTCTCGCCGACGGGAGTGGAGCAGATACGCGTTTCTACCTGGGCGAGGAAAGTGACACGAAGGGCATTTAACCGAAAAATCACCCTCTGAAAAACGAGCCTCTCTAAACTCCGCGATACTAGGAAAACTTGGATTGTATGCCTATGGATTTAGAGATTAGGTAGAATGCAAATGGCGCAGCTGTGTTGACCGTAAAATACCTTCGGAGATCAAATTCAATATGTCGCACATAAAATATTCAATAAAAATCGAGAACGTCTGAAAAATTTTAAATCAAAATTCTTGCACCATTGAGGGGTGAACCGCTTTGAAGATTGCGAATGAACGTACAGGGTGTATACAAAAACTGTCCGAAAATTTGTCCTCGACTAACTTTTTTAAGGTTTTGAAGGTCAAACTTCTTTTATGATTGCATTGTGTCATACTATCGTGACACATAATTATTATACACCCTGTACAACAAAAAGTCGTATTTAACAGAAATATCGTAACCGAAGGTCGGATCCTAAACCTGGCCATTTCTCGTGGCCTAAGCTAACGACTTCATAGCGTTCGACTTACCGGGTGATTTCCGCAACGGCGTCCGCGTTTTCCCGGAAGATAGCCACGGTTTGGCCCCTTCATATCTGGCGAGCCACGCAGCGTTCTAAGGTTTGGACAAACTTTTTCAATGAAGATTATTCCGAAGTCCGCTAACTACTCGCCGGTGTTCCCTTGAGGGCTGCCCGCGAACTTTTTTCATTCGCCTAACTTTCGCCGGGGCGATGCTCCGGGCTCCATCCGAAGGAGAAGGAGCGAGTATACAGACGCGCGGAACACTGGAGACGAAGAATCCCGCGTAGTTACACGAGCATGTTGCGTTTATTGCCATCTTAAAGCAGTGCTCCCGCAGTCGGCGCAAGTAGATATTAGCCCTTGAACGCGCAATATTTCCGCCTGCTCGCGCGCTACGCTTTGACCAAGTGACACGGGGGATGTTTGCTCTTGGGGGTGGAACTCTCGAGGTCGGGTCGACCTGGGAAACAGCTGATCGAAGTCTACTTATTAAAAAAGCTCCGGAGGTAATAACGCAACACTAACTGAACTACGCCTCGGCGAGTCTTTATCCACAGTTTCCTCGATCACGGTGTCGATTCGCAGTGACCTCGATTGAAATTGGTTTTACGAAGACAGCCGGCCGTCGATCTCTCGTTAGCGTTAGGTGGACCGTAGCCCGAAGAAGTATAATGATTCTTAAAGGAATGCTGGCTATTCAGGTGTCAGGTACTCTGAGAGGGTCTCGTAATTGGTCGGCGATTGTCCGCCGTGTCAAAATACACACCGGTTAGAAAGTAGACACGCACAATGAATAAAGGTAGGGCTTCTGAAGGATCTGATTAGCAGCGTGTGGATCCGTGCGATCAACGAGCCCTATGAAAAGGAGGAACAGGGCCCAGGCTCGAGAGGATCCGGCCGATCCTGTCTCGAATAAGAGAGAGAGACGTTTGACGTTCATTCAGGCTAACCTTCCGAGGCAGCCTCTTTTCAGCGGCCAAATAAGGCGGCCAATGGGCCGTGACGCGGCCAGCGTAGATAATTGAACGTTTCAGTGGCTGGCTGCCACGAGTAATAACGGTATACATACATGCATACACCTGATTGCGGCGGATTCGGCGAAGGCCGAGGGTCCCGGGGTTATCCAGGCACCGTACATCCTCACCGAAACGTCTTTATTATCCGCTGACAGGTTCGTCGACCTTCGAACGATGGACCTGTACGATGGATTTCGGAACGACCGGGTCCTCTTCGAGCTGTCGCTCGGGGAACCGATTGTTACGGCGACTTCGAGGATGACTCGCTAATTCAACGTACCCGCGTAATCCTTTCTTAAATAATTGATTTCGACCGATCTTCGCCCTTTCTTTAAAACATCCTTATCGAAAAATCTTTTCCTTGTTAAAATGTTTTATACACTGTACCTACTACACGAAATATTGAAACGATTTACCAGGAGACACAGGTTCCCTGGATGTTACGCTGTGCAATATGATTTTAAACCACAAATTGTACAAAATCAGTTTGATTGGATTTAGAGGTCGCGATATATCGATCGAAGCATTTGTCAAATGATCTGATTACCTACGTCGAAAGTAGTCGGGATCAGGTGGAGCAGTTAGTATAAAACACAGGTGAACGGCAAACAGTTCGGTTCTGGGTACAAGAGCGGAAGTGGTGGCCAATAACTACATCGAGTCGGGACACAGTGGTACAGAAAGCGAGTGGGAAGAATGGAGTACGACAAAGCGGGGTCCGAGTGGAAAAAGACCGGGTCTCTGGCAACCGGGGGGTGAGTAAAAGAGAAGAGAGTGCAAAGCGGGGGTGAAGAGGTTGAACCTAGGGGGTACGGCGAGAGGAGGAGGAGGATGGGAAGGGGGGCGAGCGCCCCAAGGTATGCAGCCCGGCGAACTTCGGCGCGCGGATAGTAGCAAAACAAGCATCCCCCGGGTCTCTCTTTCCCTCCTTTTTCGTCTCGGTTTCGCTGTTGTTTGCCGAAGCGACAGAGTTGTTTCGGGGGGCCGAAGAGAGAGAGAGAGAAAGAAAGAGAGAGGGAGGGAGAGGAGAGAGATAGAAACAGAGAAAGAGAAAAATAGAGAGGAAGAGAGAGAGAGAGCGAGCGAATAAGCGAGTAGGCGGCGACGAGCGAGCCGGCTCGGGCAACGAGTGTTTGTCAAATGTTTGAACAAAATGTTTGTCGTTTCCTGTGGACGCCGGGAGCCCAAATTAAATGCGATGCCCCCGATTGCCAATATTCGGAATGTGTATGCACCGTTGCGACGTGGCTCGCGTAGACAAAGTCCGGGAGTGGGCTGTGACAGCCCGGCCGGATATAAATGCGACGCTGTAATCACGCTCGAGTATCGCGAAACGCGTACGCGTGCACACACGAAACCGACCGGGTACCAGCCATGAGCAAAGCAGAGCAAAGCGGAGAGTAGCAGAGCAGAGCAGAGCGAGGCAAAGCGGACACCCCCATTTTCGACTTAGCTCGCTCGAATCGCACACGCTCCGGCGCAGATAATTATTCGAGCGTTATTTCATTTCCATCAACGCGCCGCGCTGCACCGCGCCGACTCTTCTGTCCTCGAAGAGGAGAGGCGAAGAGATAACATTCCCTCTCCACTGGATCGCATTCGGCTCGTGAATTATACGAAGTCACGCTGATGGAACCTTTTATACAACCACGCCGTTGGATTTTCTGGCCGAGCTGCGCCGACCGACTCACCCCACGGTAGGAGAAGAAAAAATTCACTCTGTGTAAACGGCCATCGATGAAACCGTTCTCCGATGAACGCAGGAATGAAGAAGACGACGAAGTTGAAGTGTTGCATGATCGTTGATAGAGAAGTTTGCCGGGGAATCGGTTGGGAGATTGTTGTTGAGTGGATGATCGTGGTAATGAACACTTTATCTACCTGGTTTTCGCGCCAAGGTGTGCGATCTGGATAAATATCCCCATGCTATAGAAGAAATTACAATTAAAGTTGGATAAATGGCGTGGCGAACCATCTATACACCCAGGTCCCAGTCCGGGTAGCAACTTTCCCATGATGGGTCGAGGTGCAGGCAGCTCGAAGTCCCGAATTTCACGGACCCCCGTTGCATTCGCACCTAACATCCGAGGGATCAAGCCCACTCGAGCAAGGCTATGGTTAATTCCCCGATGCTCGTTTCAAAGAGCAAATAGTCGACGAGCTGCCCGTCCAATTTCGTACGCAGCTAGACGACGACGGACGCATCCGTGAAACACGGGTGTCGAGAAGAACAGGACGAAAAAAGGTGAGAGCACGGGAGGAGGTGGTGAACAAGGATAGAAAGGGGATGGGAGTGACGCGGAGGTGAAAAGACCGTGGTGGTAGCGTGTAAACATGTTTTTAACAGATCGATCCACGGGACCCACCTCCTGACAGTCAGACAGTCTTTCAGCTTTCTGAGTGACAGTCTGCCTTCGACTTGACAAGCTAATACCAACCTACGTCCGTACGCACAATAAAACGTAGGGGAACCAGGGGGTGGAAAGGGGGGCTGGGGCGAGTCAGGTCGGATTTTGCGATCCGCGAGGCTTCGCTCTTTCTGGCAGAGACGTGTTAATCAAAATGTTAGACAAGCCACTTACACGGGCACCGTGACGTTCCCATTTAGCCCGAGGGCACGCCTTGCTGCCCCCCTTCCTCCCACCCCTACGTTGCCCCAGTGACGGAAAGATAACGTCGCGGACGCCTGTTAATTAATAGTTATTACAAATACCGATCGTCGTCTAGTTCGCCCGAGGAACTGCACGCAACTAACCCCCTTCACCACCGACCCCCATGATACGTGCCCCCCTTTGTTCGAACGTCGGCGCAAGCGATTATGGTGTCGCTGGTAATCGGTCTACAGCTGTAACTACGTGTTCCTTCAAACGGTCGAAAGAAAGTGATCCTCGGCAATTTCTTTCTCGGAAACTGTAACAGTTTTCTAAAAATTGTTTTCGTGTTTATACCGATATATTTTAGAGAGTATTGGTTTCTTTTTCGTTAAGATATTGTGGTTAATTTCCTGAAGCATAATTTTTCAGAAAAAAGTTGTAACTCCTTTTAACTTCGCATATGTTATAACAACGTTTACAGTTCTTTTATTAAAAAGAAATAAAAATGTACATCATTGTGTTGGAAAAGGGAGCAGCAGGTAAAAAGATTAAGCGCAATTTGAAGTTTCACCGACATGTACTCGGCGACATTATAGCCTCAGAGACGGGAACCTGGTAGCAGCATAAGACTGTCATCAATTTATTGAAAGTTTATCGGACTGTAAATGGGATTCCGATTTTTGTTCGTCTCCAATACCCTGGGAACTCTCCATTTCGAAGACCCATCGGCCCAACGAGTGTCTTAGAAGTTGATCGAGCTTCTTGCGGGACGCAATTACACCGACACGCGAAGGAAATATGGCGCACGAGGCTTACTTAACGCCTGGGACGCTGGTGCGACGTCAGTTCGATGGATCGTAACCGCGTACCGTAATTACGGCAGTTCATTTGGTATTCCCGCCGGACGATCGGTTTTATATTTCGTCGCCGAGAATTATCATACGTTCACCCCGCTTGCTCTCAACGACCTGCGTGAAATTTTCAGGCTTGCCACTTTCTGCAGGGCCGTATCTTGATGGCCTTCGAACATCCTGAGGACTTATCCACCCACGTAAAAAACGCATTCACAATATAATTTCAATATAATTCACAATATAATGTCTCTAAAATTATTATTGTTTTAATTATTGTTCCCTTGACCTCTCTGCAGTGTTACAAATTTATTAAGGCTATTAACTTTGGAAACTCTTAAAAAACTCGATTGCCTCTTGCTTTCACAGTCGTAAAAATGTTTTCCTTCCAATTCCCAAATTGTTTGAATCTCCAGGTGTCGATGGACCAAGTTCCATGCCAATTTGCAGTTGGTTTTAATAGTTCGTTTATACCCTGTCGTAACTCCTGATCCTCTCAAGTAGAATATCCGCGTTTCGCTCAGCTCGTAAGCCGTTCGCTTGTCGAACCGCGACGATCCTTCCTCATTATCCTCGTCTAAAAACGCCTAATCGCCGGGGGCCTCGGCAACCTCGTCGACTCCTTATTTATCGATGAAATTTTCCTGTTTCACGGGCGAACCAGTTCCTCTCACTCTCTTTCCATCTCACCCTCCTCACCGTTCACCGCTTCCTTCTCACGAGATTCCTGGCCAGGCTTTTCCCGCGGAATTTAAATTAGCCGCTCGATCTAACAGGTGTACTCCAATTAGCGACATTCTACGCGTGGTAAAAAGCTGGTTGCGAATTTACCGTCTTCGGGTTGCTATTAAAATTCCTTGTTACGTAGCATTCCGTTAGTTCGACGATCACAGTAATCTTAATGGACGGGGGTGGATCTAACGGGAGGAGTATGCTAGTGACTAACAGATTAGAAAGTGGTCGAGATAGCCAGTGCTTTTAGTCTCTGGGGTTTTTAATTGTCATTGGGAATCTGCTCTATTAGTCTGATGTCATGTTAGTGGTGTGATTCAGTTTATAGCGTTGCTCGTTTGCAGTTCACATTTGTAAAACATATAATTCGAACACTTTGGATGTCCACTACTTTTTTTGAACTTATTATAACTTTCCATTGTTCGCCAATAAAATCAATTTGGTAAGAGTGAACTGACGAGAAGTATGCTTCTATTCAGCAACCATGTCACTAAAAAGGTTATTGCACACAGATATTATTCAGTTTGCATTAATTGATGTTGAATATTATATTGCTCTTATGAATATTGAACTCCTGTCGTGAACATTCACCTACGATGAATGTATAATCTCCTACAGCAGAGAATTATGAATAGCGAGGTAACTCTTGCAGACTTTCATACATTCACAATGAATCTTCTATAATCTTTTTTATATTCATATTGCACTAATTTTGGCAATAATTTGATTCAATCAAGACTTACAGTATTTTTACATTATTTTCATGACGCAAGATTTCCTCGCTGACGAAGTAAATCTTTCTCTTCCCTCAATTTTTACAAAGCAACCTCTGCAAATTCGATAACGAAGCAAGGGGTTGAATACACGAAGCTTATAGCACTTTAATTTCCCTTCTCAATTTTTCTAAAGCAGTTTCTGAAAATTGGATAACGAGACAAGGGGTGGACGACTCGAAATTGCATTATAGAGTGGCATTCCGTTTCAGGGGTTGATATAGCCGTTTCATTGGATCAGTGGTGTCCTATTCTAATCGGGGCAGCTCCGACAGTGGTTGTCCTGGCCCGTCGACATTTTTCAGCGGAACAAGTGACGTGCGCTCGACAAATGGTTGTGCGCCTATTTTCAGGCCGAGTTCTGCCCGGGCAAATAAGCACGGTTTACTGTCGAGGGGTCGAGGGGTTCACGGCGTTACTTATGCAACGCGAAACAGCCTAGTGGTTGAACAGAGACCACGAAAAGGTAGAGAGAGAGAGGGGTCATAGGCTCGACCAAATTCATGCCCTCTTAGAATACAACCCTTGTGCGGAAGGGTCGCGAGCACCCCTATATTACTTACGTAGACCCTCTCGCTCCCTTTTATGTACGCAGAGTCCCGCGTATAATACTCCTTTCTACGCTATAAGGCAGTGCCACGGGGGTGGCACCGTTGGCTCGTCGGATCAGTCTCTTCTCAAATTACCCATCGTTTAGAACTCGTTTTCACCCGCGCAGCGCAAGTGCATACAAATATGTATGCTGATCCAGTAGAGGAGACGGTTCCGGTTGATGCGTGCTGTTGGGGCTGGATCGAGTCAATTTCGTCAGAGGTCAATATTACAGTGCTTGTCAGAGTTATAGATGGCCTGTAGATTTTATGCAGTTCATCTGTGCACAGAGTATTACCGATTGAGTGGTAATATGTATGGTAACATGTATAGGAAAAAGTTGTTCAAAATGATGACATTGAAAACATATTTCAAGGTCACCAAAATCGGTGAGAAAGCCCCTAAAGTAAATAATTACCCTCTATTTTTATAAATTTAGCTGTATATAGGCTTGTCTGTAAACACGCATACATATACACATACATCGTCTGCAGTTCAACCCTATAAAATGAAGAACTGATCGAAAACGTGACTCGAGGTCCTTAAAGGACCGAACGACTCAAAGAGAACCTGAAGATCGCGGCAGGATAAACCGAAAGATACACACCGTGTATTGCGACGAAAACCACCCAGTCACGACGGTTAACTGGAATAATTGGATGAGTGTAATCTCCGATAGCCGTAGAATTCTGAATACCTCTGCGAGGCCATTATTCGGGAGCGGACACTCGTAGGACTCGCGTCGTGTTGTCGAGGCTGAACGAGCCCGTCTATCTGTCCGTCCCTTCTAAATACCTTTAATCGCGGTCCCTGCGGAGGATTGCAACGCGAGAGTCCTCGCCGTGGATCCACGTCGATCTCGCGATCTCGCGATGGTCGTGCGACGCTCGTTCGTTAGGTTGCCTGTCCGCGGGACGACTTAACAGAGGGGATTAACGTTCAAAGGATTTCTCGGTCGGCGACCGATATAATCGGATGAACGTCGACGGTCGACGAGCGATCGAGCCAGTTCCCACTTCGCCAGAATCGAAAACAGGCGCCCAGGGCTCGGAACCTGGGCCTGAAAATCGTTTCCAGCGAGAAGGCAGCGTCCCTCTCACCTGTCGCTATGTACCGCCTGTTTACGTTCAAGTTCATCGAGCGGATTGAGTAATACCACGTCCGTCATAGCTGTCGATCGGTAAGAAGCTTGTCCCGGTCTTTTATACAGCCGAGCCGGTATGTTTGTGGGAACGACGAGCTGTTCTACAACTCCGGACGCTGTTTTTCTAGGCTGTCTTCCTCGGCCAGACTGGCGGCAGCTAGACCGAAGGTAAACAGTGAGCAGACACAGTGCGCGGACTCCGCGAGAATTGTGATCGCTGGGAAATCATGATTATTGCGTGTACGAATACTTTCATCTCCCATTGTATATTGAAAAATTATGATATTCATTAAAATTATAATTGTTAATACTATTTCTTCCATTTTTGATGTTGCTTCAGCTTGAAGGCCATCATGTCGTGTACGAATGAATTCGTCTTGGCATACGCTTGCACGTGACATAAGAAAAATGCATAGCATTTCATTTAAAACATTGAAGGCCACCTTACTTTCTAAAAAAACAAGCCGCTAATATTCAATTGACCTACACTTCGTATATTCCAACAAAATCTGACGTTAGCCTCCAACGAAATTGCTCAACGTCGGCAGGATCGTTTGAACCTGGAGAATCTTCGAAAGCGAAGTATGCTCGCTGTACATTCGAGTAGGTAGTACGAATTGAAGTACGTTCGTGAGACGCGTCAAGGTCGTCGAATTTGGAGAAACGAAGATCAAAGGGTCCGACGGGAGTGTCGCAAGAATGCATCGGGACAATGTGCAGTGGTCGGGAGGGACGCTGCACCATCCCACTGACGGATGCAAAGTGGGACACACGGAGGGAAGTTCATTAGCATCGGACACGCAAAGTCTCTTGGATGGCGAAGACACGCGTGTCCGGCGACCGACTGAAGTTGATAACCGCTCGACGAAGCTTGTATCGCTCTTACTTTCCGATGTTCCGCTGGAAACGCAACTGCAGTTGGACGGCAGTTGCAACTGCAGTCTCTAGCCTTGCGCTTTCTTCGAGCTCCGCGATTCCGGGAACGGAAACTCTGGACGGTATACTGCTTCCAACTATGAGTCTTCGCACTGCCGCAAGTGTATATGGTCTACTCTCCAAAAAAAAAATGGTTAAAAAAAGTATCCTAAAATCTATGACATTTAGGTAATTAGTATTAAAGTACATAATAAGAGTCTGTTTCCAAAAATTCCTGGACTTCGTATCTGTGAGAATCCTGCGCGACGAAGTCGACAGCTGGTTTATTCTTCGGATCGCGATGGGCGCGGGTTCGGGGGGTGTAAGACGGGCCTCGTGAAGTGCTATCGAGAGCCGGAACAGAGCGAGAAGGGGGTTAGGGGGTTGGGTGTGTCGACTGGAAAGCATCGCGGCATAAGTAGGCAGAGAGACGGCGTCTTTGACAAATTCGATTCGCGTGTCACGGCACGCGGGACACGCTGAGAGCCGGAAAAGTGGAGGGTGTTCCACTCTCGCAGTCGCTAAATCAGCTAAATGGCTGGCAGCCAGGGGGATGGAAACCTGTGTAACGCGAGGTGTGACAGGCGTGGCTGACGCCATCGGCGGAACCTTGAATATTTGATGTTGCGCGTCTCTCTTCGGTCGTGGTGAACGTCGCCCGACGACGAAGAAGACAACGGTAGACGACAACGCATAGAAGACGAGCCGAGCCAAGACGTGATAAAGAGGACCCACGGATCTCGTCGTTACTCGCGAAGAAGTCTCTTCCCCCTTCTTCCTCATCCTCTTGCTTTGCCGAAGACGTCGCGTCGCGTCTCCGCGAGCCTGGAATTCCTCGAGACTCTGCCCGTCATTGCTTGTCCTCTTGTTCACCTCGAACCTGTCTCCTAAGAATTTAAACGCGCGTGACGCGATGGGGAGCATCTTCCCCACGCAAGAACGATGAGTCAATGTGGGCAAATTGAGGGCAGATTGATTTATACTAGCAGCAACGAGAACCAGGGGAAATAAATCATGCTTCTTCCGAGCGGTTCGATGGGAAAATTTGTGTTAACAGGTGGACCAAACACTTTACAGCTAACCGTACCTAATGTTCTACTCACTATCCATGTTCGAATGGTTCGGAAACCTAATTTATTTGACCAATAAACCTACCAGACTCCAGATCATTGCAATTCAGATCGAAAGATTTCACTCATGAATTATTCACTGTAGAAAAAAAGTTCGAAACAAAATGAGCGTTCACGGTCTCATCGCTAATGGCTACAAACACGCATTTCTACGGTATCATACATCACCATCGACTATCGTCACGGGATAAAAGTCGGCGTATCCGTCGCAGATCGCGATTTACTCCGGGAAAGGACACTTTCCGGCCGGGGTTATGAGTCATTTACGATCGAGCGTTGGCTAGGAGTCGCGTTAACGTTTTTACGACGTGTGTTCAGGACTCTGGATCCATCAGGATCGCTCCGGGATGTCGTCCACTCCACGGCCGATTGAATTAAGCGTCTTAAAAGCGGCGTGGTCGTCTGCGAATCATTCTCCGGCCAGTCCATTTCGAAACGGTGCAAACAGACTTTTACTACCCTCCGGCAAACAGAACAGAAAACTCGCGCCCGATCCTCTCTCTTCCTTTCTCTCTCTCCGCTCGTCCCGGAACTCATCCAATTAATCATTTTACGATCCATCGGGTTTTTCTCGGGCCCTGCCACACCCACCGGTCGCGCATTTATTCTCCTCGTTCCCGACCTCGTCTTTCCGCGGGATGAAGTATTAAAACAAGCTTGCTCCATTCCCGCCTCTGCTATTGATTTATATTCACGCCGCGTTCTTCGACCACTTACTCCGACGGTCCGCGGGAACTGACTCGATAGGAGCCGAGAACTCTTCAAATTTCAAACCCGGTGACCAGAGGCTTTCGACAGCTCTGGAAGCTCTCGTGACTCTGGCTGATAGACCGACTCCCGATATCAATGCATATTAATGCCCCGGATATTTGCTTCTCTATCGCGTGCGCCCCGAGAATTCCACCGACTTCGAACACGGTCTAAGATTCTAGAGTCCCAAGTCTAGTGGATTTACAAGAGCGTCGAAGACCCTGGTCTCTCTCTCGATGGAACTTCTCGGCTCGATAGGCGAAATAGGTGAAAGGATTGTTGCGAAGTTTTCGAACTGCAGAAGCACAGCAGAAGTAATTGGCTGGTCAATGTTACCGGAGAACCGCGTTTCCTTTATAGATAAGATGCCTGTTCAGCTTACTGTTGCGATTCGAACGGTAATGGCGGAGTTATGTTACGCAGAAATATGTATATTTTAATCTGTGCCCACCTGGGAACGAATGCAGATTTCAACAGCGGACTTGGTGCGCAGAAAAATCTAGCTGTTCTCCATTAGCGTTCCATAAGCGAGTCGCACATTTATTCGAAGATAGCTACTTTCGGTGGACAAAGGGCGTTCAAAGTCTGCGAAACACAATGAACCGAGCTGCGAGAAACGCCTCTAATCAACATCTCGTCAGGAGGTTTGAAAAAACTTTCATTTAATAATCGAAACAAAGGGCGCGCGCGAGATAATAGAGAAAAAGGGTTGGACAGTGAGTAAAACGCGGGGGTGTGGGAGAATAACGGGAAGCGTGGATCGAGAGCGTGCTCGTGAAAAGTACGAAATCGTCGGTTGATAATGGGCGCAGTTTATCAGCCGTTCGCCCCGCGCCCCGTCCTTTCCACCCCCGAAAACGAAATCCACCCCCGCGCAGACCGGTTTGCCGGGGGTGGGGTGGGACGGTGGGCGACCGGCCGGTTTCATTGTACACGCGGGCTGCAAACAATAATCATGACACGCCGGATTGCCCGGCAATGACAATGGAATTGATGATATATCGATTGGCGCGGCCGACGACACCGTATAATTGTTTTACAACGGCGCCGCTTCCGATAGAGAGCCCTGCGGCCACGTAAAACCGCAGCCGAACAGCTACGCGCGGGATGTATGCACGCCTACACAACCCTTTTCAACGATCCGACGCGCAAAAAGAGGAACAGAGAAAGAACAGAGGGAAATGGAGAGAGGGCCTGCGGCGAACGGCGAGACGAGGGGCCGCGATACCGGCACGATCGTTCGCGAATAATTATTATTGTCCGACGCATCGAACCGGTTGTTTACGAGATACGCGGCCGGGTACGCGTTTCAGAGACATCGAACGACTCGCGCGAGAATCGAATCGCCGCCGATACCCATTGCAACGACGATCCTGACCTATAGCGGCAGTTCGCCGATTTTTCGAAATTCGAAAATCGATGTTAAGCGACACACATTTGGCCCGAAAAGTCGGGAAAAAGCTATTTTAAAATTAAATTTCCCGTACAAATTCTTTATCTAATTGCTTAATTGTACGTTTAGTAACGTTTATGAAGTTTTCCAATCGAGAGAAAATTGTTAAATGTGCTAATGAGATGAGAAAATTGTCCAGATTGTTGTAAGAAATATAGTTGTATCTACAATCTCTTTCGGTAAAGTTAACAGCACGATAACCAATGTACGGTAGAATGTCTTGCCAGCGTAACAGAGGTAGTAATTATAATTGGTATCAACGTCACGCGCCGTGAATCAAGAACGGCGCGGAACGTTGTAACGAAGAAAAGTAGCTTTCCTCGAGGCGGAGTATTTTCCAGGATGCACCCATTAATGGATTAAGATGGAACATTCCGACTACATATTCTTTTAAAAACGCAATAACAGAATGTATTAAATTCCACGGACATTAAATTCTCATTCATTCATACTCGCATCCTTCTCCATTAAACCCGACTTCGCTTTAATCAACGTCTCAGGATATTCACAGAAGAACGGACTCGGCTTCTTCGGCGACCAACCGGTTAGAACTCGACGGAACACTGTGCCATCTTGTGCGACGGGCGTGCTAAACCTTCCAGTTAAATTTATATTTATAAAATGAAGAAGAAAAAGAGCTCTACGATGCTCTTAGATGCGGTTGGATAATTATTTAGGAATTATTTTAGGTACTAGACTATTTAAACTTTATTGTTGATGTATTTTCAGAAAATTCGCAAGAAAGATGTAGTAACTCGGAAGCCACCGAATAAAGTCATTGCAAAGCCAGATGAAACCATAGTTACATCCGATGCTTACGTTTTCACAAGATCCATAGTTGATGATCAGAGGAGCTACCCAGAGGAGTTTAATTGTATGCCACGCGAAGATAGAGGATGATGGCTTGAATACACCCAGGGCCTACGAATACTACGACGCGACCCTGTCCAGTAAATTAAGCAGCCATTCAACCGGAATTCGACGCCGAGAATGTTTCTCGACTTGTTTGCTTAAACGCACAATACGTCTCGAGGATGAATCGATCGAGCAGCGTAACGAGGCGCCATGAGGATTCTGACGGTCGAATAGGCGATTGCTACACGTCTGATCACAATGGGACACGGGATCCGTGCTGACCTAACGCGCACCTAACCCTTCGACAATTGTATCCAAGTCTGCATTCACCGTGTAGTTTAAAACTGTTTATCGTGTTTCAAAAAAACCTACATTTATATTGACGCCTCAGTGGGAAAGTGTGCAGGAAGAATAGCTGACAGGTGAAGATCAAACAATCCGCGATCTATTGGTAAAACAAAAGAACAAGTTCGTCGACAGAAACTTGACAATCTTACAGCAACACTTCCGAAAAAATAAATCCAGAAGAAGCTCTCGAGTCTAGTTACGCCGCAGAGTCTTCAAAAGACTCGACCGCTATCGAACAAAATCAGAGGCTCCTCTGGGCTCTTCAAAATCAATATTTACAGAGCCAAATGGTTCTCGCGCAGAGCCGAATGGTCCACGTCATCGAGATAATGCCCATTGGATTCGACGGGAGCCCACGGCATTCGCAACAACTCAGATCTCCGCGCGAGGAACATCGTCACGCCGTTAATCCTTGTGTCCCGGCATCGGGACTCGAAGGACACGCGCGTTACAACGGGTCCGACCGCGTCACGGTCCTTTCAAACCGTTCGCAGGATCGTTATTCCTTCCACGCGGTTCTCCTTTTTTCCCCTGCTCATCCTCTCTTTCGGGGGGAAACGTGCCTCGGTGTCTGATCCGCGGATCCGAGCTTGTGTGACGCAACCGGGACACTCGAAACGCTCTCGGGATCGGCGAGAAACAACCCCCGGGGCTCGTCGCGCACCCCTCGGTCGGCCCACCCCCTGTTTTAACGGGACTGATTGACTCGACGAGACGGGAGAAGTGTCGGACGTGTTTCTGGCCGAAGGCATCGTAATTACGGGTATCTTTTATAGGCAGGAAGGAGATATTTATACAGCCGACGTACGGGATGATCGAGGAGGCCCCAGGATGACGGGACCCTTTGCCATATCCCCGGAGATCCGAGGGATACCTTCCCGGTCCCTCCTCCCGTCTGCTCGTCTTCCTCCTCTTCGGCATCGCGGGCTTGCATTATTTCCAAACCAGAACTGGTCGCATCTTCTATCCAGTACCATGTGTTACAAAATTTAACCACGCAGAACACCAAGCTGAACAAATTCGTGTCGACACCGGTCCGAAATTTCGCTTCCGCCGACCAATTGGTCGCGAGTTGTCGCGAACGAAACCGTTCTTGAAGACGCGGGTGCGTCGTCGGGGTGCGAAACAGCCCGAGAAATAATCCCCAGCGCTCATAAGCAGCGTGTCACATGCAAGCGCGTTGTTGCGGGAGCGGATGTGTTCGCTAAGAACAGGTGGTGCCTAAAGGGCGGAGAGATTTGTAGTTTCATTAGGCAGCGGCTGCTGCTTATGACGCCGGGACCCG
Organism: Lasioglossum villosulum; assembly: GCA_963971365.1. NCBI lineage: Eukaryota > Metazoa > Arthropoda > Insecta > Hymenoptera > Halictidae > Lasioglossum > Lasioglossum villosulum. Next base: position 33,281,068 of record OZ020502.1, on the reverse strand, counting down.
GTTGTCTACAACCACTTACATCGCTACTTACCTGCGTCGTAAGTAACCTATTCCCCCCCGATTCTACGGCTCCGTCGCGCAAAAACTCCACTTACGCAAGGCTACGCGCACATCTAACGCTCCGACACTGTAATTTAGGGACGGGGTGTGTGCAGTCTGCTGGGAGATCGTAATCAACTCGCTGCTGCAACAAACATCTTTTTTGTACGAGAATAATTCTTTTAACGATATCCTAACACCTTTACGATTTGAAAAAAGAACGATTCTGTCGCGTTCCCCATAAATCGTGGTTTTTCGTAAAGAATCGTTCAGCAAATCGTAACTGTTCTAGAAGGGTCGTTCGGCAAACTGTGAAACAAAAGGAACGGCGAGGATATTTGAACTTCCGGAGCAGCAATAAACGATATTATACCGCATCATTATCTCATATTTTAGCAGAACATTTTTCGGTATCCCGCTTTGAGGGTCGCCGATCCGAGGAAGATCCCGCCGAGTGCGGTGCTCTTTATTATTTCCAGGTTCTAGCGCAGATCAATTCCGGAGATCCGGGTAGATCCTCAAAAAATGGCGGTTCGAAAGTTTTCAGCTTCCCGGGGACCGCAAAATTGGCTCTCGAGCGTATCCAGCTTGGAAAAGTTCGTCCAGGATTGGCCGTGGAGCGGGGGCTAGGGTCAGGTGAGAGCGCGGGGATGAGATCCCGAAGAAGTTCGCCAAATTGCGCGACGATCTCGAGGAAACGACATTCTCCTCGCGTGTTCCGCACCTGAGCTTCCGCCGCCATCGTGGAAACTTTTTGATGCCGGTGTCACATAGGCTAGCGACCCCCGCACATCCCTTGCGGACGCTTCGATTCCGCATTCATGCGTTCGCACGAAAAAGATGCAGATGGCGTTCGCATAATACGCGACGGGGAAAGGGCAGCTGCTACGATCCGGCCGATTTTGCGGAACGATCTGAATAAACACGGTCCAACCTCTTCTCACGCGTCAACGAGCTCGAATCGCGCCGCCATTGTGTCCTCTTGTCGCTCAATTAGCTGTGTCGCTAATCCGTTGCCACTTGTGCACGCTGGGAATATTTTGTGCCGATATAAATATTTTCTATTGATATAAAACGTTGTATCTTGTAAGCAACGTAGACAATTTTTATTTTTTGTCGGAGTGTAAAACGAAGTACACGAAATACACTGAGGAGGAAAGGTCCTTTTTGACCTGACGTTTATTATTCTTGGAGGAGTCGAAACAAACCAATGTTTGTTGCGCTGTATTACCGATTCGAAGAATCGGTGGCGAACCTGTGTTTGTAAAATTGTGTATGTTTTTCTCCGAACTCGGCAGACGAGGGGAGAACGAATGTTTACATTTTTATGTTGCCGATGCCTCCGAGCGTGTAGCGGTCGAGGTGTCCGAGACGCGGATCAAGAGCGTTCAGTTTTTCCGTTGGCTCACGAGGCGTCAAGTACGGTGAAAATAAAGTCTATTCTATTCGCATTAAATTATTATTATAAATCCCGGCATTAGTGGTTCTATTTGAACAATTATATTGCATCGGATGCATACAGGGTGGGGGATCTCAGCATACGCTTGAGATGAAAACTCCATTGTAAACTGCTGATTGGACACAAGTCGAACCCAGCAATTTAGAATCCGCCCTTTATCTTTAAATCCAAACGCAGCATCGGGTTCTCCAATTCCCGGTTGAACCCCCTACAGTAACGTCTCTTTCTTTAATTGAAGTTCACCGGGGAGGTCGCGATCTTAATTCCGAGCAAGGTCGTCCGATTAATCGGCCCGAAGAATGTAAAATTCGCCGAGCCAGGGACGGCACGGAGTGGCACGGGGGTTGGGGAGACGGCGAGCGAGTTAATTTCATAGCTGATCACCCCGGGTAATCCGAGCAGGGGCGGCACCAGTGATGCGGAAAACAAAGCTGCAGGGTGCGACGAGTCACCCTACCAAGCTTTTCCGAGTCGTATGTCATAAGTGCTTCCGCGCTAGATTCATCATCTTAGCCGAGCAGCTTCCACCGGGGTTATCCAGTTTTTCCACCCTTGTCGACGATGCTAGACGCCCGGTGACGGGGATTATTCTGCTTGAACCGTCGCCGAACCTTTCTTTGCCGTGTGTAACAAATCTTTCGACCGAGAATCTCTTCCCTTCGCTTTTCCCATTCTTCCAAGGTACAGGGCACTGTACTACCCTCCACAGAAAATATTTCATCAAATTTCTAAATTGTTGTCGCAGTCTTTTAAGTGTCTATTAACTCTTGAATGACTTGACTCTCCGTTGAGTGAATATTACAAAAGCTTAATCTGAACTCTAATTTTCAGGTAGCCAGTTCGAATAAATGCAATATTTTTTAAAAAATACGATATCTACATCATTATTAATTTTCGCGACGGTACTTCGAAAATTTATAGCCAATTCTCCAGATTGATTTTACATAAATTGTCACGATTAAATTAAGAAACAGAAGCACGTGTACACTCGGAGGATCGCGAATGACCGAGTAGCCGTCCATATTTCCCGACATTCGACCTCGATTTTCATCCCCGTGTGTTCGAATCGCGACGGGGATGGCAGCGGCTGGAGGGGTTGCAGCGGGATCGAGGAGGGTGAGATTGCCGTGCGAGCGGATTGACCTCGCGATTTGACGCTGTGCAAACGCACCGGCCAATTATCTGCAGCCTCCCCTTTTTCGGATTTCATGCCCATTGTGCGCACCCACGCCAGCGGCGACTCGCCTCTGTCCACTTTTCCGCGTCACCGTACCGTCCTCGCTAGTCTTTCGCCATTTTTTTCATGGATAAAGAGCTGCGAATTCTCGCTTAGCCCAGCTACTTCCGACGAACATGGTAAATCACGTGAGTATTGGTAGAGTTTTAAAAAATAATATTTTTCTTTAAAGTGGAACAGACGTCCAATTTTATTATTTCTGTATTGTATTATTACCATCAAATTATTAAAGAAAGAAATTCACACATTTGTATTTTGTTTCAGTACCTTGCACAATGATAAACAGTCTAGTTGCTAAAAGCATTTCGAAATCTTATATGAGATTTATTAGAACATAATGTATATTACATTGTAATACAAAGTATAGTGAAAAGCAAGAACATTAGGGGAAAAATGAAAAAACTCTTAGGCACATAGTGCTCAGAAAAGTACGTATACAACAGGAGCAACAAAAATGAAGGTCCCACTGGCATATTATTCCAGACATAAATGGCAACCTCCAAAAAATTCATAACTGTCCCGAAACTGAGAATAACAAGCGATAGGCCAGCAACTAACCGTCGACCAACAAGACAAGTATACGTGTCGCGCTCGCATAAGCAAATATTAACAGAATGCTTCACCCTCGTCGGGACACGGTGATGCTTGCACATTCGTCACTTCTCGGGGTGCATTATGGGCCCGGCACACCACGGCGTTGATTCTCCTCGATGGGACACAAGGAGTCATTCTCTCTTCTATCACGCGTGTCTATTATGCGTCCATAGAGGCCCGCGAGAAAGATACACACCGGGTCCCCGGTAATCTGGCGAGCTCTTAGGGTGGATTCGTCGTGGTATTGCCACTCCGATAAATAAATCAACTCTTAAGCAGCCGGCATTAGGGTGCTGCGGTGTGTAGGCGACTCACGCCCCACGAATCCACCCCCTGCAACCCCCTCGGTTTGCTTCTTTTTTCCCAAACAACCACAGCTAGGAACGACAAAATCAGAACTAATATTTCTGAAGAAAATTATCAAGATAAACTACCTCTAAGAAGACTACGTGGTAAGTTCAAGTTAAAGACTGAATTTTTATTCAGTGGTTTGTTAATTCTTCATTAATCGAGTGGCGTGACAAGCATTCTAAGAAGGTCATAGGCTAAGTTTGTTCGATCACGAGAACTAATCGTTTCTTACACTGATACCGGGATGCAATTTATTTTCAGTTGGCCACTCGTTAACGCGAACGCTCCTCGTTGCCAGGCGGACGAGAGATTTCAGCGAGCGGCGGGTACGGCCGGCATATCTCCTCGCGTGTTCATGAATAACAGCGCGAGTAGACGGACAGAGCACGAGGCATTAGCGGAATAAAACGGCCGTAATACCGACTGTGTTCAACACGCTCGACGGTTGTGCGGAATTTCGTTTCTACAGCGGTCGGTTACGAGCCGTGGTAAATTTTCATTTTTCCACCTACCGCACCCCCATAGCGTTCTCGTCGCGAATAAACGCGCGTTCGTTCTGTCAACTCGCTTATTGTTCGACTCGCTCCCTATTCACTGCCCACGCGTAGCGTGCAGACAAAAAATACACCAAAATTTTACGAAACTCGAAGCGAAAGGTCCGGGAGAGGAACCTCGAACGTGATCAGTCTGATCGACCGCGAAAATTTGTTCAGCCCTTACGTCAATAAGCAAAATTTTGATATTCCATGCACGCTTTCATGCCTCAAATAGAAATTAATATGAGATCTTGCGAGAACTAAAATGTACAACAATTTTGCTATTTCTTAGTAAAGAATGTTATTAAGAGTACCGAGTAAATTCTAAACCAACAATTTTATGTAGAAGAAAAAAGCTTCCTATTAGTACGACGGATGTGTCAGGTTAGAATTTTGAAGGGGTGTATCAGGAAGACCCAGTATTCGCGTAACGCGGTGCGAATCGTCGTTTCGTTGTACCAGATAGAACGTTTCCGGCGAAAGTCGGCGTCGACCGGTCCACTGTTGCAAGCCCGAGGAGTGAGAGCTTAATCGAGAGTTAAAAATACACGCGGAGAAGCGAACGTGTCGCTTCACCTGCCTTTAATGTCTCCATCGCGTTGGACTGGCCCGAAAAATGAGGTACGGGGGCCGGCGGCCGCATAATTTGATGATAAAGCGACACGAGAGTAGAGGCGCCAAGCGGCGCCGATCGCGTTGTATTCCCAAAAGCAGGAAGCTGACAGTTAAGATAGCCAGCGGGGAACCGTTAAGTGCAGCGCGACATAAATTAGCGGGCGAACATAACGGACGGGACACGAGAAAATATTATTGCAGCGCGTCGGCTTCGGCCGAGTTTCGCAGAGGCAAGTCGAAGCAAGACGAGGCAGAGCTCGTCGGCACTCGATAATAAAATAGCCCCTTTGTCCTCGCCACTCGGACAGCCGTATAACTTCGTCGACTGAGTGGTCGCCTTCCTTTCTGCCACCCTACTTCGCCGTTTTTCATCCCCCAAGACCCTTTTTCTCGTATGTATATATTGAAAGGATTCCGACAAGAACTCCGATTGCTGTCCCACGGAAGGGAAGAGAGGGAAAAACGGAGAAATAGGCTGGCAACGATCGAGTCACCGACCGTGACGTCTCTCTTACTATGTAGGACATTGTTGACGTGTGTTACCGGGAGTAACATCCATGCTCTGTGCGTCAATATTGTTCGATTCCACGTTCCTGAAGATGGTAAAAAGCGAGTGTCCGATTGCTTTCGAAAAGGCGAATATGACTGGTAGATAGATAGATCTTTTTAATCGGTATTGCTTCTAATTATAAACCTTTACATTAGTATAAGCGATGGTTGAGTAATTTCACGTTATAAGCTTTTCGAGGATCGAAAAAGACTCGTGTGTGATGTTTATTCATTGCTGACAATAAGCAGTGGCTAATACAATGGGTACGCGCTTTCATTACCGCGTGTGGCATCGTAATCGCTCTTGGGAGCGAGCCACTCGGCAGCAGAATCACGTTGCCCATAATCTCCGGTAATCTCATAAATAATGCGTGGCCTACGTGAGACGTGTTCGTCGGCCACCTATGAAAAGCCCCTACACGTTTTTGCGCCCTAAGTCTGATTGATTCGTTTCGGAATCGGAACGAAATTTCAGAAAGCTTCCGATTCCAGCCCTCCGCGTTTCTCGGAGCGAAAAAATCAAATACACTCCTCGTACATAAATTCACGGGACACCTGAATCTTTAAACTCATAACTTTGCGAAAAAAATCGAAAACTGAACCTTTTAATTTTTTATGAGAGAGCATTTCATTAATCCGAAAACAAAACCATTGGAGTACAGTTGTATTTAGTTTCTAGTTCGCTGAATCATCCTTAACATTTTAGAGGGTGAATATTTTCGTAACACCGTGTACAGGGCGTGCCGATGGAGGGAGAACGTTTAGTTATGGCACACACGAGCATCGACTGAACTTTGAAATTTCTGGGAAAAACCGCGACGATTCAGCTAGAAGTTTCCGTCAGATCGCCGAAAATGTTAAAGGATCCGCGAAACGACAAAACTCAGAAAGTTCGCCGCCCCCATCCGTGGCCGAACTGCCACGCGCTTATCGTGTAACAGCCGGGGGTACGTAAAGGAAGATTCGCCGGGCTTGCAATTTAAGTTTAAAGCTTCCTCTGCCAACCGTGGAAGGAACGACGCGACGCCGACTGCGAGAGCTTGGCCGAGCTTCGCCATTATTCGCGCGTTCCGTTCGTTAGCGCCACTTAGCGTTTTACTTACCCCATGGCACGCATCGAGCACTCGTTCCTCCCTTGGCTGATTTTTATGCTCGCATAAACCACGGGGTCGTTAAATCGTCCGCGTGCGAGCTGATTCCGCCAGCGGAAGGTTACACTGTACCAAAGAATCCCGAAACCCTGGCCAAAAGTCAAAACAGGCGGCCTTCTTCGAATTTAATGGTTGAACAAACTTAATTATCCGTTCACAAAATAGATCGAGATCATAAATTGAATAAATGATGAAGCGTGTAAGAAATTTCATTGACAGTAATACCAATAAAGGCTCCTCAATGATCACCAATTATCCACGCTGTAATTATCAAATTATTCTTGATTGCGAGTGCCACGTTAATATTATATTATTACCTTCGAAGTTCGCCATCTCGCGACTGTAACGAAAACCAACTATTGTAAATTACTCAAGGTGATCGTCTCCAGCAAATTGCTTTTTTATCGCTTTCGTGATCGCTCTCTTCTTTTTATGGAAATTGACGAGCGCACTCACTGCGTCGCTACAAGATCAGAGACTGTATGTAAAGTAAATTCCAGTCTGAAAATTAATTGTAAGTGAGGCTGTTATTAAAGTATCACATTTCCTAATTAAACGTTCGGTAGATAAGCGGATCTTTGTAACTACGAACTAAATGTTTCATTTCGATCTTCATAGTCGACTTAATCAGTCATCTTTCGTAAGGGAAACGATTTCTCCAACAATGTTTGCGAATTTCATTAATGTAAATTAAAGCAGTCATCTCAAATGTAAAAGAACGTTTCGCAAACATCTACATAACTTTCAAAAAAGAAATTTGTACGAGCCGAGATTAATTTTGCGAGTACTCCACACGGTCGTACGATTGTATAAAAATTCGAGAGAGTCTGTGTCAAGCCGTTGCAAAATAAATGGAAGAAATGCGTATAAACGTTTCCACCCCCTTAAAGAATCTCGTTGATGGAAGATGCGCATGCACCTGCGAATCTCGCGCAGTTCGCAAAGCATCCTGTATTTTTGCAGGCGGTTCAAGAGGTAGGGAGGGGGTCGAGCAGGGGTAAAGGGGTAATAATAAAACCGAAACCAGCCGCGTTGTATATAAAACTGAAGCGGCCCGTTTTCCCGGCCGCGCTGTGTGTTCGACTCGCTTTGAATACAGCGTCCGGAGAACGGCAATAAAGAGTTTTGACAAACGGGGGTCGTGAGGGGGCGGGAGAGCGTGAACCCCTAGCCGTTGCACGGTCCGCGGCTCGGTGCACGGTGCACGGTGCAGCTATGCATCGCCGGCTTTTTCATTTGCCTCGGAAAAACGAATGAACGTCGCTCCCGGCGACAAACGGCGGGAACACGTCGCGTACACTGTACACGAGCACACGGGCCCGCGTTCACGCGTTTTATTCGCAACCTGGCACGCACCGACCGAAATGATTCACAACCAGACGAATGCGATCCTTGGAACACACCGTCGACCAAGATTTTACGTACCTCCGGGATCCGTGATTGATCACTGTACTGCGGATCTGTGTGCGTCAATTTCTTCCTTTCTTTAACAATTTTGTGGAATTCGAATAATCATGTTTAAATTAAACGTTTTTAACAGTGCTTCAAGCTCGAGACTATTTTAAAATTCACCCACTCATTTTTCCTATAAACGCAAACAGAGTCCATCAATGATAGATTAGAATGTATTCTCCCTTAGAATTGCCACGAGCATCGTCGCAATTTTTCCATCAACCACTTGCAAAAATGCTCTAGTTAGAATCACTGGTACGGTAACGCTGCCCGTTCAGCAAATTATTAAACGTAGGCAGTGCAACAATCAACTATTTCACAGTTCCAAAGCCTGTTCGGCGCGTACGCGTATTAAAACAAATCATTGTTCTCCGGACGAGTAATTCCGCGGCGGATTCTGTGTTCCAGCTGCGAAAACCTGTCCGCTTTTTCCGTTCCGCAAAGCGTCGCGCTATGAAATTTTAATATCCGCCGGGGCCCGCCCCCGTTGCCCCCTCCGCTGCGACGGCGCTCCGATTTATATTACAATCACGCGTTGCAACGTTCCAGCCCCGAGCGACTAAATAATAACAACGGCATTAACATTTTACATCATCCGCGGAGCATTTTCCGCTGGTTCGAAGCGAGTTCGTCGGCGTGGGAGGATGGATCAGTGGGTGGTGGTGGAGGGGAGGATGACGAGCGGTGCAATAAGCGCGAAGGACAAAATTTCCATCGGCGGCGGGCCAATTACACGACGGCCAACGACAAAAATTTCCCCGCGCGGCATCAATATACAGGTTTGGCCGAATGACAACACGTTGTATCACATGCTGGGTACACACACCTGCGCCCTCTCATCATCCCGTGGGTTTACCAGTCTCTCCCACCCCCGGTGTCTCACCCCCGTCGATGGTATTCCCGGTCGAATCATCGAACGATGAAACACTCGATTACTGCATTAACAGTGCTACTAATTCAGCCGTGTGTCCCCCGACCTCCCCCGTCTCCTCCTCCTGGTCGATTTGAAAGGTACGAATCGAAACAATCGATACCGGTGACGCATGCACCGATTCCCGGCTCTCGATCGCTGCTGGCCCGGCTGTTTCTCTTCTCGCGCGTGTACACGGCTTTCGGCGTGGCTGACGACACTCGTTCCCCGGCGGCCGTTAAAACGGCCGAAACGACCGCGCGACCGATACGTCATTCCGCGATGTTCACGAGCGAGCCGCGGCGAAACGGGCTGCCGACACCGACGATCCTATACCTGCAGCTCCCCTCTACCCTTCCCGTATACGCCAACGCAGCCCACGCTGAATCGTAATCGCCCTGACTGCCGATCCGACCGCGCGTAATCGAACCGATCGGCTTCGTTACCCGCGATCAACGGGATTCGATCGATGCGCCACTGAAGTCACTCGAGTAATTCATTTCTGTAGGTTTTCCCTTCCAAGTGTTGCATTTTGTGGCATTGTTTCTAACATTGGGAATTTTTTGAGGTGGTTGTGTTTATGATCCACCCTTAATACAGTGTAAAAATCAACCGATGAATGTTAAAGGAACTTGACTCGCCTATTAGAACCTTCAGTATCGTGAACTGGCGATGCGAAGCAATAAGTATCAATTCGAAACAAACTAATAAAATAATCGGCAAATATTTCACGGTTGTCGATCGTAATCGTTCCGCGAACAGGCTCGTTGGAAGCGTCAGTTAAGTACAAATGATCGACTCGCTTTAACAATATCCGATTTGAAAGTGTACTTGCGCGGCGACATCAATCTTGATCGATCATCGGAATTGCTTTTCGACACAGGTTGTCCACTTGCCCGTTGAAAACCGTTAAAACGTGTCGCTTCGCGACGCACGTGAAGCGCCGAGTGCCAGAGAGGTGGGTGCAATGCCGAGCCGACGAATGTCAAATCTAAACGCCGACTCCCGTCCCCTGTCCACCGGTGGAATTGCATTGTCCCGTGCTGGCAATCATCGTGTCTGCTCGGTATGCATTAATGCAGACTGACGCGCGTAATAAATTCTATTAAAGGACCGTACAGTTTTTCATTATTCCCGCCGCCGTAATCCGCGCGACGTGCACGCGGATTTCCACCCGAAACGTTCGTACCTACGAACATACATCGTTCCTGCCCCGCGATCACTTTGTCTACGAACACCATTATACCCTTTTCGATATTTCACGCCTCGAACCTCTATGAAATTTCATTCGATTATTTCTTACGTTTCTGAAGCCATTCTAAAACGCATTCGACCAGGATCGAATGCGCTCGCGAGGTTGCACTTAACGAGGGCGAATTGTGTTTTCGCGTAGTCATTGAAACGCTGTTTTATTGAAAATGGTTCGCGCTCGATGGGCCACGCTGCAGAAAAGCTTCTGCGGATTAACAGTTCTTTATGCGCGTTCATGCTAAATTTTATTTGAGCCTCGACGTTCACACCACGTTCGTTCTTTATTTTCGAGTCTACGGTATTTTCTGCAACTATTTTTGAGATCTCGCACTCCTAAAGTTACGATTGTTAATTTATCGACCGCATTTCCAAATTTACAATTACTAATTTATCGACCACATTTCTAAATTTACAATGACTAATTTATCGATGTAGGTTCGACTCATAATAATTTTGCGAAACGATACACGTCTAGCTAAACGGCTTTACGCGATTACATAAAAATTTCGGACGACGCACGAAATGTAAATTTAATTGAAATTTAACGAAGCCTCGTTCCATTTTTCACCGGACCCAATTCCCGTGGGATATAAAATGTTCCTCTCGCCTTGGGTCCCCGAAATTTGCATAACGATCCCGGCTCTGTTAATATCTTTCGATGATACCCGAAATAGCCTCTTCCAGAAAGCACGCTACGATCATAATTGTATCGTCATTTGGAACACACTGTCTCCGCGGATCCCTCGATCTTTTAAAAGAAGATCGGCTTCATAAATATTCAGTCTCTCGATACTATTGAAAGGAAATAACACGACCGAATCTCCGGCGACTTGAGAAAATAAATACTGGCTGAGGTAAACAAAAAAATTAATTTCCAATTGCCCGGGATGAAGGGTTTAAGACCGTGGGGCCCTGTTTCCCTAGAAAACTCGGTCCGGCGTGTACTCGGCCGGTTCTCGGATCGATTTGCATTGTGCAACCTTGAGGCGGGGTGTAATTAAGGAGCCAGCTAATTCGCCGGGAGCCCGTCGAAGATTATCGGGCCCGATTGGCTCGCTTTCGCCCGACGTGTGTACCGTAATTGCGAACGGCTGTATCAGTGACCCGCAGCCCGTTCGACACGTGTCGACTCGTGGCGCGCTCCTCTTATCTCGCGACCGGTTCACGTCGAACCCGCTGTTTCCATTATCCGTAATAATATATTCTTTCGAATAAATTCCCTTTTTATCCTCCCCCCGCTAACTCGCTCGGTTTCGCGCTAGATGCGAGAGGGAACGAGAGAGACACTAAACGAGAGACAGAGACCGCGAGGAAGAAGGGGAGACAAAGTGGCTGCTGCACACGCGTTTGTCAATGTTTGCCGGTGTCGACACCCACCTACTTATGCAAATCATTTAATTTAACCCCTCCAGAGCCGGCTATCCCTGGAGAGATCGTATCTCGAAGCCTATTCGTATTCATTGGCTGAGCGATGGGGAGACCGCGCACGGCCCTCGATCCGCAGAGCAGCCATACGATCGCGTTTCCTCCTGTCCCGATGCTACCACCAACCACCTTTATGTCAAACCGAAACACCACGGACGCTCCCATATCTGGACCAACCGGTGCTGCCAGAAATTGATGCGCCTAAGACTCCCGATCTGATTTCAGATAGCTACTTTCGGTTCGGATGAGAGAGGTTTGGTTCGCTGCGAGCTCGACTTGCTTTTGTTGTGGATGCTGAGGACACCGTGTAGAAGAATGTGTCGTGGTACTCGCAACGAATCGATAAAAGTTAACAATATCGGATGGAAACGAGTCCTTTCTAATTTTTTGATAGAATTTTGATAAATAATGATTTGAAGATTGAAGCGTTTCTCCTGTCACCGATTTTAAAGCATCGACATTCCGGGAAAAATCATATCAAATTCACACGTGTGTAGTTTGATATGAATGCAACGATGTCTGCAATCTCGTCATCAGTATCATTGAAGGGATATAAATATTCGCCTGGTGCGTCTCGAATGACATATCATACGGTTTAATTTAAATACGAGCGTGTTTAATTCGGATTTCGTTCTTTGGTTATTGATTATCCACCCAGTGTTTCTCAGCCTTTCGAACTGCTCCCGTCCGATCAATTTATTGTATCTGTATTATTTGTATTATCGGATGTACATGCATTTGTTTAAAATTGTTGAATTAAAATATTTGGAACGATACGATCGCAGAGAAAGCTACAGTGGTGCCATCTCTTTTTCCCAGCGCTGTATCTTCCCCTAGCAAGCCGTAAAAGCGCGACTTGTTTCCATGCTAACTCCTTCAGATCTGATTTTATTCAATCCAATTAAAGTTATTTTATTACCCCCGCGTCACGTCGAAGTTATATTTCTTACATTTAATTCCCTCACTACCAGTAAAACAGGTTTTAAATCCAAGAAGTCGAGTATGCAATTTACGGTCCTGAATGTCTTTAAACAACAGTGATTACATCGCAATGTATGCCTGGAGGAGACCAACCGGATAATGCTGCTAATATTTCACAAGTGAAATTGAATCAAATCTGTAATGAATACAGACCTCGAGTAATCGTTCCAGCTAAAAACAATGCAGTAAAAAATTCTTCTACGTCATCGGTACACTGCGGATTTTTATACAAAATAAAATTGTTCTACATGAATTGCAAATGCGATTGTACATTGTAATTTTACACTTTGAAATTGCGCCTACGCTAATTTGTCCCAAAAATTCGAACTCACGACCAAAACAGAAGTCACCCTCCTAATGTGAAAAGTCCAGAATCTGCAATCAGTTAAAAACTTACAGATGAAAGCAAACAAAAATTCATCTCACCCGTGACAGAGCGATCTCGGTGCATCGGTGCATCCAGTTGCAGATGATATCGCGCTCTCCGTATACGACTTCATCCAATAATCACCAGGGGATGAATCCGCGGAGATAAACAGCGAGAGAAAGAGAGTGGGAGAGAGAGAGAGAGAAGGATTGGAGCCTCGAGGAATCAAGACGTAATGCGATCCGTCACGATGGATGGAGGAGATAAAGCCGTTGTCGCGGCCACGGTTATCGGTCGCTCGCAAGCAAAGAATGTCCCGTAATGCGTCCGCGTGGCCGTAAATCGTGGTGTTTGCATAAAATATTAATAAGTGACACGAGTCAATCCCGGATTAAGCGGCGACAGGAGACGACGCGGCTGCCGGAGGGGTGTGGATTCTCCCTGCGAGATCTCTAGCGCCACTTTATCTATCTCCATTTTATTCTGTTTGTGTTGGCCTTTCCCACGAAGGGTCGGTCCCACCCCGTTCCGTTGCTCCGTCGACGGCCGACGCTCTTCGACAAATAGTAATAATGCGAATCGACACGTGACGCCGTTGTCGCAACAACGACAAACACTCGGGGGTGGCAAAGGGGGGTGTACGAGACGCGTCGAGAGATCGACGTTTACAAACCAAATGCTTCGAGGACAACACGCTTGCCGTCAAGCGTCATTTCTTCGATGATCACCCTCCACGACCATAATGAACCAGGTCTGGGAGAACCGAGCTTCTGATTTCAGCCTCGTGGATCACCACAATCGATCTACTCGTGACAGGTTGCTCGGAGTTCAGGAAACCGTGTGAAAGTGCGGCGAGAAATTTTGGTTGACAGAATTGTTGAATTTCTCGACTTATTCTTTCTATTTTATTGGAGACAAATATTTTATTTTCACGAAATCGCGTTGCAATTTTAAAAACGATTGAACGTAGAGGAATACATGATGAATTATTGTTCTCAGCCTGTCCAAGGACCGTTCAGAGAGAGCTGGCCTAGATCCCGGCCGATTTTCCATCTACCAAGCAGCCGTCAAATTATTCATCGCGTCCATTACGGAGGCCGTGTCCCGATACAAGTGTCGTTTGCATCGAACATAAGCGGATCGGGGCTCTATCGTCGGCGAGCACGCGGGGGCGTTATCAGCGTCGTCTTTCCCCGGGCTTCATTAAAGACTTTTATCGGGAGAACACAGTGCCGTCTATGTACCAATTCACTTAACGTAACCAATCTAAAAATGCTCATCAGCAATTTAAAACGACGAGGGCTCCCCGAAGGACACCGTCGCTGAAAGAGGGTGGGGAAGAAACGTAGCCTCGATAAGGACGGGGGTTGGAGAGGGTGAGGAAACTGGATCGTCGAAGAGTAGGTTGACGGGAAGAAGACGCTGGTTGGAGCAGGAGCAGCAACTGGAGAGAACCGAAGGAAGGACGCTGACGAGGAAGGATAATGCCGTAAAATGCGGAACGGAGCGGAAGATGAAAAAAGGGGGGAAGAAGAGAGTAAGACATCGGTGGTGAACCGCTTCGACCGCGACGCGGACAAAAAAAGAGACGAAACAGACAAGAGGGATGACTGCGGGGGTGGGAAAAGAGACAGATCCATTTGCGAAATGCTCATCGACCGTCGTCGGCCCTTTTCCCGACGCGGGGGTGCTCACCCTCCACCCCCGCGCGCGATGCTCTTCGAGCAGAGCGGTGCAGAGCGGTGCAGAGCGAGGGTTTTTCGAGAACGCGTCGAGGAGGATTACTCTGATTCGTTTTGGCTTGCAGATTTCGCCTTTCCCGGCTGTCCCGTCCCCATCGACATCCTCCCTTCCGCGATTTGCGCACGCGGAACAGGAACGGAACGGGAACACCGCACCGCCAGAATGGAAACCGGCCCGAGAACAATATGGCTGAGACAAGTCCGGGACAACGCCGATCGAAATTGCCCCGTGTCATCGGGGGAAACAAGCGAAAGCAATACCTTAATGAAAACAAGTTCGACAAGACTCGCGTTTTTAGCGGAATTGGATACTATCCGCTGGTCCGAGTACGATTTCCGGAATTTTCCTGTAATCACGGGCTACCTTCAATCGCAGGGATCATCGGGTTTGGGAGATGGAAATTCGTTTGTCGTAACTCCGTTTTTTATTATTTTCTGGTACGATTAAGACGGAGTGATGAAACTTTCTTTAAATCGAATATGAATTGTCACAAAATAATATAATAACTGTAAAAAGAAAATAGCCAGTGAGTTTGAAGCTTGAAAATAATGATTGAAGTTGGTATTTCTTAGAGAAGTTTTCCAGCGCATTTGTATTTCTGCTTATTTCTGCGTGTCAAGTCTTTGCTCACTGGAACCGTTTTCCAGGTACAAGGATGCGTATAAACAGTGCCCGCGAACCGTGGCCTCGTACACGAATGTTCTATCAAACAGCCTCGCTTGCGTTCTGGATCGAAATCCATTAATCGCGCGCTTCTTGACAATCCTTCGTCGGTGCGTGCACCGTGAAGGGAAACGGAGATAAGGTAACTGGAACGAACCCGGAATTAAACGCGATAAATCCACGGCCGTGAACGCGCTTCCAACCATTACGCTAATCGATCATAGTAGAACCGCGGTCCGCACCTCGGATAATAGTTCCGTGGCTCTTTGGTGGTCCCTGCATTTGTCACCATCGAAATTCGAGCAACAATTGCACCGCGAAATTTCCAATTATTAGCTGAATTATTATTCAATTGCTAAAATTGCCAGAAAAAGCGTTGGTATTACTTACCCGACCTTGATTTTTTGTTGAAAATCGTTAAGTAAGGTGCTACATCCACGCCAGAAGGACCAGATCAATAATCATATGTGCAAACATCGATCGCGATATTTCCCATGGAACCAACCCCAGGGAATCCCGTTCCAAAGAAACAATCCCGATTTCGCGTGAACGGCATTTGTATACATCCCCGATCGGCAAGCGGATCACGATACACGGTTACCCAGAATTGGGCCGACCGTGAGATCATGGGATTACGCGAAATCGCAATGGGGTGGTGGCCGTGCAAATTGCTCGGAGGAACGGACCCGGGGCACATTGGACCGTGATCTCCTTCAGACTAGTGGAGCCGGGGACTGAAGGGGCATAGTTCGAGCTTTATGCTAGGCTATCCGGTTCTTGATGCAAACGTAGATGAATTCACCGGCGAAAATATGTCAATCACTCGGCGCGACCCTAGAGCGCGTGCACGCTCTGATTGACATCGTTTCGCATCTGTTGCCGAATGTATACGGCTGGCTTTGTTAACGAGACAGTGGCTGGCTTTCTCCCTTCGTCTCTCTTTTTATCTCTTTCTCTGCATCTATCTCTATCTCATCGAGTTGCACATCCTCGAATAATGCCGGTTGACACGATTATTCGAGTCGCTACTAGAACCGCAACAGCGGCTCGGTTATTGTCCAGGTTGTCTAACGCCCGGAGACCCAGGGTCTGCGTTGGCAGAGACGCCAGTGAAAGACGTGCGTGCAGTTTACTGCCTTTGGTCCCCGGTTGCCGTGGATGTCGCGCAACCGGTCGTAAAAGGCTGCCACGGGGGTTCGAATCAAGTGGCACGCGACGCCGATGGAAAATTAACTGGATGGAAGGGTAATGGCGACGAGGAGAATGGATCTGCCCGATCGAGGGCCGTCGAGCACTACTCCAGAGAGTTAGCTCGAGCACTTTCTAATGGAACGCCGCATGTATTCTTCTGTTGTGACACTCGATAGCCCCTGCGCCGCGCCTCAAAACAACTTTTGAACCGTAGCGTTAGTCTCGTTGCGCGGTATCGACAGGGTGCTAACGGGAAATTATTTTGCTCCAACACCATCGCTCGAAGAATGTGTTTTATGTAACCCTCTACTGCTAGAGAGTCTGCCACGTTGTTCGAACTATTGGTAATTTGAGTATGTGCATTATGAATGGAATTTTAATGGGTCTGTTATCAGTACAGTATGGGCCAGATTGAGTCGAATGGCTTGAAACAAATGATAGAATGGTGTGCATTTATGAAAAACACTAATAGATCAAATTTAAAGTAGTTAAAAATCCTGTCGCATCGTTTTCAAATCTATAACATTATTTGCATAAGAAATAATTGTCTATGTAGCTCGGAGTTGATAAAACAATTTTCATTTTCATTCTTAGTCTAGCAAATGTTAACCTTCAGTGATTTATCGGAAAGAAGCTGTGGTTATTCCAGTGATTCGAACGACGACGTTTGTCGCTGTAGTTCATTGAGATTTTTCAACGAGCAAAGCCTGTGCACGGCGCAAGGGGTGTCAGCCAGCACTGGCAGCCCTCCCATCACTAACTCTTACATTTGTCACTTTGTTAATCCCTATTAGATCAGGCCGGATTTGAAACCCGGCCCGGCCCCCTCCGAGCGATGTGCTCTTGCGTGGCAAAGAGTAAGCTCGTTTGAAAAGTGAGCACGCCCCGCGGTGCCGTGTCGAACACTCCGGAAGAGAGAAGGAGCGACGGCACAGAAGCGAAAGAATCGACACCCCTGGGCCCCGCTTTTGCATCGAAAACTGCTGCAGATCTATCGGGCTTTTGTGTTTACGGCAGATACCGTCAACGTGACGTGCGCGACGACTCGTGTGATCGTTGAAAAACAAGGGTACGCAGCCCTGTCGGCTTGATTGATCAAATGGAACCACGTACGGTTAATCTTGGGCCCGCTGCTCGCTGACACCCTGAAGATTCCTCGTTTATTCAATAAACAATAAACCCCGAATTTAAAAAAAAACGTATTACATTATTTTTAATTTTTTCTTACAACTAATACAATATGCATACCTAGGGTAATTGTTTAAGAAGGAAGTGCACAAATTACTCCAGAAAAAACCTCGAAATGGCGTTTCCGCAGATCTTGCACCGGAATCAGAGAATTAATGTCTGAAATTGCTAAATGAAATTCGCCCGTCAAAATTACTGAAGGTCCTCGTGAGTGGCCTTCGTATTATCCGCTGGCAGGCACTGAAAGCAAGATGCACACGTGGCGTTTTGCATGATAGTGCAGCAGATGGACTCTAGCCCAATAGCACTGCATTCAATAATGCACCCTAGACAAATTCTGGCTAACGGGAATAACGAGTTAGAGGGTGGCTGGTGACCACGAAGGAGGAAGGAGTCAGTTCGCGTCTGGTCCGGTCGCGGACAGTACAGGACAGTACAGGACACGTTGGGGTGGGCAGTGTCGAGTTTCGCGACGTGACAGCGAGAATGCGCCTCGCTTGGCAGCTGCGCGCATACTCGCTGTCGAAGCGGGCCAGCCTGTTTCAGATTTGAAACGTAACACCCGTTACAGCGATCTCGCGCGGCGCCGACAACCTCCGACCACTTTCGCCAGAAAACTATCCCCCTCGGAGACGAAACTTGGCCGAATCGCGTCCCCCTCCCTGTCCCCCGGTCCGGCCCGCCTACGGAACAGGGCGACACGTTTAATTGGTAATCCGTTTAAAGGATTAGTAACTCACGATGGGTATTAGGACGTGTCGCTGGTCCGCCTGCAGCTTGTCCGTTTCGCACGGACAAGCCGAAGGACACGGCCCTCGGTCACGTCGATGCTCTCCCGATCCGATCCCAGGTTCCCCAGGATTGGGACCGAGAGGTCGCTGGCCCTACTGAAGACCGATTCCTCGAAGATCGTACTCGGGAACGCCTTTGCTCGTTTTTCGCTGGCCTTTGATGTCTCTCGATTGGGGACCCTGTGGAGTCGTGTAGAATGCTGAAGGCACGTCATCCTTGCGAATTTTTTTCCAAGGAACTGGAAGAATCAGCGGAACCAATTTTTTGGAGTTTCAAATGGTATACCGCAGAGAATACGTTGTCATATTTTTACTCAAATGTTTATCAGTTACGAAGTTCTGATGGATCTCCAAGAGGCCGTAAGGGCTCACATTCTAGTAGGAAGCCGAAAGAAGCTGCAGCTCCTGACAGAAAGTGATCATTCGGAGTTTCTTCGACGAAAATTATAAACTCGCGAGACGGTCGTGAAAACGTCCAACCGGATCGGCGATTTACAGCGGTAGGAAGTTGGCAGTTTTCCTGGGGGCAGCGAGTCGGCGAACGAAAATACCGCTGACACACGTAAATACCGGGGATGAAAGGGGGAAGATAGCAGAGGCGAGTTAATTAAAACCCTCTCGCCGGCATTAGAGTGAAATCGCGGGCTGTCTCCCCCTTCGCCATTCTTCGTCTCTGGCGGGCCTTTCTTCCGACGAACGAAGGGACAGAGAAAATCGCCGGGACATCGGGCGGCGGTGTCTGCCTCCTGGCCTCATCCGATAAAAGGAGTAGCGGGTAGCCGGCCGAACGCGTCCCGGGGCCGAGCAACAACAATAATGTCGTCGTCAGTTCGTTAAGCGCTTCTTTCAGGCCCGGCCCTCGTCTCACCTCCGGCTGGCCGAACGGCCAGAGAGAGGTGCAACCCTCGAGATAACTAACCACCTCGTTCTCTGCTTTCTCTCTCTCTCTCTTTCTCTCTATCTCTCTTTCTACCCGTCGCGACCCATCGTCGGCCACCTACACTCGAACACAGTCGCGTCGGGTACCATCCGCTCGTTACGACATCGGCACGCGTGACTGCGCTCGCCCGTGCATGCGTGACTTCGTCACCTGAGATAATATCGGATGGACGACCATCTATCATCCCCCGGATTCCCTGTCGCGGGAGGAGAGTATTACTCTACGTCGGTATCTACCCGCCCGGATGACCGACGACGCACCGTCTGAGTACTCGACGAGAATGCACCATGACGAACCCGCTGTCTTCGAGTCCTCGCCTCGGAGGTCCTTCGACTGATAGAGAGCTTCGAACCTGAAACTCTTACGCCGCACGAAGACACGTGTCTACTTTCCTATCTCAATTTTGACTGCTTTAGATGATTAACCTCTGTAGCCCTACGTCGACGCAGACATCAACTCTTGCTCCATTAGTAATTTTTTTTATTTGCATTACATTCGTCAATAATTCCCCAGTTACATGGTCGAGTAACTGTCCCAGTAGTTAGTCTCTACAGGACCAATAGTTTATCTCCTAACTCTATCCCCACATCCTTGAAAAGAAAGTAGTTAACCTCTTATTTCTGTTCTGTTCCAATGTTAGCCGTGTACAGGGGCGAAATTGGATCCTATACATTTTTGAAGCAGAATGTAAAGAAAAAATTATCTCCATAGATATTTGCGAGATTTTACACAATTTTATATAATTCGGACAATGTTTTATGTTTGACTAACGCAAGCCGCGCATTGCTGGCCCGCGGGAGCGCTCATTAAAATGGCTTTCCTCGCGGAGGCATTAAATTGGCCGGCAAATGGCGGCGGGTTAATTGTCTTCTGTTAACGATTCGTACGCGTTCCTGCTCGCGATCCAGCAAACCGTGACGTTTCCTCCACAAACCTTTGACCGAGACGTCCGGCTCTACTGGTGGAGAGGGTTGGTCGGCTGTGGCCGCTAAAACGTGTAATAAACGCTACGAGGAAGGCCGTTCCCGGATTCTATTCACGTACGCGGAGAAATTGATCGTTTAACTGCTCCCAGCGTTTCGAGCAGTCCGGTCGCGGCTCTATATTTATATTCTTATGTAAGATCGGGGTAGATAGACGCGAGGGAAGCGGTTAAACGAGCTTGGGAGACTCGGCCAGCGCCAGCGTTGCAACCTGCTTTTTCGAGAGAGTCTACTCTCTCTCTCTCTCTATCTCTTTCTTTTCGCTGGCCCTCGGATTTTCGGATTTTGTTCGACGTCGAAATTGATCGTTTTTCAATCGATAAATCCGTTTCGGCGCGACGGCACCGTGTCGGATCGCTCTCTGATAACGAACACGGGTTAGGAGCTGCAATTATCGGCACTTCGGACGCGCTAAACTTACCGCACGCGCCATCAATCAGCTGATCGAGACACCTGGCCCGACCCACCTGTATCGATCATCTCTAGGGACCTACGATCAGAGATTTCGGGTAATAATAGACAAACCGAGGCGGTGGCCTTTGTCTGTGGAGCATCGGTTTGTACTGATTCTTGGCGATCCACAGTTAACTTTGGTGGTCTACTGTCTTATTATGTCTTTTCGGTTGAAATTGTTAGGGCGGAATCGTTTTGACGATTGTGGAGTTGGTTTGGTCTGATGAAAGAGGTCTTGTGACTGTTGTTAGGTTTTTATGGGACTGCTAGAGCTGTATTTTAAATAATACCGGCTAAATTTTGCATTTCTAATGTACAGTTAGACTGTCCCTCATTATTAGTGTGTTCCTTCGAGTTTCCAATAATTGCCGTCTTTCAAACAATTCTTACAGGAGAAACTGTTACACATAAACGTGCAGCTGACCATACAATGAAACATTTATGTTAACGATTAATTCCATAAATAACTGAAGAATGCGAACATTTACATGTACAAACATTTTCCACAAAAATGTTAATATTCCAAGTATCAACATACTCACAGTTGTCAATGAACTCCGAAGAAAAACTTCACTGTGCTTCCAATCAATACAGGAATATAGAACATACCTGACACAAATTTAATCATCCCGTAAATGGCTCGAATATTATCGAAAGCACTCTAGGAACACAATTGTCCAGCTTCTGTCAGCAGAATCTCCGAAAACCACGACACTTTTTCTGTCTCGATCGAGAAATCTGCGAGCGGAGACGAGCTGAACGATCTTTCCGCTCGGAGCTCGCGCACGTACGCTTGCCGTGGACACGTGTAACGTATGATCGCAAGCGGACAATGAGAATGCGAGGGATGCGACGACGGGTCGGCTCGGTTTTGCACAGACGATCCGTCGTCCTCGTCGTCGTCGTCGCAGCCGTGCTTGTCGTCGCTGGCATCGTCGCGAGCGGGACACGCGGCCGCGGGGAATGTTATCGCGGCTGTATCGTCCGCCGGTTTTCATTACCATTCGTGCCCAGCGCCGGCCATTGCCCTGAAAAACTCGATTTGATTTATTGCCAGCCGCATAGCCGGTGTCTCGTAACGTCCGCTCGCGAATGCCTGCCCTTTCTGCATTTTCGAGCGCAAAACGCGTCCGCCGAATCTGATCGAGTCCCCTTTATCATTCTGATGGCCCTTCGTTTCGACAGATTATTGTGGCTTTAAGCAATCATGAATAGTCTACGATGCCTCTTTTAGCGATTTTCTGGCCCGATTCTGTTTTTATGGACGTACTATGCAGTTTTAAATCAGCACTCACGGTCTAGCTTTCTCCTTTTCACGATTTTCCGATAGCATTTCTGGTTTGTATCAATTATTCAAGAAGGTTCCTGTTCCTTCTAACAATTTTTATTCTGCATAAATTCCGCAGTCTATTAATGACTGCGATACATATTATCGCTCAGTATCCTCGTCCAGTTAAAGGATCTTAAGCCACCTCGAACCCAAGCCAATGGCAACAGGCAAGAATAATGATTCAGGTCTGGAAGGATTAACACGTAGATTGTCTTCGGAACCAGCTCTCAGAAACATCATCTAATCCCTCTTGTATGACGTTCAAATGAAATAGTTGAACAAGAAGGAAAGGGATTCAATTTAAATGGATCGACTACCTCAGTACATGATAAATAAATGGATGGATGAAAAATCGCAAAATCGATTAAAGCAAATTTGCAAAATGTTCGCATTGACAGGAACCAGGTAGAAATTTCTTCTTTTAATTATCTTATTAAGCCCAAATTAATACACTGACGTGCTTAAATCTTTTTAGTATGTCCAGTGGCTTCAAATTGTACGTACCCATTTTCCCAGAGATGTATAAAATCTGCAATTTTGTAGCTGCCGTGTCTTCCACATTTTTTAAATGGCAAATTGATCGGAGAGTGAAGGATAACGGTGCAGGAACATAAAACGCGGAGTCTAGTCATTCTGGATCCGGATGCGACGAGAGAAAGAGAGTGAGACCTCGAAACGCGTGTCCCCACGTGAGAACCGACTTGTTCCTGCTCGGTCCGGCTGGTATGTAAATACCCGCGCCGTCTCGTGGACACCGAGTTACCCGCTTATAGGGCACGCCGATATTAATGCCCGTCGCGGACGTCGCTCGTTATCGCGAGCAAATACGCTCGGCCGGAGCGGATCGACGCGTTCGACGCTTCGCTTCGAACGCACGAGAGACGATCCTCCGGCTCCGAGTTAAGAAAAAAAGAAAAGGGAAAGAAACCAAGTGGAGAGAGAAACGAGAGAAAGAGAGAGGTTTAAGAGCGTTCGACCGACTGACGCTCGACTTCATTTTCACGAGGAATTTCGTATTACGCTTCATCGAAGTCGTTCATTGGAAACAGGTTTCTGTCGGGCGACCGTTCGCCGAGTGTTTTGCGGATCCGATGGCGCAGCCGATTTCTGCGCTGCTCTCTCCGATCGATGATAGACGAATTGACACTGAGACTGGCAGCGCTGTCAAAATGATCCCCCTCCAATTTACGTCTCGTAATTATTAAAACCGAAACGATCTTTTCTAGCTCGATCAAGTCGTTCGCGTCTTGAGAATTTGAATGTAGAAGATGGTGGTCGAACCATAGGATCATGAACTTTTGTGAAGATCTTCGTAAACCAACAGAGAATTTTTCCGAGTTTTTTTGAAGAGTAGAGAAGTTTCCCCTTACAGTCGAAAAAGAAATTGTTGATGGATGTACAACTTTCTTCATTAATTCCAAACACATTAATAAATGGAGAATTGAAACAATTTGAGTAGAGCGAAACTAATCAAGGAAATGGAACTTGAGTGGCTCAGAACAAATTGACTCGGACTGGCGAGTAGGTGAACTTGCTCCCATCGCTACCGATGACGAACGCATGCGATCCGCCGGCTTTTCTTCTTCTGGGCCGCGCATTAATTATCCGTAAGGAGGGCCGAAAGGACCAAGAACGAGATCTCCGGTGGACGCGACGAATATTCAAATGGAAAAAGAGGCTGCACCGAAAAGAACCCCCTGGGGACGTGTTTTGCATGGAAGATCCGCGTGGTTTCGCGGAGGAATTTATTCGTATACCCCGTGTTAGGCGAATTTGGTAGGGAAATGGTTGCATTAATGAACCGGCAGGGAAATCCACATTGAAATAGCGTCGGCCGTCCGTACTGGCCGACTAATTATAGGATGTCATAGATACCGGCATTATTGACGTAACACGCCGAGCTCGTTACGTTTATCTTGTTCAGCCCCGATTGGTTTAATTCGTACCTGCGCGCGGACGCGTGTCTGATACGCGTTGCGTGTTTTTGTTGGATTAAACCCTAGCCTTGAAAGCCTTTTTTCCTCGATTACTCTCCGCTCTGCGCTACTTTGTTGTTAATCATTTCTGAGAATGGTGAGGAAGCGTACCGCATCTTACAACAATTCGTTCGATTCCTTTTTCGCTAGAGTAATCCGTGGGCTGACTCAACAACCACGATAATTAGGTGAAAGCGAAAGCTTCTTGTATTTCGCAAATCGTTTAATTTGATACTCTCACAGTATGAAAATTAATTTCCAAATATGGATGAATCTCTGTTTCTGTCACCAAAAACAATCATTGACTCAAATCCAAAAATCACACCGAAGAATCAGATTCCAACAAAATTTACTCTGGTCTAGAAAATACAAAAAAGATAAAAAAATGAATACCTATAGTCAAGTAGCAACATGAGAACAGATCACCGATACGGATTGTGAGAAAGAATAAAGATCAAGATTTTCTCAAGCCTTCAATCTCCTTCATCAACTCGACTCATGTCGACGTAAGAGATACCTCCAGTCTGGAATCTCTGTACAAACATCTCACTTCAAAAAAGGAAAACAATCCTCGGGGAATGAAATACTATAGAGAAATTTTCGATAAAAACGATCGACCTTTCACCAAGCAATGGAACATTTACATACCCGCAACCGTCCCAGAGAAATTAAAATTCACCTCCGCAGAAACAGCTACCAAAAACGTCTCCGAACGGACAAGCAGAGGAACGCGGAATGCGATGGAACCTCGATCGGAATACCTTCGGGAATACATCATAATATCGCGCAGAAATCTTTAATTTCGAACTTGTCCGAAAGAAACGGTCCCCGCGAGTGTTTATGGCTATCGTGACGCGGAATCTCTACTCCAAAATCCGGTCCGCGTTCGGAAAAACCTTGCGATGCGATTTCGCAAATTCCCCTAACGATCCTCATCCCCTACTTAAATTTAGATGCGTTCCTTTAGCTCCCTTCATATGGGGGACAAAGTGAACGTGGTGCACTCGGAAAAATGTCGAGGGCGCGAGAAGTGTGGCTTGTTCGAAGACATTGTACAATATTAAAAATATGTTAGTTCAATATCAAGCTAAAATAAGTATAAAAAACGTGATTGTTTTTGTGACGTTAAACATCGCTGAATTTTACGCTTCGCGTAAAATTAAATTGAGAACCTTAGCCGTCCCGAAATTAACTTCCGCAAGACCAGCCTCGATTCGCCGAAATACCGACCTCGACAGACTTCATGAAACTCGGCATAACGCGGTCCGCTAATTGCAGCGGGTTCTGGGCGGAGGTCCGGATCAGATAGGGGTCGCGGTTAGGCTGGTCGATCCGCATAATTCGCGTTATCCGGGGATGATCCCGACCGCAGGAAATATGCGTTGCACCGGTGGCGGCGTCCGGTATCCGCGAGCGGCAAAACCGCTCGAGATTTATCTGATCGGCCGGTCAGAAGCGAATAATTCGATCGGCTGGGCCCGTTGTCCCGATGCGACGACTCATTAACATTCCGACGTGTATATATCGGAGGAAGAAGAAGAAGAACCGGAGGAGCCAAACGAACGAACGGGTGGCGGGCCAGTGGATCCGCCATAAAGGACTCTCTCTCGCTCGCCGTCGTCCTTCCTGCTCGCCTTCTTTCCTCTACCCGGCCCGCAACAACCCGTTCTACCGTCGAGCACTCGATCCGCCGCGGTTTCAGTGCCCAGATGCTACCTGCCCGCAACCGACACAAGTGCGATCCGCTCGCGTCGATTCCCGAATTTCGGCGACCCGCGCGAAACCAGCCCGCACCACCCGAAACCGGACGCTTAGGCGACCCGTCGCCGACCGACTCCTGCGTCCAGTGAACCAGGCCCTGTGCACGAGAGACTCGGGAGAGACAGCGATCCTACGAATTGTCAGTGTACATCGCTGGCAAAGTGAATCCCCGTGGATGCTGCCGGAAAGGACTCGCGAGCTGCGCAGGATAACGATCGGGTGAGATTGATCGTTGGGTTCGATACTTTTTGTAATAGAAAGATTCACCTTGGAGGGTTTGATCGTTGTGTCTTGTTGTTCGATGTTGTTTTCGTGGATACAGGCTTACCTCGGTTCGTTGTGAAGGGACTCTTACGGGTCGAGGGTGTTTTGTTTGTTGCTACATAGAGTGGAAGTGATACTTGCTGATGATGATGGCGCCACTGTACGGTATCTCTGATGTTACCGTTGCTCCGCGGGATTGTTTGTGTGGTTTGATGTTGGGATAGGTCTTTAACAGGGTGTTGGGGATTTTTGTTGTCTCCGTAGTCGACGTTGAGGTGTTTTGAGATCTTCGGGCGCTCTTGAACATGCCAGTTCCAATCATTTAATATCGAATGCTGACTCTGGATTGCGAGGATCTCCGCGATTCAATATTCGCTGCCGTTTTTCACGTGGGTCCAGCTGCCCACTCACGATATCGAAAGTGCGCGGAGGAACACACCCTTTCATCTACAGGGTGTTCAAAAATATCAGAACCAAAAGTGCCTTGCAACAAAATCAGAACACTCTAATTCTGCAGAAATTAAGAAGTCTACTTCAATGCAAAGCATTGCAGAATTGAATCCACCAACTTTCAACTTTGTTCACCTATTGAACAGTCATCGACGCGCACAGTAATTTTAATCCCGAAGATTCCAGTCACCCAGTACAAACACTCGGGGACAGGGAACAGGGGGCAAGGGCTATAGAGAGATCGCAGACGAGATTCCCGTCGTCGGTGGAGGGCCGCGAGGAATAAAATCTGGCCGCATTATTCAATCGCTGCACCGCGCGGCCGGAATGCCTGCGGATCAAACTTAATATAATGCGAGCGGCGCCGGACAAAAAGCGTGGGCGCGTGCGGTCTCGCATGCGGAATCGTCGCCGAGGACGCCGGGCACCGCGACGCCCCGCAAATTAATAGAAACGACGCCAAGAACCATCCCCCAGTGCGGCGTCGACTCGGTTCATCGGGTATGCGTGCCGTGCGAGCAATCCGATTGCCTCGTCGTCCTTCGAAATACCTCGCCGGGATCCCGCGCCGCATCCTGATCGTCGGATTTTCCTTTCCGACCATTTTCTTCCATTTTCGTCGCCCGGCACGCTGATTGAACGTTTCGTTAACCAACCCGCTCGCGAGAACCGGAAATCGGCCATCCAAGTTGAGTTTCTTTTGTTAGAGAAATTAGTAAACTGGAGATACTGAGATCATTTTATTTTATTACGAACATTGGCAAAATGCACTGGAAATTCATTGAGCTTGATCATAGAGAATTGTGCCAATGTACTGATAACATTTTCTTAGAAACTTCATTGTCTTTACTTATGCATTTTCCCAATTCAGACGTGGAAGGTATCTGTGAATCTTACTGACAATATACTGAGAATATTCGAGGAAGAATTATTAACTAAATTTTTGAAAATCTATTTAACACGTTTTTACGCGATTCAGCGGGTTTGTAACATTCTCAGAAATTGACCGTCCTACCTATCGCTCATAACGCATGAAAACGGACCCCCAGGGTGGCCGTAATGAAGAGATATGTAATCGAGGCGCGCTAGCAGCTTCGATCCTCGAAAATTCCCGGATAATCGGTTCCCGATAATTATCGGCCGCCGGTTGTTTAAAGGGGGCGGGGGCACACGGCTTAGGGGTCCAGAGAAACCTCGCCACGGATGCTCCACACGTTCGACCGTGTGCCGGAAGCTGCGATAAGAACGGATATCGGCCAGGGATGCGTTCGACAATTTTAATTGACGAGCCTCCGTCGAAAACAACCGCCCTGGCGCATACATTAACTTCCTTTATTTTCAAAGCAAGTCGCGCGATGCTTATTTTTTAGAACGTCCAACCAGTAACCAATTCTGCTTTCGATTCTTGAGTCTCCATTACCGGTTCTTACCGCGAACGCGAAGACACAGTTGCAAAGAATAATTACACAGCCACTTCCTTTATTTTTTCCGCCGTGTCTAAGTGGTTTTGAACATACTTGGAATCTGTGGAATGATATCTGGCCTGTGAATCCACGTAGAAAATAATTGTCTGCATTATTGTGTGCATCAATTGTAAGGAACAGGAAGGGAAACAAACGATCAACTTTCAATCCGGCTATTCCACTCTTCTGCCATATGTTTCAACGATTTCCCGCGCGCTCATGAAGTCATCGTTAGACAGCGGTTATCGACGCGGTCGATAATTTTAATTGCGGGTCCTGTGGGCTCTCGCGACGTATTTTATGACGAAGCGGACGTCGTCGCGAATGCCTCGGCAAATCGCCGGGAGGAACGGCCACCCGCCACGCGATAATTAAGCCTCCGCGGTTTGTCGCGCTAATGAGGAGTTTATCTTACGACCCTGGCTCCCTTGGCCACCCCTTGCACACACACATACAAACACACATGTACGCCCGCCCATTGGCTTCCATTCTACGCGCAAACAGACAGCCGTCGGAGAAAATAAAAAGACGCGCGCGCGGGCCCCGCGAAACATCTCTGTTTCAACCATATAATTAACGGGACGGGGACCGATACCAGGATCACGCTTCCTTGGGGGCATCCTAACGCTTCCGCCTCTGGCGAAATATTCGGACGAAGGCTTGTTCGTTTAAAGTCATTCCAAAATCATAAACCCTTTTACGCTCCTAAACGAATGAATCTTTAACTTATTCAAACAACTTTTGCTTTTCAGTTGAACGAATTGTCACTAGGATTGTCCTTCCCTTTTTATTTTGAAGTTGTTAAATGATTTCTAGAATTGAATTGAATGTATTTTAACTGGTTAACTTTTCAGTAAGAAATGCTTCTATTTGCAATTGAAGCTGCTCAGAAATTGGTACTCTCTTCCACCTTTTCTGCAAAGTCGTTAAGCGATCGAGAAATGGCGGCCACGAAAGGGTCCGGCGCGCAACAAAGTCGGACTTCCGAGAATTCGCGGAAGCGAAGAACTCGGTAGCAGGATGGCGGAGTGGTTTAACGCGGTAGAGGAGACGAAATGAAGAGTGCCGGATCGATGGCACAAAGGTACAGAGCAGGCCGGCTCAAAATTAGACTCGACAAAGCTACTTGGACTCGGACGAAGACCCGTCTGGTCGGCGCAAACGCAAACCCAAACGACAACCTGGGTCTCTCCCTCCTCTCTTCTACGCGGCGGCGGCGGCACCGGCCGAAATATTATGTTTCGGCAAACAGACGAAAGTAGAATACAAATATGTAAAGTCTGCACTCGAAAGGCCGCGCGGCTTTACGTTTCGCCGGGCTTCTCCCCCCACGGCCCTGGATTTGTCCTTCTGCCTCTCGACGTGTTGACGTTTTCAATCTCTTGTGTCGAGCCGCTCACGTAAATCTAGACATCTCTTTACCCCCTGCCACCCTCGCTCACGGCCGTGTAAATTGCGCAACAAAGGATCCTGTCTTTGCCGAAAGTCTGCCGACCCCTTCCGGGTCTCTTTCACAAACGCGGAAATAGTTCGTGCCCTCCTTCCAGGATCGCCTCGGTGGTTTAAGTGGCTCGTGAAAGTATTCCAACCGATTTTCTCCTTTTCACAGGAAGAAAGAGTTTAATTGGAGCGATTTTTAAGTGTCTGTGCTTGTCGCGAAGTTCCAAACTAATTGTATTGATTTTTTTTATAACCGCGTCGGCTGCTTTGGGATATTTAATTTTCTTGCTTGGAATTTGTTACACATTTACAGTCTAGCAATATACACTGTATAACAAGCTGAAACATTTTTCTAAGGAAATCTGTTCAGTTTAGAAATTCTATGTTAATATACAATATTATGTCATTTAAACAATTCTAGTTACTCTCTACCATCCGTGTATCCAATGACACTAGACTTTCAGAGGATTCAAAGCGCTGCACTTCTTCGCGTGCATTTTTCTCTCGATTTCAATCTCCGTAACGCATAAGATTGCATACTCGCATAAACATCCGCAGTCTCGTAATCCCTAAAAGCCGCGAACGGTTCTCCTTTTTCCTTTTCTCTCGTCTGTTCCGGTATCCACCGCGAACGTCAGCTCGAGAACTACTTCGAGCGAAGTTGCTAGGAAGGAATGAGAGAGAGAGAGAGAGAGGTTCGAATTCCGGTCGAGTATTACCGGTGGACTGCATAGTTTTTCTCGACACGCGCCCCGAACGACACGGTGGCCAACTTGTCCTGGAAAATGCTAACAGCCGAGGCGACGCGACGTTCGATCGAACGAAAGGCGCAAAATTTCAGCGGGTTCTCGCCACGCACCACCACCCACCCCTTTAGAACGTACACCCCCTGCCACAAGTATGGCCACACTTGCCAGAAACCAAACTAAAATCGTTGAGAAAACATTTAAAATGAAAATTTCTACAAAATCGAAGCAATTTAACCATTCCAATGGCTTTATGCATTCCCAAAAAAATGGGGTGTTTAGAAAAGTGGTTAAACGAAAGAAGTTTAAACAGAAGAGTGAAAGAAAACATTTTTACGTGATTCAACTTGTTTACTTTGCATACATATCCACAGTTTCGTAATTAGAACATTAAGAAGAGTATAGTAAAACCGACAAATGATTGCTTTCTTTAGCGAACCGACTGGAAATCGCGATACTTGTGGCCGGGGGTGTACACACCACACACGGCGAGATAGAACTAGACCGTGGCCAACGGGGGTGGGACGCGGGGGTAGCAGTGGGCGTCGGGTTCGAGACGATTGTGCTCTCTCGGCTCTTTCTCCGGGAGCGCTTTGTAGCCCGTAAACTTTCTTGGTTCGACAACCCTCGCTCGGTCCCGAGGCGGAGGAAACCGAGAGAGGGAGAATAAGAGAACAAGAGAGAAAGAGAGAAATCTAGAGAAAGGGAAGTAGGAGAGAGAGAGGGGCCGTAGGAACAGTCGAATCGAGCCGCTTCCAGCCAAGTTTTTCCATGGCGGTAGCTGCGCAATCATTTGTTCAACACACCGCCAACAAATCCAATACGCTGCCAGCCAACGAACACACGGATTTCGCTTCTCCTTCCGTTTCTGCCACTCCCCCGCCCCCTTCCCTTTTGCTCGCCGTTTCGATTCCTCTCGTCTTTGTCCACCGGAGGAACTAAAGGAGGAATGAGTGTGCGAGCCGTGTACAGACAACGGGGCACACGCTCGGTTTCCGTGGTCGTCCGTGATCACACCTGTCCGTGTGGTCTGGGTTAGGCGAAGTTACCCTGGTGGGGGTGGCCTTCAACTATTTGAATTCCTTGGACTATAGCGCACGTTCTTCCTCCGGGAAACACTGCCATGGCGACTCCCAACTGAGCAACATCGTGGAGACTTATTTTTTCACGCTGTTCCGATAGACTTCACATTGTGTGATTTATGCACTTGTCGAATACACAAGTTGTTAAATTTAAGAAAATCTTTAGTTTCACTACGACGACTATTTTAGACACTTTTCGTAGAACGAAGCGCATGAAATTGCATTATTCTGAAGCCACACTCCCCGCGGAAAAAAATTATTTTCATGATAGCCAATCAAAAATATCAAAAATAATGCACATACGCGTCCCAACAGGGTCAGAAGGGTTAAATATCTTATAATAAAAAAGTCGAGTAGAACCAAGTAAACGTGTGCGGACGAGGAGCAACAAATCCGCGGGCGGCACGGTTTTCCATTTCCTGTGGTACAGTGGTTCGTCTCGCGTCATGGTGTTCGCCGCATGGAAATCAGTTGTCACGGATCGATTTCACGGCGACACGGAATTTGTTTGTACCAGAAGAAAGCCCGGGGAAAAGCTTTTCCAGCGTCGCGCGATCCCTCGGCGAAACAGAGAAAGAGCGTGAGCGTGAGTGAGAGAGACAACCGAAAACCGAAGAGGGAAGAGCAGGAATAAAGGGCGAGGGGGGCAGGTTTGGCGAACGTGAGAGGACTGCGGATTTATTCGAAAACACTTCTCCTCGTCGGGGATAGCTTTCCGCGCGAATAGACGCCGATACTCGGAGGGCGTGGAAAAGGGCCGATTCCTTAATATCCCCCGGGGACTTCCCCGGATCAGATACACATCGCTCGGGCTCGCCTATCTATTCAATATGCCTCCATTATTTGGTAGGTGATAAGGTGGAACGGTGGTCTGACTCCTCTTCCCTGGACGGCCCTTACCCTACGCCGACCGACCACGTTGCCCTTCGGATATATCTTGGTGCCCCGTGGGACCATGCCGATGAACGATAGTCCCCCACCTCTTTCTTTCTCTTTTCTTGCTCCTTTTCTTGGCTTCTATCGCTTTTGCCTCGACAGCCTTTGGCCTGGTTCTTTCACGGGAACAACGTTCTGATTGTGAGGCGAGCGATTTGTTTAAGGTCAAATCTCAGTGATCGTTTCTTTAAAAAATCGACGAATTCTATTTGCTAACTAGGACTACGATTTTTATAAATTCAATGACGTTTACCATTTCTTAGGGACACGCCAATGATTTTATTATTTCTATATCGTTGCATTATTTGTAACTTTTTAGAAGAAGAAAGCCGGAGGTTAAACCGATCTCCACACTTCTCCAGAATCTGTAACACGAAGCTGCGTCCTCAAACGAAACAAAACGCGGGAGTCAAACTGCAACAGACAATAGTAACTTGCCAACCGAATGAGTTCACGCAACACTCAAATTAAACAGTGCAGCGCTCCTCTCGACGCGGCGGGAGCGTGTTAACAAAAATTGAAACGAAGAAAGTGATTCATCGGGGAAAAACGGAAAAAAGCAAAACACAAAACAAAAAAACCGGAGCGAGCTGGTTGGCAGGATGCACGAACTCGCAGGCAGAGTACGACTTCGTACGTGCGAAATCCATTCAGTCGGTGTATACTCGCGGAACTCGCGACATCGACCTCTCTTGTCGAATCACACGCCACCCCCTCGCACACCACCACCACCACTACCGTCGCCGCTGTATAACGCGCGCGCGGGAGGTTTTCAGGGCGGCTTTTCACCGGAGAAACATGGTGTACGTTCTATAAAGGCGGCCCGTATCTCGACTCGTATCTCCGCGGCCCCGGTGAAACCGCCACAGGGTGTCAACCCCTAAGGGTACACAATGGGCCCCATATGTTTGCGGGGGTGTAGAACGACGGGGACCTCGATCGACCCCTTTACCCCAGATCCCGCGAGACTACCTTCCGCGAAACGTTCCCGCGAATTCGCATGCTCCGCCGAGCCGGTTTCCAGGAACCTGTAATCTTTTCTACCCTTATGGCGAGGGTGGAACGTCGTGGTAGTAACGTTGTTCCATAAAATTCATAATTTAAAGAAGTTGACCTTCCTATAACCTTTAATATAAATATTGTATAAGCTTTTTCAAACGCGAAACAAACGCCACATTTTTTACGAGCATTCATTGAAAATAAAACCGGTTTACAGACGAACGTCGACAAATGGCGTCGACTAAACATTTATAACGAATTCCTCGGTACAAAAATGTCTCGAAAAAGTGGCAGAATTATCGCGATAGTGCAGCTCGTAAAACAAAAGGGCGCCGTAAACGTCGCTCTAAAATCAGTGTGGAACGCGGAGTTCCAAATTAGTCGTAAATTAATTTTATCCAGAAGCGTTTATACAACCGTCACAGTCGACCAGGCCGCCATTAGAATGGACTATCAATTGTAGCTACTGGAAACGAGCTTGCTCCGTTTTACGGGCGACGTCGATCCCGCGGGCGCTAATTAACATAAGCGATCGCGGTCGCGGAGAACCGGGGGCACGAAAATAGTGCACGTCGAGAACCGGCGCGGTGGCCTGAGGGGCGGCTGCTCGTAAATTTTTACGTGTCATCGGGGGCCCCGGAGGCACGCGGTCCTTTTCGCCGGTTGCTGATTTTCCGGTGGCTCGCGTGCAGAACGCTCCTTCTCGCTTCTAATGGAAACGATGTTTCCTTTCGCGTCGCCGTTTTCCTGTAGTTCGCGGTCCCGCAGCAATGAAATGCACTCTGAGCAGGCCGTAAGAACGCGCTGCGCGATGCATACTAAGCGGACCCGGTGCATTTCGATTCTCTCACCCTTTCCGAGTACTATAACTTCGCTTTTTAGCGATTGCCGGCCCCACCTTCACAGTAAACGCGTTTTAACCGTCCAACACTTTTTAGAACAGTCGACACGGTGATTTTCCCTGTCCGATTTTTCTTCACTGCTTATCATCCTCGTTGAAGTGGTTTATTAAAATTTAGAAGATGTAATCTGTATAACAATAATTTGACTATTTGGGTTGCCTCTAATTCAGCTCAGTATTCGTCAAGTATCCCGACATCTGAATAAATTATTGCAAACGTTCCCACGTTTGTTAGAACGACCGCT
This sequence comes from Lasioglossum villosulum, assembly GCA_963971365.1. Taxonomy (NCBI): domain Eukaryota; kingdom Metazoa; phylum Arthropoda; class Insecta; order Hymenoptera; family Halictidae; genus Lasioglossum; species Lasioglossum villosulum. The sequence goes on along the minus strand of OZ020502.1, from coordinate 33,246,606 downwards.
GAATAAGCGACGTTATCGAATTTACAGGGAGATCGGTGTTGTTAATTGAATTCCTTTTAACGTCGCTCGCTCAAGGATTTAGTTACGAATGTAGCCGTTTTATAGTTAACGAGTGGCACGACCTGTTAGCGTACCGATATTAAGTTTTATTCGTCGCGTCCGCCGGTGTAATTATTAAAATATTCACGAGCGTACCCGTGTCAAACGACAGTTTAACGTCACCGTGTGGATAAACGCGGATCAAGTTTTAATTTCAAACTCGTTTCTCGGCGGATCCGTGCCTTCCGTCAGGTGTCAGTTGCTCTGTCTCTCTCTCTCTTTCACTCTTGTGTGTGTGTGTGTGTGTGTGTGTGTGTGTTGATCGGGCGGCTGCAATTGCCGGTGTCAGAAGTATTGAGAAAGAAAGCTTGTCAATGCGTGATTCTTGTCGGGTGCAGTTGCGAAAAATGAAAACGGTGGAACTCGTTCTCGAGGACACTTATGTCGCAGACCGAGAAGACTTGCACAACGTGCTCGTGGGAAAAAGACATCGAACATTGAATATCACTTGGACACTCGTCAATGGGAACTTGTTTACAAAGTAATCGACTCCAAAGAAAAATCAACACCCATACTCGTTTTATGCAATTTAAATCCGAGCCTTGCAACTGCCTCAAACTGATCTACCTTGAAGCAACTATAAATTTAATACGAATCTTACAATCCGCTTACCGATGTGTCTGTTATGAGCCGATCTACTTTAAAGTTAACGTAAATTCTATCCTGCGATCCTCTTACGATCCCAGATATTCCAGGCAAGTGGTAGTGGAAACTCCGATCGATCATCTCGGACACAAATGGTGTGGTAAAAGGAGGAATAATATTGTATCAGGAAGATTAGAGTATAGAAATCTGACTTACAGAGTAACTAACTCATTAATTCGACTATTAAACAAATTACTAGTGCAAAGATCTCCATCATATCTGATTCCTTCAAGAGTCCACATTAGCAAAGAGGTAGACTTAGAAATTGTAGAAAACAACTAATTTACAAGGCAAACAGCTGATTAATTCGATCATTGAACAAATTACTAGTTCGAAGATCTCCATCACACCTGATTCCTTCAAGAGTCCATAACAGCAAGGAGGTAGACTTAGAGATTGTAGAGAACAACTAACTGGCTCGCTAATTCATCAATTGGACAAATTAATCCTCAAGGTGCTGTCATCCTGGGATCACGAGAGCCCGTTATAATCCCGGATCGATCCGGATCCAGACTCCGCGAGATTAGACGGTTGGAAGACGTGAGCTCGCGGCGATCCAATTAGGGGTGGTGCGTACGCGTCCTGGCGACTGGTTTTAATGGACTCGGGACAGGGTCGAGAGAGCAGAGAAGCGCTCTTTACGTCGTCGACGGAGTGGCGCATTGGCAGGTCCCGTCAATCAGATAGCGGGTCGACGAGACGCGCGGACAGAGGGTCGCCGAAGTGCCGATAGCCCTGCGATCCCGGCTTCCTGCTTTAATTTAATTGGACGATCGCCAGTCGCGCGTGCCACCTGATAAATAATTAACGCGTCTGGTCCGGATCGATTATCAGGCTGGGTCCCGCGAACGTCGGCGGGGGTGGGTGAGCTTCAGCCACCTCATTTCGGGGGTTTGAGGGCGGTCCCTAGGATCGTCCACCGTCAATCCTCTCACGATCCGATCCATCGGCCACCGGCTTAATTGCCGCTCCTCCGTTCCGTTCTTTCATTAACCGTTTCCGACGCAATTAACCCGATGCCGAGAAGCGGCTAGTTTTGTCCGATTAAAATTGCAAACGCCCGGCCACTTCCAACGAAGTCTCCGTCTCCGCCGATTTTCGCCGTTCGAGACTCGCGATCTACAAGGGTAGTTTTTTCGGAAGACGGTGTCTCGATCGGAAACGCCACCGTCCGTCAGTCTTCATCAGCGTGACGGATCGCTGTTTGATTCGTTACTCCTCCCGCTGAGTGACTGATAACCGCGAGGAATTAATGCTGATTGCGGGGATATCGCGGCTGGAGGGCGGTCTGATTGTTTGGAAGCGATCTCAGTTAGCAGAGATATTCGGTAGGAAGAGCAGTTCCACGTGGTCTTGTAGTTTTAGAAAATTTGATTCGTGATTCACCCTTTAACGATTTCTCTTACCAAGAATGTGGGAAATTAAAAATGTTGAACAATTTTGATAATGTAAAATATATTTTGTATGATGTAGTAATTCTTGGTGGCAGCTCGGAGTCGTCATCACTCGAGTATTTATATTCAGATTGAGCGGAAAGGGCATCGTGGAAACACGAGCCCTCGAGGATTAAAAATACGACGTAGCCTGGTACAGGAGAAAAATATCGGAAACATAAATCGCGGCACAAATTGCTTAATTAAAGTATAATCTGGCAAAATGAATACACCGGCGTATCTCGGACAAATATTACGTGTGGCCAGAGTATAACTTGTATAGTTTTTAAAGCGGCCGAAACGGTGATCGTTGCAATTTAGGAGCCAATATATCATAGACAAACGACGCATCGCGTGTCGATCGGCCGTCCAGGACTTAATGGGTCCAATTAGTTCGTAAAGGACGTGTATCGTGTCCGGAGCGTGTACGTTGAGTTGGTGGACAGCAATTATTTCTTCATCCAGTCGGCGACGAGACGGTACGCAACAGCAGCAGCATTGCGTTTACGTTTCGCACATTTAGTTCATTATCATTGATACACGGCGACAGTGATTGTTCGAGGGGCGAGGGGCCGCTTACGGTTTCGCGTGTTACGCATTATACCACGGCTGCTGGGGCAATTTTCGATACGTCGTTCTACAAGTACCGCGCGCTCCCATTATAATTACATATGCAAATGACGGGAAATGATCGACCGTCGAAAAAAAAGAATTGACCGCCGCAGAATCTGATACCTGTCAGCGACAACTCGTATCTTCGATTATTATCTTCCTAGGCGACACTTTGCCAACGCCGGGCTTACCTGCTCGACAGGTTACCCTGCCGTTTACTGTTACGAGACAGCAGGAAAAGCAAGTCTGAACAGCGAAGCTTTCACTTGCTATTAATGTTCGTCGCAATAAATTATACGAGCATAAATATTCACTGGCAATGGACAATAAATGTATTCAGAACTACAGGAAACGGGGAAATACTATTTTCAGGATTTATGAATTCACTAAAATTGTTTTGTAAAAGAAGAATGTGTTTACGTGGCTCTTGATTTGGCGAAGACAGGCTGTTGAAACTTTTCAGGTTTCGAAAAGCATGTTAGGCACAATGGGGAAATACAAAACAGTGCAATCTATTAAAAAAGAGAAAACACTTGCCTGAATGGCGTATCTGTAAAAATATCAAACTGTAGTTGAAACTCATCATTTTAATTTACCGTAACGTGTCCAGCTGTAATTGCAAAATTAGGCCACACAGCGCAAAGGCTGCCTCGCGTGCTCCGTCTTGTAATTAATATTTTCGTTCGAATAAACAGGTGCCGAGGGACTTATGGTCGGGGGCGGTAAGAGCACGCGTCTCTTGCGGAGAACCGAGGCAATTTCGGGATGTACGCGAGAGCTCCGCGGGATCGATACGCTCGCAGAGGCCGGCGATCGCGGCGATTACGCGGGCGAGCGTATCGCGTAAAATTGCTTAAACGTAGGAGAAGCCCTCGCCATTACGAGGGAGCCATTAAATGTAATGTACGAGCGGTAATACGTGCTCCAGCGAGCATCGGCGGCGGCGGTCTACTTTTTCAGCCCGAAACCGTCCGATTGTTCGTCGATCGAACGCGCGCAACCGATCATTTTTGTACAGGGCGATGAAGAAAATGGTCCGAGACCGCAGAGACTCGTATTAATTCTAATAATTTTATGCATTTATGATAAAAATGTGATATATTAAAACGATTTAAGGACATCCACGTATTGGTACCAGTTTGATCAGATAATTAAAATAAGAAAGAAACATTTATTTCGCTCCTGTATGGTGCAATCAATGCAAACATTTATTTTGCACAAAGATCCGCAGTCGACCGATAACATTCTACATCTCCTCAGAAAATTCTACTTTGACATCATCAACTTTTCAACTTGTCACTTGACACCCTGTATATTGATGTTCCGTCGCTCCGTCGATCGGAAACCGAGGTACGCGTGTACGAAACCGATGGAAGCCCGATACGACTGGAAGCGCTTCATTTTTGCGGACCGGTCGCCGCGAGCCTATCGTGTAATAATCCAATTATCCGTGACCGGCAAAACCGGTGAAACGCGGAATCGATTGCCGATTACACTCGCCTCTGAACTTCGGAATATGTTCGTCGATCTGTCGCGTCGATATAGGAACTAGGAGGCTACCGGACGATCACCTGTCTTCAAGGTTACACGTACAAGTTGTATAATGTCCACTATACCATCCAAAGAATTGAGTCCAGAGAAAATGAAAAACTTATTGAAAAGCAGATAGTTGTGTACTTTAGTCTAACGCCGTCAGCACCCGAGCATTATAGGGAATGTTAGTTCGAAGCAACTCGAAATTTTTCATAGAAGATAATCGTCTGGAGTGCAGAGAGCTCGCGTCCGAGGCTCGTCCGAGCGGATTATCTCGCGTCGGAAAATATCTCATTTTCACGCCTGGCTCGCCGTGTCGCTTGTGATCTACGCCGATGTTCGGACTTGTTCTGCAACTTAATCGTATAAACGAACCGCCCGACCGCTCGAGCGACCGCAGATTGTATCGGCGGGGATATGACCGGCGACTAATTAGCACTTCGTTATCTATCCCTCGTAAATTTATGCCGCGCGGAGGACGATACGCTCGCGCATACTATAACCATACGCGAACACCGATTCCTCCCACAGCGCGCGCGAGTGGGTACTTGCGAATATATATCGGCTTCCTCCCCGACATCGGTTCCAGTTTTTTGCACCGTTTTAACTATACCAAGAGAGAAATCCGCCATTCCGCCTGGCGGCCCGCCGGAAGTTGCACTTTGTTACCGACCGTTCACCATAACATTGTTGCCCGTACACAACACCGTGCCTGTTGCACGAATGCGTGAGACTCTCGACGAGATACAAGATGATTCCCGCCGCCCCTTTTATTTCTCTTTCAAATGATTTCCTTCGGATCTCACCGCAGATAGCTAACGGCCAGCCTGAGGATGTTACGCGCGCCAACTTTCGTTCCCCCGCGTCCTTATCATATCCTTGCGTTTCCGATACGAGCGATCGTAACTCTTCCGGCCCCGGCATGATCTACGATGCACGATGTTTTGAAACGGTGATCCGCGGAACGAGGATTTTATGCGTTTACGGCGAGAAATTTAAAACAGCTGAGAGATTAAGTGAATTCGAGAATGTATTATTTTACGTTGAAATTGTTGGAGGAAGGAAACTTCTATCTGGCAAACTGTTGCGTTAAGGATCCGTAATTTAGCTGGTAATAATAGTTTTACATCGTTATACGAATTTATGCAAATTGTTAAAGGGAGATAGAATTTTTTGTTTGGCTACTGTTTCTTGCAATCGATGCAGACAATTTTTCAGAGAAGATCAAAAACATACAGTCCGCAATTTTTGTATTATCAAAAAGCCGCAGACAGTGATTATAAAACAGAAGTGAAAGACTAAACGAATAATCAAGTGTTTAATCTATTACAAGTTACATGTGCGCATCGTCCCCTACAAAATCTGAGATGTATCAAATAATTAATTGCGGATAGCACCTTTTATTATAAAAGGGAACAGCGACCGCTAAAAGGGTTATAGAATAATTCAATAAAGTATAGCGAAAATTTCAAGTTTCTTTGGATCAGATATTTGAAAAATACACCGTTGGGATCCTGTTTAGCTGTCGAGCTTAAGATCCCATGAAGCCCGCGAGATACGTCGGCGATTGCGATTTCAACGGTGGTTAATTCTCGAAACGAGTAACACAGCAGCGTCCGTTTCGGAACTGTGTTGGAGCGTTGTCGACCGCGCAGCACGCATGCAATAATGGAAATTAATTCGAACAGTAGTAAAGCGAATATGAAAATGCAACGCCGGTCATTAAATCACGGTCTTCTTGCGCGATTATAACGAGAGAAAACAGAACGGAGGGAATTAATCGGGAGAGTTGGAACTACGGTCTACCACGGTATCGTTAACTTGTTCGTGTTGCTGGATTGCCTCGATGATCAGGCTAACAATAAGAAGCGGTAATTGTTGGTGTACGGAATCGGCTTTCGAAAAATGGAAATCCACCTCGGGGGCAACATAGTTGCGTTTTCTTGAGATACGGCGCTGCTGACGGGAAATTACATGCTTTCATAAAGTACGAAATTTATTTTATTAGATGTCGAGGGGTTGCGTGAAAATAGCATGAAGTTTTAAGTGAAATTAAAAATACTAATACGCCGCTGCTGTTGCGCTGGGATCGGTTCTGACGTGGACGGGTGAGGAATTGTCTGACAGTTATGGCAGGTGGAGATCGAGGAGTGAAACCGAATTGCAATAAATTCAAGAACTCTTTTCTAGTTAATTTAATATTCTAAAAACGCTTTCAAGTACAATGTTTCTCTTAAACGATAATGATAAGGACTTTTACGATCACGTACGCATCCTCAGTTAACAATTATTGCAACATTAAATTCAGGAGTACAAATAGATCGAATACTACTTCACTTCTACGTTAAAAAATTAAAAAATTACCCCAAGACCATTTTCTGTTGCTTATAAAACTACGATTCAGTAGTCACTACATTCTAAGTTAATAAATTCAGCGTTACATAATTTGTGTGACAGGCACATGGTAAGTAGAGCAAATTTATTAGGTATCCATAGATGTAATCGGCGAGCGAACGCTTCCGACAGAGATCAGTTTTTCGCGTGTCGCAGGCGCAAACAGGATCTGCGGAAAAACACGGCTGCGAGCAAATTGGAAAATTGTCCGGGAATAGAAAATCCCGCGGTCGAATACCAATTAGAGCATATTAAAGCCTATCAACGAGCAGCTCGGTTTTTCGTTCCGTTCCGACATTAAATTCAGGAATCTAGCCGCGGAATGTGGTTGGTCGATTCCAGCGGGAGGTAGCGGCGAGCCCGGGAGCATAAGTAGGCAATACTATTCGCGGTGGGACATGCGCTGGATTCTTTGCCCATTGCCGATCGCAGACAGTCCGATGCGGCGCGGCGTTGATCCCTGGATCGATCAGTTTCCGCGATCTTCCGAGGGGACGCGCCGCGAGGTTAAGCAGCCGCTCGATACGGAGATGTTATTTGTTAAGAGCCCGCGTGCCAGCCGCGTGTGAAACTGTTATCTGGAAACTATAATGCAGCTCCCCGGAAAAGGCTGATCCGATCCCTGGGCAAAACTTAAGCCGCATAGCGACGCCATTTCATGACTTTTAATCTGGTTTTTTAATCATTATTTTAATCTGGTTTTCTATTTTTTGGATTTATTGTTTAATAACAACTATTCTACATTACTAACGATCCTGTATAATAAACGCATAAAAACAAGAGAGATACGGTACAGTGTATCGGACATCGGAGAACTCTTGAAATATTAACGAGGGGAATTTCGAACGCACAGATATTTAAAAAACAGTAGGAATTTTGCGACAATATCGTCCGTGCGGTACTAATAACGGAATAATTATTTTAAAAAATTTTGGAAAAATTGAATTTGCGCAGGATTAATTTTCGACTCATCGTCGTTGAAGGCACCTGTTTCGAAAATTCGTTGAGTTTAGATCGACCTGTAGCGATTGTTCGAGAGTATCCGGAAATAACGAGCGTTTACGACCGCCAGCCGTCCATTACGTTTCCACTGGCCGACTCCGCGCGGTGAACACGATATAGTATTCATTTTAAAAACGGAGTTTCTAATAATCCGCCGGGGCTGTGGTGCCCGGCGCACAACAAATCTTGTTATCGCGGATCAGGAAAAATTGTTTCTCATTACGCTTTATTGCCCCGGCGAACGGCGAGATGACGCACGCCGTTTCGAACTATAACTTCTTCCTCGTTACGCGATCCCGCACGGTAATTTGATAAAAATTGCCAGTAATTAGCGAGGGAATCACGAGCCGCGTAGAATTTACGACGCGAGTGCCAATAAATGATCCGGACGTTCCTGTAGATCCCAGGACCGCGGTATTTCTGCAGCTGATCTTCGGAGCTCGATCATTATCGCTGGAGCGGCTGCTGCGAGGCCCGAATTAACATTCCTCCGGGGAAATTAGTTAAGTCATTATTCCGAAAGTGTGAAAAACTCCTTGTTTCCCCCAACTACGGGGCTGCTAATTGGCGGAAAGAAATTAGCAAGGCCGCTCCTCATAGGGGCCTGTTCGATAACGTTCCACTGATCGTGCAACGAAGTGCGTGGAGATGTTCGTCAACTTTCCACATTTCTTCTTATTCATTTTGCATTCACTTCGGTCCTGGAAGTCGGCGTAAAGACTCTTCTTCGGTAAAGGTAAAGCTTGCGTTCAGTATCTTCTGCAATATAAGCGATGGAATTATTATACGTCCGAATATAAAGAAGGGATACGTTCTTGTAACTATAATTTGTAATTTTATGAATGATGACCTAGCTCTTGCAAAGACATTATCTACCTACTCATATCCGAGTTGCTAATTTCAGAGGTTCTTTAATTGGGTGTAATTAGAAGATCAATACGTCAAGATAAAGTGCCATTAAAAATATGAAAATCTGCAGGTCGTCGATCAGCCAGACAACCTTCTCGCAGGGCCCGCGAAATCCGAAATCCTCCGTAGTTACGGGGATCTGGTGGGAATCGCAGATTCTACTCGTCGAAAAGAAATCCGCGGGCAGCACGGCGGAATTATAGGATTGTCGTTCTCGCGTCTCGATCCGATTAGCCGTCGGAGCAAAGTCACGCCGCTTATTCCAGGCCGCCAAGGTGGCTGGAAGCGAGCCGATAAGGGGGGCCGACGACAGGTCGCCGTATCGCTGGAAAACGCGACGTTCAGACGACCGAATCAAACACGACAACCGGGACAATGCTGGTCCGAGTGTCTCGCGCCTCGCATCGGAACCAGCTCTGACAAAAGACGAGTGCTGTCAGCGCGATGCGATGCGACGACGCGGGACAGCTGGTTGTGCACTCTAGCACCTGTTCTCGTGATTTTTAGTTTACGCCAAATGGTGACTACGAGACTGTGAATTTTTGAAGAAGTTGGGGTGAAATATATAAAAATAACACATTCGAAAAATAGGAAAAGAGTGTTTTCAATACAAAAAAAATGTTCTACCTGAGTCCCAAGAAGGTGGAGTGAAAAAGAAATTTATTTTCTTTCTTAATATGTTTAATAGGTTGAAAATAGTATATTAGTAAAAAATGTAATTATTCGGAAGTTGGGCTACGGAAAAGTTGTTCAGAATGAGACGTTGACAACATATTTCAAGATCATCAAAATATAAGAGGTCTAAACTACCTTTATTCCAACCGGATTCCTTTTCTGAAAATGTAGGAAAAATTATGTTATGCACTTTATCGAAGCACACAGTATAATAAATGAAAGATTCGATGGTTACCCAGTATGTAAATTCGTGGGTCCGTCGGTCCGAATAAAAAGCGCTTCGAACCAGTCGAGCCTCTGCCAAAAGGGAGCATCGGGACACGGTTTGACAGCGTGGTCCTGGCAGTCACGGTTCCGTCGCCGGACAATCTCGGTATCGTGTCATCGGCGACGCTGATTGCTTATTGCTCCCACATAAACAGCCGGGAATGCGAGGCATCCGGCAAACAAGCTGGCACAATGCGACGCAAAGTTGCGTATCATCGCTCGGTGATCGATGATCGACGACAGGGGGCTCGATCGCCGTGGTCTCCGGCGATCGATCAGCCGCCGGGAGGAGCGAGACTCGGATTCCCCGCTGTCATATTAAGGGAACGAGTTTTTGGCAGCGTCGAGAACGAAGAGAGGCGGAGAAAGAGGGGGATGTCGAACGGACGAGTTTTCGAGAGGCTGTCCCGATCGAACCCTCTCCGGCCGATATCCGGCTCGAACGGTTGCTTAACGTCCGTTAATTAGTCCAATTAGAGTGACGGCGATTGCCCGCTAATTAATTCAGGTATACGTAAGAACAGGCCTGATCGCGTATGTATCTGCCGGCTGATCGGCCCCGGCCGGATGTCAGCGGATGTCCTACCGTGACGCACACGCGCCACGACTACGTGTCTATGCATTGTGTACGTCGTCCTGCAATTGTCGAGGCATCGCAGTTGTCCTGCGGATAGTTAGTCTGCGGTTACACTCGATCCGTTTGCTGACAAGTACGTCTGAACTGCTTGTGCGGAGTCTGGGTTCTTTTGACCCGGAGTATAAAAATCGCCATACAGTTGTTCCGTTTCCAGCGAGTTAACCTGGCTACGCTTATTGGGTCCATGTGGACCCAAAGAACTCTTTGCGCGCTTATAACTTCCAAACAGAAAGGCCGGCGAGTTTGAAATTTTTTGGGCGAGCATAATTAATTAAAATCTTTCTCCCATTGAAAAAAAATCACAAAAATAATGTATCTTGTACGAACTGCTCAAAATTCATTTTGTATAGAGCACAGATCCTCGCTTTGCGTTGACTGCGCAAGAGACTCCGAATAGGTCAATTTAATTACGTATGTAATTTACGTTTACGAATGTAATTTTCAATTAGAATGTAATTTAGATTAATAACATCAGAATAATAAAAAATTTAAAACATTTTACAGCTAAACATTAAATAAATTGATATCGGTCCAAGTGGACCCAAACCAACTTAAATGTGTCATTTTTTAAAAGCGTAGCCGGGTTAATTAAACGAACAGCTGCTGTGGTAAATACAACAGAAAGATGAACATCTACAAAAAGTGTCTTCGGAAGTGTACATCATCAATTGTATAGTTATAAGAATAGTCAGTCGTCTGAGGGTTAAGCAAATGGTAAGTGTCTACAGGTGAAAATGACATTTGACGCTTCGCTAACGCCGTAATGATCCCGCATCCCATAAAGTTAATGAAAAATAAAGTTACAGAGTTACATTTCTCTACAAAGACTCGATATGTATTCACGTATCAGAATTTTCTCGTTCGTGTTTGCCAATAGCAGCCGAAAGAATGTGTTCATTGAATTCATTTGAATTGAAATTGGAGACTAATATTGGTTCGGAAGGGTATACTTTACGAAGCAGCTGCTTCTCCAGCTCGGGTGTCAGTACGCAAAGACGCTTATGACTTATTAATTTGCATACCTGTCCAATTGCTATACTCTTTACCTCAATCCACCAAGAATCATTTCAAACGGGGGCTGAATTATTACGCGTGCAATTGACCGAAACGGTGCGGGCCCGACAATTAATAAATATGTCTCTCTGCGAGCGGTGGAGCAGTAAATTGAAACCCAGAAGCAAATTATGAAATTCTTTTATTGGGTTAAGCAACTCTAAATGACTCGAGATACAGGGAGGAATAATTCTTTGGCACTAATGAAAATAAAAATGTAACGGACAGATAATTTAAGCTTGTCTTGGTCAGTCAGCTGCATTTTCACATTTTCAGGTGTCTTGGACACTTTGATCTCTGATGCAGTATATTTACATGCTCGTAATGTAATATTAATCTTTATTATCTTTTTGCGGAGAGATCGTAGAATCATTTCGTTTAGGATGAATTTTCATCTTAATCTATGTCACCTTGTACAGGACAGACTGTAGAATAATTTTAGATGATCTATTATTAAAAGAGCATGAGGTATGTTCAGAAACTACAGATCTACACCGAGCCAATATAGGAGGCAGAGATCTATAAAAAACGCAATCTCAAAGTTGGAATTATAAATACACGAGTCAACAAAAGAGAGAAATACATTTTAATTTTTCTGTTTTGGAGGAAGATTGTAATTTTGAAGATTGCTGGCCAGTGTGATGGATACTGTGAGAACGTGACAGTAACGACAGTGAACGCGAGCAAGGGACAGTAAAGCTTCGGGGCAGTAAAGCTGTCGTGCGAACACGTTCCCGTGCAGGTGTATCGCGATATAATTAATTTGCGTGATTCACGATACACCCTGTAGATGCGTATAATTTTATACGCGGCCCGGGGTCCATATACGCGTGTGTACACATTTAAAGGGTCCGCGAAATGCCCGGGAAGAAGCGGTACACCTGTGCTCAGCGCCACTGCCATCCGACAGTGTGCGACAGAGGCTAACGAGCCCCGGGTTTCCGGAAATAACGAGCTTTTACAATCGCCAGCTGCCCATTACGTTTCCAATGGCCGATCCCCGTGACCGTGCCATTCCCAGCACGGTAGTGCATCGATCCTTGCCGCGACAACCGGATCAAACGATTTCGACCATCAAAATGCTTACATTTGTCAGGCCCAACAATCCTGTTCTCTGAACACGTTCTGATCTTTCACGTCATTGATGTCCTCTCATAAACGAATAAATTATTTCATGAACATCGGAATAAGTGGCAAATTTATTTTGCGCGGAAACAATTGAAAATGTCATCAACTCGTTAACCAGTACAACGGAACGGGAAGGTAGAGTGGGGAACAAACGCTGATAAAGATTTGGCAATACATGAAAATCTCTGAAATTGCCAATACAATTTTACTTCGCTTCTCGATACATTTCCAGAAGATCGGAATTAATTAAAAAAATTCCAGGAAGTCTGGTGGACTGAATACAACCAAATAAGATTTAAATACCAAAATTACCAGTGTTAATTCATTCTATAGAGGCCGAGACAGGAGCATAAAAATGTCGATTGATCAGAATGTGTTGTTCGCGCGGGGAACTAAATCCGCGTTTCCTTATTCGCCGTGCTTTACGATCCGCGAGAAATGGGTTAAGGAGATTATAAATCAAATCCTGGGCGTAATCTTTATTTACTCCGGTGGCCCGACGTCGGATCCTGTCCCTCGGAATTAAATAACGCGCGGAACCGCGCGTATACGCGGGGAATATTAAACGCGGCGCGACAAGGTGGTAAAACGCGGACAGCCTCGGCAAGCAGAAGCCACGCAATTTCTCGAGATTACTTCGAACGATATTAAAGAGCCTCCTCGTTCGTTTTTTCCCCCCGCACGGTGGCGGCGCACCGGTGGCTAAGCTTCCTTTGAATTTACACAGGCCCGTGGGCTCAGTCGTCAAACCTGCACGATATAAAATGGACTTGTAACGTCCGTACATAAAAGGCAGGCTCTCGCCACGTCTGAACTCTCGAGGCTCGCCCATTTCACAAATTAATACGGCCCCGACCGTCGAAACGAGACGGAAAATTTATTTCCCTCGGCCCGGTTTTCGTACCGCCATCCCATTGGACCATCGTTTACCTATCCTGACGATTCTTGCACGTGGACGAACCCATTCGTGCCCCTCTCTTCATCAATTTCTTACTGGAAAATTCGGGACCGAAATGTTACTTACATCGTGTACAAACTGTCTCTTGATCTCGATTTCGTTCCAACAGGATATTCGATGGTAAAACTTTTCTGTTATTCATTATTTTCTAATGAAACTGTTATGAACATATTCGTGACATTTTTCTGATGAAAATGAGCTCACACATGTCACCATTATCCGAACTAACACCTGGATCAGCTACGTCAGGTGATGGAACACTTACCTAGTGCTGGATTAAAACTTTACTGGTTTGTGCGGTAAATCATATGCTATTAGATTGTTCATATGTGAACTTTTACTGTTATTGATGCTATAAAATGATTCAGCAACTGTATTTAATCGACCACATCTTAATTAATCGTGAAGCGAACGAAAGGAACAACGCGTATGCACTGTGAGGCACATATATGCAAGATCATAATGTAATTGGATTTTTGAGGTCCAGATCCCTATCGAGAAAAATTCCAGTGTGAGTGACAGGTGAACAAGAGCTGCAGCCATATTTGCGTGGAAACTCGATATATCCCAGTGTAACAACCGAGCTGCGGATCCACGTAGATCCCGCGAGTAGATTTCCCGAACGACCCACGCTATCGTTCCTCTTAGACGCTTGTAACAATAAACCGTGATGCCCGCCGCGATTTCTAATTAGCTAGCTGAGTAACGAGCCGCTGGAACTGTAAGCGCCGCCGGCCCCGTGTATGTACAGTATACGTTGTACACGTGTTACTATGTTGCGGCCGCAAACATGCGTTCCGCGGAGATTTTTCTGCATTCCGGACTGTGGTACGGGGTTGCAAAGGTGGGGAAATCAGTGCAGTGTACGCTGAATGTTGAACAATCAAATTTTATTTATAGTGTAGTCTCGATTTTGCTGCACTAAGTATTAAAGTGTGGGTACACGATAAATGGAAGACAAAGTTTTAATTCTTGAGACCAGAAGATCTTACGACAAAGGGATGAAAAATGAAAAAAATCGTTTGCGTGGAGGCCAGGCGCGACAGAAGTGAAACTTCTTACGAGATAAATTATATATTATTATTTCATTATTGAACAAGAGATAATGAATGAAAATAGTAAGGATGCGGATATGAACTCAAATGAAATATTAGTATTTTTTCATTGATCAATGATATATGATAACTAATAAGTAATATTTTATTTTATTTTGTTTTATTCTATTTTACTTTCCCTTTACCTTACCTTTAAAATTGTTGCACTTCAAAAATTTCTGAAGGGTGTATATTTTTGTATTTTGATCTGTATGTCCCAGAAATGAGTGGAACTCTGACTAGTTGTAATTCTTCAGACTTACTGCTGAAGATCGAATGTGGAACAATCGGGTGTGTTGATCTAGGATAGAGTATGGCCAGACTCGTTTCTGGTCGCACGTAGCAACAGAGAGGCTCGAGAATGAAACATATCACCCTCGCCTGGTGAACACAGTAAATCCTGGGCAGCGTTATCGTCGCCGTTAACATTCATTCTACACGGAATATATCCGCGGCAGGTATCGCGGCCTGCATGAAACGCCGAAAGCACAGGTAAGAATCACCGATACGAGGCGGGCGGTCTTCAAACAAATTACCCGATCGTTGCGCGCCGCTTCCGTTCCCGCCGGGATAATTGTATAAATCCATTCTAAGTGTGATAGAACAGATTTTACGAGCGTCACGGGGCCCCGAGCTACAACGAGGGGGTGGCCAGTAAAATCTTCGTCGACGCGCAAACACGCTCAAAGAAACGGGAACGCGATACCGTGGTCAGGCACGTTCAAAACTCACCACCGGTTTAAAATTATTTTACATGACTTAGTTGGTTATGAACATTAAAGAAATTTGTGATTTTAGGTTATTGTTTCACTTATGTCATTTTTTGTTACGCTATTAAGCCTCGTACATTCCTCAGGAATAGTTCAGACAATATTTCACCCCTTTCTGCTTTCCAGCTTAAATAAAACATATGATGGTTCATTTGTAGAGTCACATTTTTCAAAAAGGGATTCAATCTCTGAAGAATTTTGACTCTGGCATATGATGGTTAAATGACTCCTGTGAAAGATGAAGAAAGATATCGTCATAGAAAATTCCATCTGATAGAATTGTAAATAACACAGAAAGTTAATTTGATTTTGTTCGTGTGATATACGAAATCGCGATTGTCCCGCATATGTAACGCGATCGTGTTGTTCTAGCTCGTATAAGCTTAATCTTGTCATTTTTATACGACAACACGTACCAATCATTTTTAATTCCCAGTTGCTAAGTAATTCTCGGTTAGGGTTTACAATGTGGTCTTATCGGCAGCAGGATGCCCGTAAACCGCCGGCCGAGTAATTCGAAAGAAGTTTAATGACAGCCGGAGCTTTGTATCTCCGCTTTGTATCCGCTCGCCCTTAATTAGCTCGTTCTGTTTAGTGTGCGGCCTTATCATGTATCATCGACACGGAGTCTATACTGCATTTCTCATTGTCTTCGAGCATAATGCGATACTTTACAATCCGCCGGCACAATTCAGATTATAAACTTCGTGTATGAGCGTATTGCGAATTGGAGATGCAACATTCGTTTTGTAGGGAACGTAAAACGCAGA
The DNA here is from genome assembly GCA_963971365.1 of Lasioglossum villosulum. Classification (NCBI taxonomy): domain Eukaryota; kingdom Metazoa; phylum Arthropoda; class Insecta; order Hymenoptera; family Halictidae; genus Lasioglossum; species Lasioglossum villosulum. The sequence continues at coordinate 33,230,627 of OZ020502.1, read as the reverse complement.
ATGGGCAGATCTAATCTATTCGCTTCACGTAGAGGAGTTTCAACCCTTGCCGTCCAAACTGCAAGTATTATTAAAATTAGCTAGCATTCATTATAAAAATGACAAAATTTGGATTATCTAGACTTTTAGCTATTTTACTTATGCGATTAAATTAAATCAATAATGTAGCCACTTGAATAAACGAAGTAATATATAAATTTTCTCGCGAGGACTGAGTAATGACGAAGAGTTTGCTCACCGCAGCAACGAAAAAAATAGCGAGCCAAGGGGTTAAGTCTCTGGAACCAGCTCGGAAAATAATTCTCGAAAGCAACAACCCCCGATTCGTCTTCGCAGGATGACAATCGGAGGCAGGTGACCATCTCCAGACAAATATCAGCGGCGTCGCGGCGCTGGCGGCGACGGCGTTCATTATGGCCGCTTAATGGCGCGATTTACCATTGAAAAAAGCTGGCGACACCGTCTGAATGAGCCATTACGGGCCGTTCTACAGAAATAATTATCGCGTAGCATTGACAGGGAAGGCTGAGAGCTTGGCTTCGTTTGAAAATAAGAGTCCCCACCCGCTATTCAGGGGTATACATCAGGGCCCGCGTGTCGTTGCTGAAGGTCTTGGTTGCTTGTCACGCCCTCTCCGCGTTCCCACCTTTTTCTTCATCATCCCCGATCCATTTACGATACAAAGGACGTCTCATAGCTGCTCGGTGACGACGAACGGTGAAAAGGGTGGACGATGAAAGACGTAAGGGAGGAAAGGAGAGAGAAACGGAGCCAGTCAGCTCCGCCGTTGGATTCGCAGATTGTTTGTTTGTCGGGAGCTTCTCTGGTGCGCGCACAAACAAGTGGAAACAAATAATATCCTGGCCGCATTACGCGAAGCAGTCGATGGGGCAGGGGGATGGCAAGGGGATGAGAGGGGGCTGTGCCCCAGGGCGACGGTAACGAGGCGAACGAGTGCCGCGCAACGTACCGTCATTAATGCCGGCCTCGGGCCCACGCGTCCCTCGACTCCCACAACCCCCTGTCCTCCATACTTATTCCTCGACTACTGGAATCCGAACGCATCCCGAAAGCCTATCCACCCCATCCATCCCCTCCTCCTAGCCTCCCCTTCTCGCTCTACATCACGGTTTTCAATAGACCCGACGCTCCGGCGGAACTGGAAATTGAAGAAGTTCGATTGACGCAACGGGCTCCGGCTGATGGGTTGTTAGCGACGCGTGGCGGCTGTTTCCAGTTATGGGGTGATTCCGGATGACGAATCATCTTCTGGTTTGTCCTTTCCACGGAGAACCCGGGATGGGCCGTGTAGGTTCGTTCTTTGAGGCGATTGGCGCGAGAGGGGCTGAAGTGGTTGGATTCGTTTGTGGGATCGTACTGTGGTGAACTTGAGTCTGATTGAGCTGATAGTTTGTAATTATGTTTATTCTCCAGGGACGATGTCACATTGTCTGCTTGTTTTTGTAGGATGCTGGACGATAGTGCAGATGTTGGCATGAGTTAAAACAAACAAAATTAAACTGTGCTAGTGACAATCTATGGAACCAATTTATAAGATAATTGAATATTAGCTTAATTACTATTTAACAAACAAGCCACGCGTGAACACGCCTAATCCGTGGACAGTATAATCACCTACGATGTTATTCCCTGAATGCTGACCTCGCTGCTAGCCGTCGAAATTCTCCACTTGTTCCCAAAGAAACACAAGAACAAAAGATCATTGCGCACTTCTAGAAATAAAAGAACAGTAAAATTATTAAAAGAGTCTGTCGCCCGGTATCTCGAGTTTCAATCAGTTTGCCTCGCGATTTGTAAATGCATTCTACGAAATTATCAAAGCCACGATCATCGGGCTCTAACCATTCTGTTTCGCAATCTCTTGCACTGCATAATTCATTCGGGGATCATTTATCTGATGAATGCGCGAATTTTCGTCCGCCCACGGAATATTTATAGAAGCCGTGTTAAACGCGTGTTTCTCGGCGAGTGATCTTTCGCATCGGGACTCCGTGGATAATACGCTGCGACAAGGGTCGGCTATATCAAAGCGTCTAGATCGAATCATAAACGAAAACGATAGCGCACAGCGCTCCTTGGAAACACGCGTGTGCGCACCGTGGTGTTCGCGCGCATAATGCACTGGTGCTCTTCGCGATCGCGAGCCAGTCAGATGCGCGTTTGATATTGTCTGACTACCTCGCCCATTCTACTTGACACGCTTTTGATAATGTCTGTCCGCGTTGCGCGTTACACGCAGCCTTAGTGATAATTACCTGCATTCCATTAGACGGGTATCTTGATGGCACCACTCTATGCACGGAGCGATCCTGTTCGCCGCTTATTGATTCGCCGAGTTAGATACATTCTTAATATCACATAACTATTAATACCACAGCTAATCTGTTGCTCTAGCCACGATTACACCTGTTACAGCGACTGGATAACGTTTCCGACGATTCCGAACGGAAACACTCCCTGTCCAGCATTCACCGTAACTTAGGACGCTCTGATTCCTGGGTGAGAGACGAACGAAATTTTTCTTAGTAGCTTTCTCTTTTGAAATTTACGAGTTCGATCCACCAATTTTTGTTTAATTTAGTATTCATTTATCGATGCCGTATATCATGTTTGGTTTATCCAGCATACATTGTAACATACATATAGCATAAAAAAACGCTCAAAAAAATGTGTGCATGCGGATACACTCTGTCTTCCCGAACAATATTAAAACGGCACGCACTATGACCACGTAAGATGTGTACATCCACCAGGGTTGTTGGAGATCCCTCCAACAATGGCGTACATAATCCATAACACCGAAAAAAGAGAATATCTAGAATCTTCCCTATTGTGAGCGATAAATTTGCAAGAGAAACGAAATTTCTCAGCGATCCGGGAGTAGATAAATCCTAGCTGTACAAGGGGTAGAGAGAAAGGGTTCCCGAACGGACAAATAACAGGCGTCTTCCTAGCCGTTCGGTCTACCGGCGCAACCACCTGTATATCCGTTATTTATTCTCTGTTCGACCGCTGACTGGCTTAATTGCTCGGCCAACATCGGCAACGCTACCTCCATTAGGCAGCAAGCCGCTTAATGCGACTCGTATAAGCGGTCGCTTCATTTACGCTTAATATGGCGCGTACGTGCATAAACCGTCGGGTTCCTCTCTCTCTCTCTGTCGCGCTTTCGGGGACCGGTAGCGGCGTCTTCGGGCCGTGTAACTCGCGGCTGTTTGGTCGACGATCGGACGGCGATCGAAGAGGGAAAAGCCTTTCGGCGGGATCCTCCCCGGTGTGTTTCTACGTTTATCCGGCCCGCTTGCACACAATCGCGTTTCCCTCCCACCCAGAGCCTGCCGACTACAAGTCCGCTCGAGTACATTGCACACACGCCAGCTAATGGCTCGCTGGTGCACAGGTAATCCCACCGCATGATCGTCTCTCTCTCCCAATTCTACCTGCTCGACACGCGCTACGTCTGAGCTAGACACGTGTAAATTTCTCGCATACCGTGCACTCGCGCGCACCACACCACGCCAACCTTTGTTGACGCATCGAATCCACCCGCCGCGATTCACGTCATCACTACCCATCGCCATCACCTGTGACCTTTGGACTTTGCTACACGTTGGGCCATCCCTACGAAGTAGCCGAATTTAATCGACAGGTTGACAATGTGATACAATTCTTTGCCTATCTTGAAAATTAATTTTTCTGCTATACAGTGGGCGGGATTCGTACTTTTTTTAAAAAACGAATAAGTTTTTCAAAATTGTTTGAAGTTTAGTTAAAATTCTTCTAGGGGTAGTAGTATGAATTATTTGTATGTGAAGCATTAAATTCGCCATCGAATTCGACATGTTATGATCTTCACACGAAGATAGAGATAGTATATTCATCAGGACAGGTATGGTGCAGGAGAAAGGAAGGCAGCGGGTTGCGCATTGGTCCAAGGGTTCAAAAGCCATTTCCCCAGCGCAACCTTCGCCGGTAATGGCCGATAATGATCGCCGGATCGATTCTTCCGTGTTATTGTGAACTTTCGTTGCGCGTGCAAGCGCGTCGAAGGCGTTCGATCCCCTTGATTATATAGAGCAACGCGTAATTACCCGTTCCGGGTACACGCGAAAACGAGTACAACCGATTATCCGATCGCACCCATGTCGAAAGCATATCTCGACCGATTATATGCAACAGCCACAATCACGAGACGCGCACCTGCCGTCGCGAACGTACCGGCGCGGCGTGCACTGCGATGCAAGTTGCAACTTGCGAAAATGCGTTGCATCGGCTCGATGCAAGATTCCCAACGCGTGTGCGGTAAATATTGCCGGACGAATATAAATGGGGAGTGACACGGTTTTCAATGTCGGCACTTCCGCCGCAAATTGCCGCGTCGTTAATTCGAGTAATCAACCTCCATCGATCGAGAATTACAGATATCCGCAATGGGCCGAGCTCTCAGAACTGATTCCGATTCAGCCGCGATAAGTGCTGTGCGGGCTCTAATTGGAGAGCGAGCGATACGACATGCATTTGCGAGCCGAGAGAGTACGCCTAAATGCGCGGAATGTGTGTTATTAGGAACAGGTTCGAGATGTTTATGGAAATTCGAAGATTTAGACACTGATTCGTAAACGACTGCAGACATGATTTCAGTTAATGTAAACCTGGTCTTCTCGGGTTCGAAAATATCTTTGCAATGCTTGGTTTTATTGGAGTCTGTATTGTGTTGCATTTTATACATACCAGGAACTGTTACGATGTTTGCTTGAAATCAATCTGTTAAAAACTTACAAGAAAGAGAGTAGAAAAATAATACTGTTAAACTCTTCACCAGCTGAACAAGAATCCATCCCCCGAGAAGTTCAATGACTCCAAGACCTAGTTCAAAATGGCCTTCGAAGACACCCCAAGAAAGAATCTTCCAACGCGGCGAGGCCAATGCTTCAAGTAACATTCTCCGGAGTCAGTAACACTCACCCCCGGCAGCAGGTCCGCGCATTATTTACAATAACTTTCATTGGCAACGCGGGCAATATATCTCTGTGGCGCGGAGCAAAACAGCGTGCGGCGTCATTCCCCGCGGCGGGAGACTCATCCCCTCGCACCCCGGAAATTCGAGCCACCCCTTTGCGTTTTTTCGGAACATCGGCAGATTTGTGGATAGCCGATCCCCCCACCTGGTATTCGCGAAATAAGGACGCGAGCTCGATATGCTAGCCGGCTGGCTCTCCTTCGAGGCGTATTCCTCGAGGAACCCACCCCTCTTGCGCACCCTCCGGGAGCTTTCACAGCCAGACAAAGCCAGCCCTTTCCGCCGGTCTTCACACCCTCCGTATTCTCTCTCTCCCCCCTTTTCTTCGGTCTCTCTTCGAAACGGCTCCGTTTCCTCGTGCTTCCTCTGTCCCACCCTCGGGCCCAACCCTCGCAGAAACCCACCCCCTTTCGGCCCCCGAGTCTCTTTCCACGGCACGGCGACGAAGCATTGATTGCAGGTTCACAGTCTGGAACCTCAATTGTCGCATCTAAGGCGCGCTTCCACGCCTCGAACAATCGCCTCACTGCCGCTTCCTCTTCTTTCTCACCCTCTTCCTTCGCGCCCCACCCCCGCGTCACAGGCAACCCCTCCGCCCACCCTCGAAACGAGGTACCCCCGACGACGACGACAACGACCGCCGTCACCCAACGGCGGCGTCCTCGACGACAAAGTATCCGGCGAAATTATGACTCCTGAATCGCGTGTCGGCTCTCTTGACGCACCCGACTCACCCCCTGAATATCCCATGGCGACGCGAGAAGCATCTCGATGGTTCGAGATCCGATTCACGACTTACAGGAGGATATTTCAGTTTTTTGTAGATTTTCAATAAACGAATTGTGGATGCTTTAACTAGTAAAGTATAATAACAAAATGCAAAACAGTTTTTTAACACTGCGCCTTCAGAGGAGAATCGTGGACCAAGAGTTAATGATTCAATTCTCTTGAACAGTACGAATTATACTATAATAAACTCATTATTACTATTATCCCGTGACCAATAGATCGGCAAGAAGCCGAAAATTATTCCCGCGGTCGAAATTTCAAATTTAAAAGGTGGAACGCACCTGGCCACGACCACTTTCGACCACGACTAGCAACAGAAAACAGCGACGGGATATATTTATTACTTAATTCGCGCTTCTTTGTTTCATAAAAGTGAGAAACAGCTTTAATAACTGGCTGCGATGGGAATATAATGAGGGGTTGCCCGAACACCGGAGATGCTTCACCGCGCGAAAACAGGGCGCCATCTTATAACCCGTTTCGGTTTCACGAAATTGGCGGGCCGGCGGATTTTTTTATCGGACACGCTTAAGCGCACGATTATAATTCAATAGAGCCGCTCTGTGATGAGAATACTCATTCTTCGGGATCGAAATCCCTTTCTTTGTTATTCGCCGCAGCTTCGTTAATTGTTCATTATTAAATGTTCATATTATTCCGAAAGAATTGAATTGTCTTCGAGTTTTAAATTTTCTTGAATGTCAGATTTGAAATTGATTTGAATCAGACGTGTATAAATAAATTCATGAATAAAATTAATTATTTGGGGATTTAGTTTACCATTGTTAAAATGGATGGTCCAGGCTGTTTTAGAGAATGGCCCACAATGGTAAACGCTTCTGTACCGTCAGTGGTCGAACGGAGGTACACCGGAAGTCCAGACCAAGACCGTTCCGCGCGTATCGCGCAAATAAGTTAACACGATGCGAGTACAATGGTTCGTCCGGGGGTGCAAACCACCCTGGAAGAACCCTGGGGGGTGCGGGAACGGCTTGTCGCGACAATGGCGCGGTTACTTTGTCCAGGAAGTATAGCGCCACCGTTTCCCAAGCCCCCTCGCGCCGGCTCCCGGCCACGAGACGCTAATGCAACTTCCGGCGAACCCCGAGGAAACGAGACGGGGTGTACAGCGTGTATTAGGAACGATTTTACAGGTTGTTTTCTACAGAAACCTCGCCAGGTTCCGACAATCCTTTTTTACAGTAAATCCTGATGGGTAGAACAACTTCGGAAAAACCTTCCAACATATTCGAAAAATAATGATAGCGAAGACGTATACCTTACGAACAAATAATAAGAACGATTTTTTAAAATCCTTTTCCAACACCATCGACAGAAATACATAATTAACGCTGAACTTCTGACATCATCTAACGCCACGTTCGATCAGACAAGCACAGAGTGAAAACGAATTCGACTAGATCTCGCATAAAGATTGTGCTCGAGAAGCGATAAATTTCAGGACAGACTGAAGAAACTAATTCGTGGCTTCCAATGTTATCGTATCGCTCTTATGCTGCTTAAGATTCCCCGTTCCCATTCGAGGAACATTCCCGGAGAGTTGCGGATAACCCGTACCATCGAAAGAGGCTTGTTCCATTCCGCGGGATGAACTCGTTCGCGGAAAGTTTCATCGTTGAGGCAGCCGAAAGGAGGAGAAGCTAGAGACGATTCGGTCAAGAAGAAAGGGGAGCTGCTCGTGGCCGATAGTATCGTTAATTATGCGAACGGTGAACCAATGAAGTGCCGATAAAAAAGTTGAAACGAGCCGGTGTTTGGAGTCGTTGCCGACGATCGTAACCGGCCGAAGACGGGAGCCCGGGATTCTCCCGGACGACGAAATAGGCCGTTCCGAGGTCCTTTAATAAAGACACGATCCTCGAGAACGAGGATCTAAGGAGGAAGGGTATTCTTATTTCAAAGGAACCGGCCACTCGATGTTACGAGGCTGAAGGAGCCACTCGTCCTCAGGAAGGTATGAATGTCCTTTTTGGATCGGCAAAGTACATCTAGGCCCGCCCCATCTCGCCAGCCAGCCAACCGACGCTCCTCTTCCGATATCCGAGGGAGATTCCTTCGAGATGTTTACCGAACATCCAGGCCCGCTCGAGAGATTCGGACAAGAGAAACCCGGAAAACATACCGGACCCTGTATTTACAATTACGAAGTAAACATCTCTCTGAGAGATGGATTTTTAGGGTGAAGGTGACTTGACGCGAGATTGAATATGATACAAAGTTAGTTGATCCGACGATTCTCCAGCTAGTCAAGGGCAGATGAGGACAAAAATTGCGAACAGCCCCAGAGAACGAAAACGGGGAGACAGAGTTCCAACGGTGAACACAATGGACCCGGCACGGCTTAATATAAATCGTGGTAACGATATTCAAACAGCCCGCTTCCGCAATTACTTTCCAGCCGCCGCGCCGCCTCGATTGCGATTCCAAACCTCCCTTTTTTAGCGGAAAGATCGCGCTGCTGACGAGACGAATAAATTCCTTGTAATGTCGGTTATTATACTCCGGATAAAAGGGACACTGAGCGTTCTAATTGTCACTCTAATTGGCCTGTCGAATCGTAAAAGTGATTCACTGTGCGAATGTTGGGAAAGTGAATTCACTTGAACTGATTCGCTATTTTCATCGCTCGGAAAGGTTTGCTATTTAATGTTCCTGCATCCCGATGTTTCTCCTCCACGATCTTTTGGCCCGACACTGAAAATTCACAGCGAACAAGGGCGAGACCAACGAAATCGCTCTTGTACGTCGGTCGTCATAACGCGTACTTCTAGAACAGGGGCTACAGTCTACAGTATCGTGGGGGTGGGAATTTAAGGGGGTAGCTCCAGGGCGTGAGGATGCAGTCGCGTCTAATGCGCGTTTCGTGTCGGCGGGGCGGCTCGCATAGCGACCGAAAAGGAACCGTTCATCGTCACGGAAACCTTCTCCTTTGGCAGGCTAGGTTCCTAGGGGGTTGGAGGGGCTGAAGGGATGTGAGACACGTGTTTCTAGGGTGACGATTACCCGGCGTCGCCTTCTTACACGCGTACGTTACTCTGCTCGCGTAACGTCCCCGCCGATAAAAGCCTCAGGGCCTTCTTGTTCTGATTTATGCAAGGTATGAATATAATATAGGGATCGCTAATACGAGGCTCCCTTTACACGTCACACGATTTTTACAACGGTTGCGACATTTGTGGAAAATGATATTTAGAAGAAGATGCAAACTATTGAAGACATATGTTTAAATTAACGATCTTATTACTGTATTTCATGTAATTGCAGATATTGCGCATTTACGAAAGAAATTAAAAATGGTGCAGAAGTGTCGATCGCCTAATCCAGGAAACACGTTCTCACAAAAGAGCCAACCCGTTGACCGGTCGAGACCGATGTCGTTGATTCTCCGGTGTCCCGGCGCGACCACGTTGTCCTCGACATCGTCTGGCCAGAGACAATGAGCGGTTACAGGAGGCTAGCCGCGGGCGATCGGTAATTTGAATGGAAAAAGCCCGGAAACGCAGAAGTTCGATCGTTCCCGTGGGTCGCATTATGCAGCGAATGGGTGGGATCGGGGTGCGGCGGGGAGCCATGAATTCAAATTTAGTTTGGGAGCCACTCCTCTAAAAGGAGCCCAGAAGGATCAGGCTTAAAGCGGTATCCTCTAAACTCCGAGTAGATGTAGGACGTAGGTGACCCGACTTCGGACACCCTCGCTTAAGAGCGTATCCACGACGGTTCGGGGACCCGGAATGAGAAAAGAGCAAGAGCCAGAACGAGACGGAGGAGGATAGGAAGACAGAGAGTGGAAAAGAGAGAGGGAGAGGAGGAAGGGTGAAAGAGGGTTGAGACAGGGTGAAAGAGGGTGCTCTCCCGTGGAAGAGCAGGGAACGTGAGCTGTATCGCCAACCGCGGCTTTAATAAACCCCTTGGATTCCCGACGACGCACCATTGTGGCGGAGTCAGCCCCGATCCTAAGGTGGCTGGCTCGTCTTCAACCCTCTTCTTCCTCCTCCTCCTCCTTCCTCCTCCTCTCGTCCTGTCTTATCCTCCTCTTAGTCCTATCTCTCTCTCGGGAGACTCTCAATATCCCTTTGTTTAGGGTGCTTACGAGCAGTCGGAGCAAAGATGTCGTGTGCCAACGAGAGAAGGCGCGCACTAAACCCCTCGACCCGGAGACTTCCCAGGCTCCGGATTCTACAGCTCGCCGAGTTGCGAGCTAGAATTGCGCGAAACCGACGATTGTTCTGACCCTTTCGACCCTGGACACCCACCGACGCTCTCCGCCTGAGAATACGCCAACAGTTTTAGGCAGATCACACGGTTCTTTCCTTTACTAGCCCCTTCCAGATGATTCATTGTACACCCTCGACGATTTTTATTTTACGAGTACGTTGGTAAGATGTCTTGAATTTCTGCTTTATAATCTCACTTTTTCTTGAGACTATTAATTTTTGTTCAAGAATCTGATAAGAATTTTTAATTGTCTTCTTGAGTTTTCAAATTGGTTGTAGACAGATGAAGATTTTTGTTTCAGTTAATCTGGTATCAACCTGATTAATTTTCTTTTCTATCGATCGTAAATTGGTTTAACAAAGAATAATGATGTTGTAATTTATGAATTGTAAAATTGCTTTCGAGTAACAATTTGATCGAACCATTGCGCCGCTAACATCATTATTCGTTGTTACAATAATCTGCAAATGCACCAGGATTCACTGTGTAAGTGACACTAGCTCCCACCGTTGTATCGCAGTAATTTGACAAGTGCGCAAAGAAAAGGAACACAAGTCCCCCATTAATCGAACAATAAAAATTTCGATAACACGAGGCGCATGCGATCGCGATTCGCCGCCCCCGATATCAATCATGTCGTCGCATAAAAAAGAGAGAGAAGAATGGAAGAGAAATGTCCGGCCACGTGGGTCGACGACTCGTTGAACCCGGAGCAGGGTTTTCTTTCGGCACGTGGCCCCGTCCGCCCATCCAGTTTAAGAGCCATTGGGATATCCCGCGTGTACACGCGTGCCTCATTGCTCGTTTCGTTCGCTGTTCCGTTCATTAGAACAGCCCGCGGGCAAAATACGGCCGCGTTTCCGGTTCGACGAAGCCGCGTACACATGTCCTCGAATAATCAATCTTAATCCCCCCGCAACAGATTTTTCACGTTGCGGCCGCGGTCGATAAACCGCAGTAACCAAAACTCGCGTGAATTTACGAATGAAGAATCCCACGCACAGCGAATTCACTAATCGAGATTAATAAAATTCTAAATTAAAATGTTACATAATATAAAAATATATTTTAATTTATCCAAATGCAATCTCTCAAATATTTCGAAACAAGAATATAGCGAATATTCATACTTAAAATTGTTAGCAGAAGAAATCAGTTTTTATCTAACTCCTGTTTCTTTTAATCGATAGAGACAATTTTTATTTTGCATAAAGATACGCAGTCCAGTTTTGCCCCTAAATGCAGTTCCAAAGTATGAGATCAATTTTAGCAAGTTTCGGAGCAATTGTTGCCTATTTGGAAGTACAGTGCTCGAAAGGTATCCGCTGGCGACAGGATATCGCGTTTAACGCGGCGATTGCAGGTGAAACCGACTCGCGCCGGATTTATTCATAAAGGGACTGACGAGAAAGTCGCCGGCGGGTAGGAGGAGAGCGAAAAAGCGACAAGAGGAGAGATAGAGAGCAGGTTGAGGGTGGAGAGACTGTGAGCGACGGGCAACAACACTCGGATTCGACGGTATACGCGTCGCGTTTATATTAAAAGCTTGCAAATTCGTCGCGAGCGCGAGCTGTCCCGAATGCAAAAGAGGAGAATGACGAGGAGCTACGTTTGGCGGAAGCGGCCGTTGGGGGTGCGGGAGGGGTGGTGGGCTGGCTAAGGGATGGAAAAACGATGGAAACGCGGATATTCGGGCGACTGGCCTGGCACTGGGCTCTCTCTTTCTCCGTTTCGCCGACGGTCTTTCGCGTTCCACCGTTTCTTTCGGGCGTCGACTAATATTAGTGGGAGCGGGCTAGCTCGGCCGGGAAACCGTGGACGACTATTTTTAATTATTATTTACGAACAAATGGGAGGAGCGAGGAGAGAGAACCGGCCGGAGAGATGAATATGAAAAAGCACTTCATTTTTTTAATTGGATACGCCCGGCCGCAGAGCGGCCGCTCGAGCCGCACACCTCCGACTGAATTTTAATTTTGATTAACCGGCGAAAAGCTCGACGCTCGACGCCGCGTCCGCTGCCGCGCCGTCCCGACGCTGTTTGCCGAATTCGCGCCGAGCCGAAACCGACGCGACATCCACGCGAAACGTATTTATCGCCGTCCTATTGGCCGACGCTCCGCTCGAAAGTTCCCCGTGTACCATCTGCGGAAAGTTGGGACAACATGGGAAAGACGAGAACAAATTCTTCTGGATAACTGTTTGCCAAGGCTGTGTATTAAGTACTACATCTGCTTTCGAAATACAGGATCGTCCACAAATCAATCGCGACATTAGAACGGATTTTAATTGTTAGATAAAGATCGATGGACTTTTTTCGAAGTGTCGAAAACGATTTTTTCTCATTATTTCACCTAAATCAATTGCGGTACTTTCACGAGTGTAGACTTTTTTCTAAAATAGTTCCGATTTAATTACGGTACAGCTGGAACAACGAAGCTACATACCAAGCTCGAAGTCTATTAGCGAATATTGTAGCTAGACATAAGTAGTACTTTACCTAGTGGAAATAATTAGTATTTTTCTTGCTGGAAGTAATTAGTGTTTTTAGTTGTACCGGTGATGCTTCGATGGCTGCCTGAAGCATAGAGGATAGATTTTCTCTCCGGGTATCAACATTCATTCCATAGAAATTCTTTCAGTCAATTAGAGAACATTGTCGGTGGATACAATTAGTGCTTTAATTGCTTGAAAAAGTTGAAACGTCTAGTGCACCTGTCGTGCTGTAAAAGAGTCTCTCTTGTCTCTATGAATCAAATGTTTGCATTGAAGTTGCAGCTTTCTTTAGTCAGTTCTCTTGCAATTTCTACTTCAGACGAAGTTGTTGAACTCTTTCTGTTCAAAATGTTGTTATACAATATTTTATCTAAGTATTTCGATGTTAGATTATTTAATATTAAGAATTTCAATATAAAATCAAAGGTAAATTAATCCGTGATCACCCAAGAACAGAAATCAACAAAATCTAGTTCTTCGTCAACGAAAGCATTAAAGAAGTTTCAAAATGGAAGTGAAAATGGGTACCCAGGTACTCAATTGTTGGCATAAAGGGGTTAACTTTTAACTGTCCGCGATCCCGCAGCGATACGCACACCTATAATTGAAAGCACGTTGTTCCCGAGTGAAGAAAGTGGTGTTAAGCGTTGGTATACTGGAACAACGAAATCCTGATTCGATCAGTTGACAACGCTCACCTGTTATGAACTAATGGAGCCGGTGTTTCTCTCGGTTGCGAAATTCGGCAAAGTTATTGTACCGTTTCGACGCGGCAAGGTAAAAGGAAAGAACGCGGTGGCCGTCGAGGTAGCACATTCGCTGAATTTGCCGGGCTAATTTTTGACGCATTTATGGTCGGCGCGCCGCCTTTGGCGAGGATTTATTTTCTTCTCTTTGGCAAGACCGTGGGCACCGAGTACCCTACAGAGCAAAAGTGTGCTCATGGTAAACGTCCAAGTGGTTTCTTGGAAGGAAGAACACGGCTACCAGCTTGCAAAATAGGCATTCGTCGACACTAGCCACCGTTTACCTTCGGTCTCTATTTGTACTTATTTTCTCGTGGCGAAAGTTCCGCCAGCGGACGTGTCGCCGCGTTCGAATCGCGTTCCAGACTGCTGCTGAATATTTATTTTCACGCTTTCCACCTCTAATCGAATTTCCACCGAGTAATCCACACTTTGAAAGAAATCTGTACATGATCATGTTCGAACATAAAACACAGTCCTCTATAACAATTTGCTCTAAACCACACGGAGGACACAAGCGGCAAAATATTCTTCCCATAATTTAGCACTGTGTAGAAAACTCCAAAAAGATTCGACCGACGAACCTGCCATTCAAGCACCGAGATAATTTGTAAAAAAAAAATAACAGAACCGATCCCAGTAGATACAGAAGAAGCGAACGTCGACACTCGAGGAAGCAAAAATCCGTCAAAGCGTTTCCACGGAAGCGGCGATCTCCTGGAAGTCGTCTTGGTAGACAAGTTCACGAAACGGTACCAAAAAAGGTGTGCTCGGATCACAAGTAGGAATGAGAAGAGGAATGATGAGACGAATACCATCGGCCTTCCGGGGTCCGTCGGTCGGCAAGCAAGCAGGCAAGCAGGCAGGCACAGCCGGTCGGCGACGACGTGGCTGAACGTGGTTGAATGTGTGCGAAATAGGCGGAAAGTGCGACAGAAATGCAAGGGAACATGGCCGCCGACGATAGGGTTTACCTGGAACACTTGTGCATGCAGGTAGGCCACACACGTGCACACACGTACGGTCAATTGGCCTGGCGGGCAGCCTCTGCTAGGTACCGCCCTCCGGAAGTACGGCCCTGTCGCACCCTGTTCCCTGTTCCCCCTTTCGTGCACCCTGTCCCGTCGCGGGCCGGGCTTTCCGTTTCTATCTTGCCTCGTCCCGGTCGCCCTGTGCTCTCTCTGCACACATCTATCAATGACAAATGTCCTCGCGTGACCGTGCCCCGCTGCCTAATGAATATCAGCCACGGTTCCCAAGGTGCCAACCCGCGTTTCACCGGCGCGTAATTACTATAGGCGGACTCGACGAACTGTGCTACCCGCTCGAGGAGATCAACGCGCCACTCTCTGATCCTGGCTAATGGCTGCCGAATGATCCGGATCCGAGGTTAGCTACCCTATCATGTTCCATCGTGATTTATACGCTTCATTTTCTGTGTTCTTTAAGCACTTGGTGGGGCTCATGTCCGGCCCTGTCACCGGCACAGTACGCTCTTCGGTTAGGCTGATACAGCTACTATGGTGTACCATATCAATGTGCGTTTCGAATGACAATACGTAACAGTAAACAGATTTTATAATTGTAGACTTTAGTGAGTATGTAGAAAACTATGAACGTAATAGCAACTGCCTTTTCGGCAATCAGTTGTGTCCTAAGAGTCAGGACAGCGCGGCGAGGGGAGAGGTGAAGAGGAGCCTCTCCTGTAGCGAGTCGTTATTATTGTTTTGGCAACCCCGTGACCTCTCTTTCCCGGTCCTATACTATATCTATAGATAGTCAACTCTGTCTCTATCCTTCCTCGCTGGTACGTGATGCGTCAACGATTTGTTTATATGTATACCGTCCTGAACCGCCTGCCTGTACCCCAACATCTAAGGCAGGGCCCGCTAGATAGCCTTACCGATGAGTCCTCTAGCAGGTCTAGGACGAAACGCTCCTTTCCTTTTCCTCCTCTCGTTAACATATATCCATCTTCCCACACATACTAACTCGCGTGCCGCAGCGTGCGTGGCTCGTGCGATCCGTACCACCGTCGATGTCTGACAGATCGACGTGAAGCTGAGGTATCCAGCGAGAATGGTAGCACATGGTAAGCAGATGCAGGAAGTTGGATAGGACTGGTGGATGATTTTTCGGCGGGCGAGGCCTTTGCTGGATCATGGCCTAACGAGGCAGCCGGTGCTTATTTAAAATAGGCTTATGACTGTTACACCGGTGGGTGCAGGATGCCGACGAGTAATTTGCCGGTAAACCGAGGCCCCGGGCAGCTCTTAAGTCGGGCCGAGGGTTCTGATCATTATTATCTCCGCAATAAAGAAATCTCTCGATCGCTGCCGTTGCCCTAGGCGAGCTCCTCATTTCCGATCCACCGTCGTACACACGTGTAAACCGGCGAACAGTTCTCCGTGCCATTACCCACGGTTCGCCCTTTGTCTAGGAGAAGAACGATACACGCTCGTTGCCAACAAAGTCGAAACAATCTCATGCGCTAAAACACGGTCGTTACGCTATTCAAATAAACCCAATTAGGGGGGCCGGGGTCAATTCGTTATTGCGACTTCGCGCGCGAGATTCGTTTCCAGCCGATTCGCGGAAACCGGGGAAATCGGTTTCGACGAAACGCCCGGCGCTGTTCAGGTGGTTGGATCCCCGGCCGTCGGACTAATTAACCTGGGAAAATATCGCCCTGCGAACACGATAGCTGCAGTATGTAGATAATAACAACGGTAATTGATGGGTGCCGGTACCGTAACGATACCTACGCATTTACCGATTCGCAGATCGACCGACGCTGAAGGAAGTTCTCACTGAGGCTTCCTTGGAACGAGTTTAGGTGATAACTATTTCTGAGGAAGCAATTAGTATTCTAGAATATTGTATGTTATCTCCTGCCACAGGTATGCGCGCAACATTTTTTAGTCGATTGTAGACTTTCCGTTCCTTGGATTGTTATCCTTCTCTGAAGGAAGAGTAAAATTTTGTAATAGTCTTGTTGTTGAAGTACGTAATATGATATTATACAATATTGTGCGACGTTACGATTGTGAAGAAACGATTGTAAGCCACAAAAATGGCAACTCGAGTCAAGAACATCCAAGGATACCTGATTTAATCGCGCAGAGATATAATAATTTCACACACGACGAGAAAAAAGAGAGACAGGGGCAGGAGAGGAATCGGAGAACTCGAGCTTTATTCCCGGACTATCGGGGCTGTACATCATCGATTATACCGCTTAATATTCGGAGAGTTCGAGGAAGCAGCTTACCTCCGGCACAGTCTTGACTCTTTTGTTCTTCGTAGCGCATTTCTGGCTCCGGGGCAGAGAGCACCCCGAGTCAAAAAGGGACACGGTGAGCTTAGCAATGGTCCGCAACGTCGGATGGCAGGTTTCTCCGGGGACACGCGACACTTTGGGTGGCCGTCCCGCTCATCCGCCGGATAATGGATTCCAGGGCTACACCTTGGCATCAGTTATTTTAATCCGACGATTAAAAATGTCAGACACATGTTCGTGAACGGCGCGATCCCGGGGCTGCGCGACTTTCGGGGGGATTATGTCCCCTGTGGCCCAACAGGGAGACGACACCTCCAGAGCCCCGGACTCTCCTCCTCGCGAGCGAAAGAGATTGCGGGCTGTTCCACGGCCCCGGAAATTTGTCCGCTTCCACTGCGAGAGAGCAAGCAACCTGTCAGACCGCCTCTCCTCTCGCCGATCGGACAGAAAGATCCTCGTGGAACCGGACGGTGATCCACGGATCCGGATCGCTCGCAAACTTGATCTTCGACGCGCAAAAATACACCGAATACGTTGTTACAGAGACTTCTGTGAAAACTTTGCCCACGAAACGTCACGTATGTAAAATATAAATTTTCTACCCGAATTGCAACAAACTGGGGTGATACAGAAATTTATTTTCCTTCTTAATATGTTTAATAGATTGAATAATAATACAATATAACATGCTTTAAAGTTTAAACTGACAAATATTTTCATCTTGAAATACAATTATTTTTAAACTTTTATTAAGTTAAATAAACAGATGAAACGAAAATCAGTAACAGAATGAATAAATGAATGGAAAAACATTATAAAAAAAGAACAACATAAAATCAATAAAAAGAAAGATATAAACAAAAAAGTTGCTGTTAACGAATAGAGAAGAGCGGTCGTGGGGATAAAATCTGCTTTCTCCTTTTTGAGGTGCCGGAAGCGCCAAGGATTGTAATCCTTTGTACATTTTTTAGGACCTCTGCGAGGGTGAAAACGCGACAATACATTCTGAAGGCAACTAGGAGAAATAGGATCTCCTTGGTTTGCTATTGAAAATGATACAGCATGGCCGAGAAGATTCAAGGTGCACGGTGCACAGGTGTCCGGGCACGCGGGCCGCATAATTCGTGAAGGGGGCGTTCGCGGGGGCGGAGACGGGGGAAAGGAAGAGCTGACACACAAAGACACGCACACAGACGGCCGATAGAACAAGGGTGAGATACGGAGCCGCCATCGAGGCCGCGATATTTCGAGCAGACCGCCGCAACAAGCCGTTTCGCTCGTTGCTCCTCCACGGCAGGAAGTCTGGCTGATACCTACCCGTCGAACGATACCATCGACAGCTCGTACGTGCGTCGAGCTGTCCGGACGTGTCGGGAACACTGTCGACGAATAACGAACGCCTGTTGTCCCTATGAACAAAGATGGCGGCCAGATATCCGCCGGAAACTGGTACACCTTCGATGTGGAACTTTCCTCGAGATCATCAATTAAATTGAATTATCGCCGGCCGAGCCTCCGGTTACAAGGTTACCTTCGATCGTGCCGTTTCTACCTCTGGTACAGGGAATTTTTAATTAACTCTCGATGAACTTTATACAGGATGTTCGCCACCAGCGTTTTTCTTGTAAATGGTAAGCGTGGGGATAAAATGGAGTGCAGAAACAAAAGCAACTTTTGATCTTCATAAGGATTTAATGTCTCGCATGCACGTGACATAACCTTATTAATTAAAAAAATGAAACAAACATGAAGCTCACCCTAAAACAAACGTTAAAACGGCAACAGTATATAAACGAAAAATCAGATATAAATTGTACGGAATTGAAAGTGAAATTGTACGAAGAATGAGGCTTTGTAGCATAGAATTTGACAAAGTTCTGAGCTGTTCTCTTGCGAGATTACCATTTTAATGCCGTACAAGGATCGCAGGCGTTCGACGACTAGGGACAGTCGAGTAAAGATTATAATCAGGGATCTGCTCTTGTCCGGGACGAATAATATCCAGCGTGCCGTCGACGATAGGATTGCCAGGCGGCCGAAAACTGGCTCAGAAGTTGAGACAGAAGGAAGAAGAACACGGGAAGAACGGTTTCGGAAATTGGAACCGCGCCCCGGCAATTTCTGTCGACTATTAAGTTGCCCCGTGGCCCGGGCCCGAAACACGAGCAACAAGATGTAGCAAGTTCGGCAACGACGCGGTTCCATTATAAACTCGGGTAGGAGGTGGAACCGCTCTCCGTAGAGGTGATTCTGCACCCCGCTGCGCCCGCCGGGTTCGCACGCGTGTTAACACGGCCGTTTCACGCGTGCGTGTACCCGCCGTGAGCGGGTTTCGCAGTATTTCGCACACGCTTCACACCTGTCCACCGAATAGGCGGGTCGTATAGGAAAGTGTCGCTAACTAACTCGGAATTCCTTCCATTTGTATCTGTAACCCACACCGTGCCTCTCTCTCTCTTTATTTCTTTCCTCTTTTTCTTTCGCCAAACACACCTCGAGCTTCGTCTCATTTCGTAGACCTTACTCTCGTTTACGGTTTTATAAAGACTGGCGTGTACATGGATTCTTCAGCAAGCAGACTCGAAAGAGGCACAATCCTCGCAGCGGAGAGAAATTGTTTCGTGAGTTCCTTTGTTCGCGCAGGGTCCATCCGGAGGAGCAAGTCATTTTATTAAATTGAAATCGTATGCCACTAGGCGCACCCTGATTTATCGATATCAGTTTGTGCCGCGTCATTCGCTGTTCGATTCGAATTCAAACTACCGCGTAGACAACGCTCGTCGAACATTTTTATACCGCACCGATTCCCCATGTCGCTATTTTTAATGTGCTGCTGGGATGAATAAGGTTTACTCATCCGTTGTGATAGTTCGACTAGTTTATTTACTAGATCACAATTGATCAGAAATGTTCGTTTACTGAAGAGATAAATTAAAGAATCACGTAGAATGGAGATGTTCTAGGTCGCTGGAGATATCGAGACCTGTAAAACACGTCCAATATCTGGCGCATCTCGGTCCACTGTGGGAAGAGGTTCCGAGGTCCGAGACCATAGTTTTTGCAGCCGGGCAGAGCATTTTCAGAGTCGATCGACGAATCGTTGGTTCAGAGTCTCTTAACGATTCGTCGGGGACATACAGCCGGCTCGCGACGCGACGGAACGAGGCAACCCGCGTGCCCGACGATTACGTGCGTCCGTCGCGAATCACTTTCCGGTAAAAAGGCTCGATCAATTTCAAATTGATGGCCCCGGCCACGTTAATTAGTGAGCCGGACCCCGGCACGGTGAGAAAAAAAGCGCTGCCACGGGACGCTGCCACGTTGTCGGCGGGACCACGAGGCGGCAAACTTGCCGGTTTTAGGTTGTATGCCTGGGCCCTCGATACGTTTCGCGTATCTCCGTGGAATATCGAAGGGTAACAGGTGTAGTTGCAAAGGTTTTCGGTTTTTGCCCCATCGGGGCCAGCCTGGGCAGGCTACTGGATCACTGGAGACGATGGGAAGAAGGGCCAACAGATCTTGCATGGAATTTTAACGTTCTGCGGGTTTCCGTTTACACAGAAACTTGGAAATAAAGCGATACACGAAGCAATTGCTGATTCGTCTGGTTGTACCTGGACCTGGAAATTGCATCGATATGAACATTGTAACATCTTTTAACCCTTATCAATCGAGGAGTGACTCGGAGTCACCACTAAAAATCGTTGTACCATTATTCACAATATTATTAATATGGAATTATTCGAGGTCGGAGGAAATATTAGAATTGAGGAACACTGGAAGGTAACTCTCAATCGTGTTATTTAGCAATGTGATTTATATAATACACAAAGCTTATTACTTCTGAAAAAACTATAAATTAATATTAAGAGTATATTATTAACTAATACTGTAATAAATCTTTCCTAAGATTTTCTAAAAAAAACACTGGAAGGTCTGCTACAATGATTGCTTCCACAAGAACAGGGAAAGCAATCGGTAAAATTAGTTTGAAATTTCTCTGGGCCTAGTAAACACCGAAGAAATCATAAGTAGTTGCTAGGGTGATGGTGCGCAGTGGTTCGCCTTCGTCCATGCAAATGGACGCACGAGCGGGTCGCGCCGGGTCCCGAGATCCAATTAGCGAGCGGACGCGGCTCTAAGCACAGGTAGAAAAGGAGTCGGGTCCGTATAGCCGCGGTACTTCCCGATCGGGACGTCTTACGAGCACGTCTCCGCGTAATGCATCATCGGCGGAGTTTCGTAGCAGGCCACCTTGAAGCGGTCGCCCTGTATAAGGCGGTGGCCGCCGCGACTAATTAGACTATTAGCCGGCCGCTCGAGGCAGCGGCCAATGCGAAAAAGGCGAAAGCTACGTGAGCGAATGCGGTCGCGCGGGACAGAGGACGGACGTCGCGGCACCGCGAGGCGTGAATTACGGCGCGAATTTCTTGCAGCTGCGAGTTTGCACGCCGCTTAGGGAACTCGCAACCATGCCCGCGGACGCCCACGTGCTCCGACAACCACCACCATCCGGGGGAGGATCGTTCGTTTTCAATTAGCCGATTCCGCGAGAAAAAGTTGCGCTCGCGACACCAGTCTTTTCGCAAATGGGTCCTCGTGCCTTGGACGTCGCCTGAAAATGAAATAAAAGTGAAAACCATAAGCAGCACGAACAGTAAAAAGACATGCGTACGTCACGCCCAATAGGGACTGTTGAAAGGGCTTCGAAAAATTGATGTGCGTTTATGCTCGGGAACAGCGACAGTATTTCAATTCAAATTAGCTGCGTCGTTCCCGGGTTTCGCCTACGGTGTCGCAACACCGCGACGGCTGGTCAGAAATCGGCGTTTCGTTCGATCTAAACCAGTTCCTTAACAGCGATCTTAGAAAGTGGGCAGGATCGAATAAGACCAAATCGTTTGTCAAGCGAAGCAGGGATCCCGAGGCCCAGCGTCTCATCGCGCCGAGCCTAATAAAGCAGTCCCAAAGTCGGACAATATTTTCTCGACGAGTTAAGTACCCCGGTGAGAAATGATCGCGGCTGAATCTCGAACGGGCCTGGCTGGGTCGCCGTTTTCCAGGTGCGAGCAAGCGTCGTCGTCGACTTCGCCTCGCCGCGGCCACACCATAATTCGCGGGGCCCCGGTTGTGAGTTATGGCGAGTCGGTTGAACACCTAACAACCTACCCCTCATCCGAGACGCGATCGTACGATTGCTCGCCTATAATGCTTCTGTGTAATACTATTTTCGCCGTCAGTAGCGTTGCCACTCTGCACGCCGTAGAATGGAACGAGCAAAAGAAAATCACTGACATCGGAAATTATCACCGCTGTTTTATGGGAAATTGCTTACAGCCACGCATCGCTGTAAGTCTAATTTTTAAACATTTTACTAAATGTAACTTTAAATGTGACACGTATTTCTTTTTATCGGCACCATTTCAGCCAGAACTGAGAACCGTAAAATTAAATAATCTGGCTCTCCAGAGTTACAAAATGAGAACGACGGTGTCCGGCTACTCGAGTCATAGGTAACACGTGGGGAACGCTTCGCGGGTTGCTTGGGCCTGTCCGAGCTTCGGTGCGTAAAAATTTGTATATCCGGTAAAATATCGGTGGGATGAAGCACCCGGTACAAGCGCGGATGAATTGTATGAATTCATGGTAATTCTCGGCGGGCGTGAACAGCGGACGAGTGCTCGGTATAAAATAGAGAAAAAAAGAGCGCTAGGGGTAGAGGGAGGGTTTTGGCGGGAACGTCGGTGTAATTAATGCAGAGACTCTGCGGCTGCTTTGCCGGTTGATAAATTGGCGGGGAAAAAAAACTGGTGGAAATTGTCGGGAAAATGCGGGCCGCTGGCGGATCATACGTAACCGTCCGGCAATCTGTGTCTTCGTCACTTTTATGGATTCCGCGTTGGCCGTCGAGTTCACTTGAAACGGCGACACGTATGTATTTTATGACGTGTCTGTGGCAGCGAGTACCAGAATGCACCGGGAGGAGAGGGCTCCGTAAAAATAACCAACCCGGGGAACATGAAACGGAATTAAAAAAAAACAAACGACGAGAAAAAAAAGCGCTCGCGAAAAGAGGGAAGGAAACCGACCCGGCGAAATAAATGGTGTAACCCGGCGATGATAAAGCGACCGCGTCAGGGATCGGGATTGCCGCGGCTTGAATTATGGTTACGCGAAATTCGCTGCTCGCTACATTAGCCGCCGAGAGCTCGCCGTGCAATAGATAAATAAACGAGTTGTTCGATGTCGACGTGCAAATGTTCGAAAACTACGGCCTCGCGCCGCGAGCCGTCGCCAAGCGCTCGCCGGTGGTCTAGATTGAAAAGCGCACTGAACTCTAGTTCTGCGATTTCAGTGTCTTCTGATGTTAGAAAAATCTGCCGGAGAATATTCATTTTCCATGCATTCAATTTTGAGAATTGATTTTGACTTACGACACTTGTTAGGTGAAAATATTGCAACGCTTATTTTAATACAGTGTACAAAAATATTTTACCGTGCATGTTTTTTCGAAGTATCTGTATTATAAAAATAGTAAAACAGTTTGGAAACGAAGGTTGAGCGACATTTTGAGCACTGACTCGGATGTAAAATGGACTCCTGGATCAATTGATACCACACCGATCGATCTTTCGTTCCAGAGTGAGTATCCCTCTATGAAAATTGATGAAATATTCCACCACGTGGCGCGAGAATTTGAATATCGGTATCACTTTCCATGTGACCATTTTTGCATTCACACACTGTATTTAAAAATTCCGCGAAAAACATTTTGGAACTCAAAAGTGTCGGTCTTGAGATTATCAAGTTGACAAAATCACGATCTTCAGATGATATTAATTTGACGCCCAAAAAATTGAGAATTTTACAAGTCATATAAATTGGTAATCCATGTTAAAATAAGAAAATTTTAAAATAAAAATATCTTCAGATATTGCCCGAAAACTAATTACTTCCCGATGCCTAAGGAAGGAATTAAAGGTCTCAGGGTTGCGGAGCGCTGCTCGAAATTCTGGAGCAGTATTCCGATTATTTGGCAATACGATGGAGAACCTAATTCCACGGTGATCCGGAGTCCACCGTCAGCCAGTGAAACCACGGGCAAAGCCTCGGTTTCACGCAGAAGTGAGCCTCGATAGCAATCTGAAAGCGACATTCCCGAAACGACGCGAGGCGACGCGACACGTCGAGAAGGGGTTGCAAAGAGGAAAGAGGAAGGAGGGAAAGAGTGTATTGGAATTCTCGCGGGTGTGTGCAGAGGAGGAGGAAGACCGTGGCACGGCCGTGGCCGAGGAATATTTACAGCGAGTGCTGGATCCAAAAATCGCGGCGGGAGTATAATGGCGGCGCTTGTCCCGCCGCGCCGAGAAGATCGCCTCCGCTTATCGGTGGATCGCGGAGCGAATTTTTGCGCGAAACACGTGTTAAAACATGCGGGGACGTCGCGTAGATCGTTCGCCGTGTCCGGACGCCACGATCCCAGAACCGCCGAAAGCGGTTCGGGGCCGTGATGCAAAGGGAAGATTCGCGGACCCTGGCGAATGTCTGTCCTCACGTGTAACAGCTGTTCTAATGATGTGCTTCAAAGAAATTGCACGGTTTGAATTAGGGTGGCTCGAATTCGTTCTTGATGAACGTTGTTCTATCAACATTTTTTTTCGAGACAACACTTACAATTAAACCTTTAATGAAATAGATATTATTATTTTTTGATAGCACAATGGCTCGATCGTCTTATGAATAAACCTTGCAGTTAAGTGCTCGTTCAATACGCTATTTAAACAACATTTTTCTACGATCGTTTAAACCAGCTGTCTTTCTAATGTAACTTTCTAACCTAAGAAGTTTGACGATTGCCAATAAAATCCCGGATTCCCGACATTCGGGAAGCGAGTTTCCTGAATAAACTCGCCACTAAAAAAGATTCCGCGGATTCCTGTTCGTTTCAGTGCCGCCTCGCCTATTGACTGATTATTAGTCATTCCGGTCTTATAACGTACACCTCGGTGCAAGAAATGTTTGGGTATCGCGCGTAAAACGAAAAACTTGTAGGAAAGCAATTTTTTGGATGTAAACTTCCGCGGGAACGTCGGGCGATCGGCAATAAAAAAGATTCCAGGGATTCCTTCCTCGTTCGGAGGGTGCCAAGGGGGGTTGGGCGGACTACTCATTGACCGAGCGGCGTAATTGCGAGTTAGGCGAGTCGGGACGAGTGGGGCAAGCGCGCGGCACCGAGCGAGCAACGCGTAAAAAGGAATGACAGTAGTATGAGCATAGCACGCAAGGATAACCACGCGGGAACATGGAAGCCCGAATGCCAGCAGCTAAGTACGGACTCCGAAAAGCTTGCTATCGGTGGCTCTCGGTCGCGGTATATAAATACATCCCCTGGGGAGCCGATAAGGAGAGAAAGAGAGAGGATCGGTGCCGATAAGGGGGGAGAGGGAGAAGGAGGGGACGAACGGGCCCTGAAAAGGGAGGGTACCAGGGGCCCTGCACAAGATGGGAAGAGTGGCGTGCGCTCGCCTGGGCCCACAATGCTATCTCGCCGGTGAGATCAAATTGTCGAAGGAGGGACGAGCATATTTCGCGTGACCCCGCGGTAAAAGCGCAGCGCCGCGAGCTGCTGCGCGGCTCAATTCCTCGGGAATACCTCGATATATTTGTCGCTGTTCCAGCAGCAAGGCCTGCACAAACCCGAGACCAAAAAGCAACCCTTCCTCCACCCTGCGTCCGAGCGGAATGGGCCCGGGGATGCGCCCCGCGGCATTCCTTCGGGTATAAATCTCGAGGGAATGCACCGCGGACCTTTACCTGCCCGATGCAACCGACTCCGAGATCGCTGCCTCGCACCGATACCGAACTGATCGGCCACGGGAATGTGTGCTCGATACGCGAACAGGAATTTGCTTCGCGAAACCCGATTGCTCCGGCCTTCCCCTGTACCCTGCGGTCGGCTTTTCGGCAGCTTGGTTCGGTACGTTTGTATCCATACATATATTAGGTTGTTGCTATTATATGCTATTTTACAAAGAATTATATGCTATTATATGCTATTTAAAAAAAAAAATTATGTACGAGAAGTATTTTTCAAAATTCCTTTCTCCTTTTACGATAGTAACATTACTAACTACACGTCCTCGTAAAAGCATGGAAAACACTTTTGCCTCGACTTTAGCAACACGAATTCCATCCGACTCGTTCAACAGACGATTTACTCCGAGACGCAATATGCCATCAGCTCACCGGCGACAGTGTTAAATCAACACGGTATCGGTACAGGGGAACGCAATTAAAATCTACTCGCCTACTTAGCGGACCGTCTCGGTACTAATTTTAATTGCGAGCCAGCGGGATCGCACGTTTCGACGAGCAAAGCGTGTCGAACGCATCGTTCCCGGTTCGACGTTGGAGCCCTCGTAACGTATCGAGCGGGTAATGGCAAGGTACCGATACTCTTCAGCCGGTAATTAAATAAATCATCGCAGCGCGGCGGATCGAAGGCATCTTCTAGGAGCGGAACCCGCTCGGCTGCCAACACCTCCTCGACAGAGCGGCGCATAGTTCCTCGGCTGAGACGCGATATATACGTCGCGATATGTATCTGCCGTAAACCCATACTTAACAGCGTGTCGAGCCGCTCGTTCCTTCTTCGCGATGTCCTCTTCAGCCCCTCTCGCACCACCTCTTCCACACCTTACATTTCACCTCGGGTCTCTTCCTACTTCTCTCCTCTTCTTAAATCGTTCCACGCTCTCTTCGACTTCTTCGAACGACGTACGAAACGTCTTCTTTCATGCTGTTCGCGGCGAGTTCGACCGGCTCGAATATCTTCGTTGTTTATTGTATCAAGTCGAGGAAAATACAGGGTGGTCAGTAACTGGTGGTACAACCGGAATGAGAAATACATAAACACCAATATTATTGAGAGGTAAATCCAATTTTTTATACTTCCTGCTTCCCACAATTCATGCAGAACATTTTTATATCACCTCCGACCTGTTAACCCTTAAATGCACGATATTTTGTTTACAGTTTCCATTTATCAAACATTACTAAAAAAAAGAGTATATTAAGGGAAAACCCGTTAGGTAATGCTTGTTGTTTCAACATTACATGGAATTAATTTAGTGTTAATATCGAGAAATATACGACTTAGACTTTCCTTAATTATGGGGACAAATATACTGTTTATGCGGTACGAGAGTCGCCGACGCATTTCGAAGTCAAAATTGTCGGAACGAATCCTAATCAGTACAGTTGCCGGTACATCTCCACAGCGAGTTGTTCGCTCGAAAAAGGAAGTAATCGCGAAACGATCGCTACGGTACAAGGAGCGATCGACGATCGTTCGAAGGAGCCGCGCGGAACGTCTCCATAACGCACGCGGTCTCCCCCATAAATCGTCCCCATGAAGCGGGACAATAAGTGCTCGAACGCCTCGAACACGGTATCCAGGCGATACTTGGCCGACATCGACCTCGAAAATTGAAACAACAAGGGTCCGGCGCCTGACGAGCGACCGTATCGTTGATACCGATCCGTTCCGGGCAGCCGGCTATCGATAAAAGCATCGGAACCGCGGGACCGTGAGAACCGCGCCATAGTTCGTGGAGTTAGGATGCAGCCGCGCCTATCTAATCTGCCGCAAGTGGCAGAAACGGTGTCCGGTATCTGGAGCAGAGCCTGTTACCGATCATTCTCCAACGACGATGCCAATTATCATGCAAATGGCTGTGGTTCTTTAGCTCCGCAGCCGCCGCGGAATCGCGAGCCATTGGAAACCGCCGCGAGCGGAACCGCCGGGAGGGTCGTCGCCATTTTAATGCCTCTATTCACTGGAAGACACTAGGGAACCTGGCGAAGACAGTTGTTGCCGTTTCGTTTGTACCACGATCGCATAACTTGTTTGGTTTATGATCTTCAGCGAGTATTGAGCAGACAGCTCTTCTAATTATTGCAGATGTGTTACTCTGGAATCTCTGACGCTAATTTATTGATAAGGAGATCAGATTTACTTACTGCTCTGGGAGATTCATTGTGCTCGTGAGGATGTAGTTTGTCTTGCTGCGATTGTTGTGCGTTGATGAAGGGAGATGGAGTTTTATCATGGTGCTTTTGATTAGCTTTCGAATTTGATGTCCGCCGACATTTGTTTGTACAATATTGCCTATTAATCTTTTAACACATTTCATACATTTTTGTCTGGTTTTAGTAGTGAACTTTCGCAAGACCAATAAATAATCCGCGAGAACTTTCTCTCTAAAACAACTCGACGCCTGAAAAATTGTTGACCAGATGTGACGCGCTTAGAAAGTTCGACGTCCTCGCGAAGAAAATTAATGTCCAAGCAGAATCGTCGTAACCGTACAAAGGGTTACAAATATTTGTCCCCTTACACGAACCGACATTTACAAAGTCGTAGACGTCCACCTTGCCGGTGCAAACACTGTTTGAAGATACCAATAAATAACATGACCCCTGCTAAATTAACATCCGCCAGGTAGCTTTCACAACATTGGTGCAGTTAATTTCTGCGGCGCGACAATATCGATGAAGACGTATATCGGTTCGATCCGAAAACTAACAAGAGATATCGACTTGCCGTGCTCATTTCTTACAAAAAGGTACAAGGACGTGAATCAACATTCGACCGGGAAAGTGAGCAGAGGGGCACCGGTTTTTAATGTTTCATTCAAAACGAATGGAGTTTTCAGGAGTCGTTCGCACAGCTGGATTCCCCATTAAAAAAACGCATAATTCCGCCACTTACATTTACGTCGCCCGTAAATTCGTCATAAACGTCCGGCGTCCAAGCGCTAAACTTGCAAAATCGAACGCCGCTGCTGAACCGGACCGGGGTCTTGAAAACTGTTATATCGATTTATATCGGGTCTTTATGGACCTTTTCCACGGGTAAGTGCTATATGAAAAACCGAAATTTCCAAATACCATTTATCTTGGTTCCGGAGTGGTTCTAGGTTGAATTATTGTATCGAATTTCCCTTAATAAAACTAATGTAATAAAACTAACATGCAAACAGAACTGTTCAATCTTTACGTGGCAGTTTTAAACAGTTATTTTCGCAAGCGTGAGGTTCTTGGTGGCCAGCACAGCGGTCTGAATGTATGCAGCGACAATGTGGAACAAGACGCATCGTCCGAATCGGATGAGAAATGGCCGGTTCGTCAAATCGAGGGAGCAGCTGCGTCCCCTGCGCGGAGAAAGGCCGCGAACAAAGAGAACGCATTATGCCACGGTGCTCGTTAAGGCCGCAGCTTATCCGCGGCGGCAGGACTCCGCGAAATGCCAATAATTGGCGCAAAAATGCGGACTTATCTGCGGCGGGGTTGCACCTGTCGGGGGCCCCGTGCATGCAAATTCTGCAGAGAAAGAAAAAGAGAAAAGAGAGAGAGAGTCGAGCACTGGCATACCAGAGATTGATATCTGCAATAAGTCGCCGCGGTAAACGAGGGTGTAACCTGCCGCGCGGTTCAACAAGCCATTCCCGTCGCGGGATACGCTTTCTCGTAAACCATCGAGGTTAAGCCTTCTCGCGTTTCCCCGGTCGGCAGGAAACAGGTCGGGAAAAAACGACACGGCAAAAGAATGCAACCCTGCGAGCAAGAAGCCCTCGCGAGCCGGCCGAAACCTTTTGCTCGCCGAATTCTAGGAAGCGAGGGTACACCGCTTTGTCGGGGGGCGATTCGACGAATCACGGGGGCGACGACAGGCGAGGAAAATCTCGTTCGCGTGCGCCGAACGACCATCAACTCCCCCCCCCCAAACCAACCCCCTATCAACCCCGTTTCCATCGCGAAACGCGGAGAGAGTTGCGACGGGACACCGAGGCAGGACATCCATTTTGATAACGATTTACGAAGGAGCGACGCTCGGAGGGCGAACTTTCGCGCTGGATGCTGGAAAATCGAGGCAATTCCCCGGGGACGTCGGGTAAGCAATTTTCTTATCGGCCCGTCATTTCCGGTCGTTTATCTCATGGCTTGTAGTTAAGGAGGGACATTGATTAAAGGGCCGTTTTAACTCCGGCTGAAATACCACCCCCGCCGTCCAAGTCGACCCCCACCCCCAACTCTCCGCTCATTTCGCTCCTTTTGATTCAATTTACGAGTAGGATGGCGTCGATAAAGGCGCCCGACCTCCTGACCCGCACACCCCCGCACACCCACCCTCTATCTTACCGTCGCGTCGCCTCTTTCGATTCTGCATCGGAAATGTCCGACTCTCCTTTTCTAACCTCGAGCTACCTGGGATTCCCCGGCTTCCCCTCGGAGAAGGTGATCATGTTTTACCTCCCCCCGTGCCTCTCCACCTTCTCCGACGTCCCACTACGACACACTGCCACCTATCTCTCACCCCCTCGGATCCCCCCGACTCGCTCCACGACCGACTCAGGCTCACCTTCGAGACTCTTATCGCGTCGAGATCAAATCATTCGATTCCTTTCCACGACTCGAACGGCCATAATCGCCGAGCTACCTTCGCCACGGAGAAAAAGAGGGTCGACGGTGCTATCTCTGCGACCCAACCCCCTCATCCCTCTCCTCAAACCCCCCGGCACCCTCACGATGAATCGGATGGCTCTTTTAAGTCGCGCTCGAACGGCCGCTCGGAGAGATCGTGTTCGCCCCGCGACGATCGCATAATCGCTCGCTGAATAATACTCTTGTACCGTGTAACTTGGTATTTGTCTCATCGCTGAGGGCGCTGGGAGCCTCGAGAGAAACTCGGCTGCAGCGGGAGCTGCGAGATCAGCCAGAGGTCGCATTTTTGTGCGAATTTAAATTTCGAGGATCTCGATCGGTGATTCGTAGTCGGAAATCATTGTGCGACTTACTTTTGGAAGAAAAATCGTCTCGATCGAATGCGTGTCGGTTGATCGAAAGAAAGTGTCACTTTCGCAGTACATCCCAGTGGAGATCAGCAAACTGTTCGCGGCGAAAGTTCGGGTCGCAGCGAGAGAGCGGTCGGATCGTCGGCAGGAACAAATTTTCCGGGGAATTTACATTTTAATAACAATCCGCGTCGCGAATTCGTCGAGCCGCGAATACCGGTGGAAGACCAGGCCACGTTGGGAGACGGGGATGGAATGGGGGTGCAGCGGGGGTGGGGCGAGCGAAAGACAAGACGCGACCGAAGTTTGATATTTCGCCGAAAAGTCCTCGCATTGTCTAAAAGTTGATGGCGTCACCCCAAGGAGGAAGATAACATCTGGTGCTGCCTCCATCAACAACCCACCCCTGACGCCGCGCAACCATCCCCTATCCACGAACCGAAGGAAACTCGTCTTCAATTATTCTTGTACCCCCATCCTTCGGGTGTCTCTCGCCTCCTCTCGTCACTCTCTCTCTCTCTCTTTCTGTTACTGTCTCACTCTAACACGACTTACCGCGTCGCCACCATCCGGTTCCCGCTTCGCCACCCCCCGTTCGCCGCCTCTTTCGCCATCTTTCCGTCTGTCAGCCAGTTCAGACGAACAACGAATTTATGGAATTACGAAAGGCAAGGCGGAATTCATTTGCATCCCTGAAAAACCGGGATATATAGGTGCGCAGACGTGTATACGGCCGTCTGTGTTCAGCCGGTTGGCTCGACGGGGATGACACTTCGCGGAGAGATACGCGGTAATTGGACCGGCGCTGGTTCCACGGGACGGGGAGGACGATGCAGAGGAGATAATAGATTCGGAAGAGTGCCGCGCGTGGGCGGGCCACGAATTATTTATTAATTGACGCTTGTTTCCGAGCGGCGAACCTCCACAGTCTATGCGGAGGGATGCTCTTTGCGATACTTTGTACTGCCACAGATACTATTCGTTCCTGAAACTTCTACGCTATTTCGTAACTCTCCAGTTTCTTGCAAATATGTAATTACTGCCACGGCATTTTATTGACTACACACCTTCTCCAAATCACGAATTTGCTTTCAAAAGCATGAATTTGGTTTCTGTATTTAATTTGTAAGAAGATGAATTTCGATCGCAAAATTTGTAACACGTCCCCGAAACATCAGATCGCTCTCGCGTAAGGACCTCGTCGGTTCACGTTTCTTTTCGTCCGCCCCCGCGCACAGTTCTTGAAGCATATCAGCGCGGCGGCGTTAAGTGGCTGCTAATCCTATCAATCAAAATATATTAAAACGGGGCCCGCCCCTGGGGCGTTCGTCCCCCTGCCACCCCAGTCCTGAACTTTACCCTTTTAATAAACTCCTGCCGGAGGCAGACGGCGCGATTTAAAGAGTTTTCGCGGGAAAGAAGCAAGCTGCGAAGCATCGGAACAGAGACCACCCGGGCCAGCCACCCTTTGAGGGCGGCGTAACTACTTAATTCCAAAGGACACCGCGACGCCTTGCTCGCCTCGCCTAAACCCCTCCTCAATTCCCAACCCTGCTCGCTGCTCTCTCTTACTTTTTTCCAACCCCTTTTGCATCACAAAAGAACCGCAGGAAATCCCGGTTCTCGTCGAACCGACACCGCCCCCGGAAAAAGGAATTTCCCTGGCCGCGATCTTGATTTCTTATTAGCGGTACGCGCTCTTGGGAATATTGGAACAGGTGGTGGCTGCATTTTGATCTCCTGCGAGACACGCTTCGAACACCATCGTTCGTTCTGGTGTGTTCTTCAGCCCTTTGTTGTAATATAGCCGTCCAGGGTCTTATTTTGAATGTATTTCTGTAGCCTTCCATTGCAATCTGTTTTTTTAACCCTTGGTTGTAACGTATTTACTTAGACTTTTATTTAGATCAATGAATGTTATGCGCTAAGTATCGATGAAGATTTATAAAAAACTTTTCCAGGAAATTGACCTTGACCTTGTACCTGCAAGAATTTTGGAACACTACTTTCAGGCAATGTTCCGACCAACTCCGATAAAGTGAACTGAAAAATGTTTTCGCATTAACAGTGGTCGTCTTTACTGGACGAGCATTACATGATACACCACTTCCTCTTTGTCACCAATTTGTACGTGCTCGCACAATATTTCTGTAAAGACATCGGCCGAGTCCAAGAAATCGCCGACGATCTCTGTGGAGTTAATAAGTGTCATTGTTGATCGACCGGTACAAATCGGCCGAAATTTACCTGTCGCGAGAAAATTACCGTTCGCCGCTTTCAAAACGAGTTGCGACCACAGGTGTCCGTCGCTCTTTTTTTTATTCCGTGAACGATCTGCATTCTTGGTTAAACATTGCAAGTCGACAGCCGCGGAGAAGGATACAAGGTGGCAAATGAGTGTCGGCTGTATTTTCAGCGCGCGATAATATCGACGTGAGCTTTCTACTAAATGCGCAGGATGTTGCCGAATGTGTAGAACCGTTCCTCGATTCTATAATTACTTCATTAACGGGGCGATAAAAGTTTATTAAGACAGCTGCTCTCTCTCCGCGAGCGAAGATATGATGTATACCTTGCGCGCACGTTGCGCCGCTCTCATTACCTGGTATTAATTATGCCAGCGCGGTGCGTTTCGAAGGAACCGCCCTCCGACGAGACTTTAATCGCTCAATACGAAGAAATTAAATGTCTTTTTTTCCCTCCCGTATGGAAACCGCGAACAACTATACGGAGAGCGTGTTCCGTGGCATGATTATACACAAGTTAACACATTTCTTCCTCGACCGAGTTAACACGAACAAAGAAACCCGCATACGAAGCACCGCGTTTAAAGTTCGCCTCGTAAAAGCCATCATTAAATTCAAATTCAAATTTATTTTTACTATCCACGCTAATTCCAGCCGTACGAAGATGATCGTACGGAATCGTTGACCGGTCACGAATATATTATATCTGGAACATTGTAACGTGTACGTCGGGTAATCGCGCGTGCAATGATTAAAGTACAACATCGTTGTTTATCCTGCCGAACGGTGTTCGCTCAATTTTTACAAATTGGTCGTCGCGGCGCGGTGTTCTCATCGGAGCCTTCAGTCTTGGTCGACTCCTGTTTTGTTTATTATCGGGATGTCCGTCGATGACTCGGTGGAACCGGTTCTGTCAACTAATTTGCTGCTCCATCGGCCAGTTTGTCCGCCGTTTCGTTTTCTACTCCCACGTTCCATTCCATTAGTATTTTACAAGATCTAAAGGACTTTCATAGGCCGTAAATTCGCGGAAAGATCCGGAATCTAGCGATAACGGCCAGGCCCGTCGTCGGAGCGACTACGGACCCGTGGAAACTCGCATGGCGGCGGATAAATAAATGGATGAGAGAACGGTAGCTCGGCGAACAACCGATTCCGCCGCGTTTCCGCGTCCGACCAAACGTTTTATTGCCGACGGCTTGCGAATTCACACGCGGGTCTCTAGAGAGAGAAGTCCTCCAAGTCGATGGACGGAGTCACGCGATTCCTTCGAACTCTTCGCGGATAATTAAATCTGTCAGATAATTAACAGCCTCTGGCCCCGGTCAGAGCTGTTCCAACAGCCGATGAAAATTTATAAGAGGTAATTCCAACATCGCGGATTCTTGAAATCCCACCGTGATGACTCCCGGAATTGCAGCTCGCGCGTATTATGGCTCGTTGACCCGTCATCGATGATCCGTACGTATCAATTACCCGCACAAACACAGAATCTTTCAGAAAGTCTTCTTTACTCGCTCGAGCTGCGAGAACGGAGGTGTCTCAACCTTTACGCTAAGTTATTCCTTATTGTACTTCTCGAGTCGGTGAGGAGAAAAGTGGATTTTTAATCGTTTGTGGCAACGCAGACCGGAAACTAAACGAACAATTATCATTTAGTATTATTATAATGAACGAATTATTATAATACTGTTATAATTGTTAAATAATATATGGGTGACAGGATTTGCAAAGGGGTGAAATTCTATACTTAATAAAATTTAATACATTTCAAAGATCTGTAAAATTTACGTCAAGTAACGTAATGTAAGCCTAAGGCTTGAAATGCTCGAGTTAAAAATACGATAGAAGTATGAAAAAATAGGTTAAAATTGTTCAGAGCAGTTTTCTGGAAAAGCAGGTGTTCCACGTTTCAGCCGTAATATTATTTCGTCAGATTGAAAAGGATGTGAACAGCGCCGGGATGCCGCGCGGATCGGTCGCATTAAAATTTCAGCCGCGACTGCGGGAAGGTTAAACGGGATCGGGACTCACGTTTTTGCCGGATGAAAATGTGAAAGTGAGACGCTAGTAATCGACGAGGAGACAAGGGAAACTGACTCGCGCGACAACTGTTCTTATGACCGTCGAGAAATTCCCGTGTTCTCGAGCACAGCCGGTTCGCGCGATCTCGTGTTCCACGGAAAAGATGGCAGCGAGAAGGAACGTGCCGACGGCCATAAGCGATTCCGTGAATTCGCGGATCAATTAAAAGGAACGTCGTGCCACGTCTCGCTGACAGATCGACGGTTTTGCTAGCGGACGAGCACCTTTCTGGCACGCAGATCAATCGCACGTGCACGACTTTTTCTCGGACAGAGCCTGCGAACGTGTCTGCGTAAACACGCAGGAATTAATATGGCGCGGTTCTTGCTGGATGTCGCATCGACAGTACCGCGAACTACCGACCACTGTAATTTTACCGTTTTTACCGAGACCATCGCTGCTGCGAACTTGGAGCTGCCCTCGGATCTTGATATTTGAATAGGTGCACCTGGTACGTTCTTCTAGTTTGGCTTTATGGGGACGATTTTGCGTAGTTCAACCCTTTAGAGGATTTACCTTGTTCCCGAGACACTGAAGATTTTTTTACACGAGTAATACTGAGTCTGCATTGCTTGTAAATTGAGGTTGTTGTATATTTAAATGGTTCTACTTTGATTTTTTGTATGTGGAAGAGGTAAATGGCATTTCAGATCTGTTATTTCGAAGGGCTCGGTGGTTACAGTGTTCAATATGTAGCGCACCTTACGATTACGCAGAGAGTGTCTATTTTTGAAAATTAAAATAAAAATCTCCGACTAAGGGTGCAAGATCATCAAAAAATGAAAAATCCCAGTTACCCGACTTCGCGGACCGGTCCAAATCGCGTGAAAATCGGTCGTACTCCCGGCGAAGGGTAATACCGGCCAGTCCATCGATCACGGTTGCATCGAGAGGCGAGAGGTCCGAAGGGACCGGGCCGGAACCACCCTCGGACAGCCCTAAAAACGCTGTCAAACGGGCGCGGGGCTGGTCGAGTAACGGCGAAGAACGGCGAACCGATCGCCCAACCCCTCTATCGGACAGGTCTGGTTACTCGAAAACACGTCGCCGTGACACGAGGAGCGTCGATCCGAAAAAGGAGGACGAGCCGGTGACGCGACGAGAAACGGCGCGGCGGGGAGTCGTCGAGGAAGGACAAACCGTAAGATCACGGACCAGGCTGATCCAGCCGGAGGGCGCTTCCGATGGAACGCCTCGACCTACCGACCGAACCAGCCATCCCTTCATCCCCTGGTCGTTCCACCACCCTCCGGGGGTGGCTGTTGGCCGAGGATGCGCTGGGAAAGCTGGTAAGGTGCAAGGTACAATGCTTGGTGGGCACAGTGTGTCCGACGTTCCTCCGGGGAGCGATCAATGATAGGCCGGGGGTACGAGTCACGTGACCTGACCGCGGGGAGTTCGCGCAATGCATCACCAACCAACCACCCGGGCAGGGTGGCCTCTGCGGGGGTGGTTGGAGGAGGAGGAGGGTGCCTCCACCTTCTTGCTAGGCCCCCATCCGAGGATCCTGCCACCCCCGCGACACCCCGCAACACCACCGTAACCAGCCGTCCCGCATCCTGCCACCCCACCAACGCCTCCCAGCCACCCTCGTTCACCAGATCTCGTCCACCACCATTCGCGACCACCACCACCACCGAACCTCCCCCCTGTCACACCACCACCGACGCACACCGTTACCGTCGTCCTCGTCGTCCTCCTCGTCGTCGTCGTTACCATCTCGACGTCTCTGTACTCTCCACGGCGCAGACACGCCGAGAGTACTAAACGGGGTTGTTGCTACGTTGCTCTTGGCGACCAGCAAGTGTCGTCCTCGTCGTCGACGTTGTCGCCGTCTTTGAGGAGACACCACCCCTACGTCACCACTCACCCCCTCGAGCACCAACTCCGAGCTGCCTTTTATTTATCGCGCACTCTGATTGATCCTCCGAACACTCGCTTATTTATCGCGCCGACCACCCGCGTTATTGGATTTCATTGCCCGGGCGGAATTTGCTCGACGGTGTTCCACCTGATTCTTGTTACGTGCCGCAGATTTTTGGAACGTCGCAGTTTACCAGAATACAATCGAATTGAATTTAGCGGCTGTTTAAAGTAACTTATTTGACAAGCCAACGATTCTTTTAGGGGATGAAGTTTTTTTAAAAAAATACGATGGTTTCAAAAATGGCGGTCCCCAAGCGTTTCTTTCATTTCCTTCTGGCTGTGGGAAGACAGAGAGCTGCTCTCGGAGAAAAAATATTCATAATGGTATTTAAATTCCGCGGTCAGTCCTAGTTACATCGTTATATGACAGAAGGGTAGGCGTCCGCCACGCATTCGTATGAAAATATACGATAACCCCGTGGCCCCTGGGAAATCATGGCATCCGTTACTCGTTTCCAGGCGACTCGGAAGGAGACGAGAAAAATTCAATGCATCTGTCAGCGGCTACGCGGCCGACGTTCTGGTCTGCTAACGCGACGATAATGATGACGGCTTAAACTAAATCTTGTTGGCATTTCTTTCGTTTACGGTTAGGAAAACAGTAATTCGTAAGTGAACATTCCTTACGCATTTTTATTCTGAATTCTTGCGTCTGATGCGAGTTAGCCTGTATTTAATCGGGTGTGATCCGGTACGAAGGTAACTCAGTCTCAACCGAAGTGTCCATAATGTCGCGCATCATCGTTCGATCGTCCGGGAAGTAACTGCGAACGATTAAAATGGCGAATATATTTCTTCGCGTCGCACGGCAGTTAAAATCCCGCTTGGGCCCGTTCGATCCGATCGAACTTAATTCTCTTTGAAATTGAATCGCCTCAGCCCCGGGCAGATTTCGATTCGTTAAACTCGCATAAGTTCCCGGGCGTGATCGCGTGATTCGCGCGGGAGCGTGAAACCGTGCGAACAGATGGGAATTGTGGGCGTCGTAACTAATGCGATTTTATTTAAACGGCACCGTGTAAAAGGCGCGGCCCTGGGTAGCTGTGTTCTCGCGCCGGCACATCTACATTCCACGCGACTTTCAACCCTTAACGTCGCTGTTATATTGCCTCGAGAACCGTCTGTTTGCATACTAAAAAGGTTTAAAACTCCCGGGACAGAAATAATATTCACACGGTTACGAGCGACGCCTATGGCATCCCTGATCGTTCCAAGCTGACGTACCCAATGGCTGCGCGACCGTTTAAATATACAACTCGTGCACCGGTACACCGATAACCGCGTCTGGTCATACATTTTTTAACAGACGCAAGATTTGCTTTGAAATTTGCCATAACGTCGCTGTTTCGAAACGGCTGGCGAAAGGCGAACGGGAAGGAGCTGATACCACTCCGTATTATTTAACCGTTCCGCCATGGAGCTGTGTTATGCTAATCGAAACTTTCTCGCGATTCGAGCGCCGCTTGCTGTTGCCTCTTAATACTATATGAGACCGTGGATTTTTAGTCGAGTTGTATCGGATTAATATACGACGAACTGTAGATAAACACTTGAATATCATTCGACGTATAAAGGGCAGATTTACGTAAATGTACCTGTCGCCACGATTTTCAAAATCGTGCCAGAATTCCCTTAAAGGAATAGCTAGTACCATTGCTAGCGAATTAAAAAGTTTTGGAACAACTTTTAAAAGGAGCAGAAAAGAAATGTGAAGACTCTCCGAAGCTCTTCGAAAATCTATAGGTACTTTTTATCGTATAATTCCATTATCCCAACTAATTTTCCACGAAAGTCGACGCTAATACTTTCCCGTAGAAACAAACTCGAAACCGTTAACATGACCGGCGGCCATCAGCGGGTCTAGGTGGGCATGTTCGCCTATCACCGGCTAAATCCATTAGCCTGGCTTCTCGTTCGAACCACTTAATTTTTTTTAAAAATCAGATTAAACATCGGCTGGGAGCATTTAACCGCCGTCGATAGCGCATGCAGTCGTGTTCGTCATAAATGCATAAAATCCGAAGTCTATTAATCAGCAACGTGTTAAAACAAAATATTACCGAGGTTCGCTATATCTCGGCGCATTTCCACAGGGGGACAGTTACGTGGCATGCAGAGGTCCTCGCCCCCTGGAAGGGGGCCCAGCTATCTCGATTCATTACACCGTGTTTAGATAATTAATAAAGCAAGGTCTACGTAAATAACGCGGCTGGGTATCGTCGGATCGCTAGCCGTGGTTCGTAGTAATTTCGCCCGGTGCCGTTTCCTTTCCCCCTTTATCGTCGCGCAAGGGGCGGCAGCGAGTCGCGGCGGGTCGTGGCGAGTCGTGGCCGAGAGTCGTGTTACGTGTTTCATTCGCAATCAGCGGCGGTAGCCAGTGGCCCGAACGGTGTCGTTCATGGCGGAGCGTAAGTGGTGGCAGTAACCTGAAAGTTATCGCGCGGCCAACAGGGTCGTAACGAGCACACCGCGTAGAATGCAGGTTACCGGTCGAAGGGACGGCATTCTGCCGCGCTGTTATGGCCACTAAGGCTTGTTTACACTGACGTTCTGTCCGCCGTGATAATACCGGCGAGCCGGTTGCGATCGCGAGACCGGATACTCGGCCCCTACAGATTCCCCACCCCTCGCCTTCTACCGCACTTATTCCGCTCCTTGCCGACGTTTTTTTCACAATTTTCGCGACCATCGCCGATCAACAGGTGCAATTTAACACGTTGATTGCCGCCTCGATCCGCGTATATGGCAGACGCCGCTCTTTGTCCACGAGCTCGCCCTTTAAGGCCTGAATTATGCCAACAGCAATTTTTAACGATACTCCGGAGCCGCTCCCGACGATCCGTGCTTTCGCCACCCGGCTCGCGTTGGGACTTGTTCGTAAAGATTCGCTCTCGTCGAACATTTCCAGTTTGTTCAACGTGTGTTTATTAATTTCTTCACATTTGTTAACCTATTCTTTTGAGATTGGATGGCGTTACTTCAATTTGTTATAATTTAACCTTATTTTAAATAATAAAATCGTGATATATATTATTTTTTAAAAGTAATACTTTAGCGCAATCTAGCACGACTCAGCACAATAGAGAGAACTGATAAAAATTAAAACTGCTACTGAAAAAATCGTTTTTCTCAATATTTTGTCGGATAATATTTTTATATTATAGTTCTAATGTTTGAACACAATGTAGCAGAATTATTTAATTCAACAAGTGAGGGCCTAACTTCTAGTAGGCCGGGTCTTCCACATATATCGAGGCATTACTGTAGTAGATTCTAGCGTGGTAGGTCCGAAAAGAGTATCACGGAATAATGTTTGAATCGCATTCCCACGTTTCAGGTTCGAGTCCCTGAGACCTGTGATGGATGAACGCAGCAATATCTAACGAAGTCAGCGTGCTAACCAAGTTGGAGGCATAGTAGCAGCAGGGAGACACGCGGGCGGATTATGGACGGTTGCGGACCGTGGTCCGCGTGCGGTCTCCACGAGCGAGGTTTAGGCGCGTGCGAGCCGGATTTATAGCCCCCATTATGACGTTGACGTATCGCCTTCGTGAGGGTCCTAAACCAAACCCAAGGCGGATCTAAGCTCCGTGTATCTAAGCCGAGAGCTAGCCACAGGTTACCGCAACCCGGACGAGAATATTTGAGACTGATCCACCGTGGACCACCCGTGTCCGATAAATGTCCCGTCGGATGTCAACCATTCTTACCATATTAGGAAATTCAAAATTATATAGTAGAACCTCGTTGGAATCATCGATTTTCGATAAACGTAAAGAAACGTATGTATCTTAACAAAAATATAATAAAAACCTATGCAAAAAGCTCGAAGTTAGTCTGTTCGAAGCCTAACCCTGAAGACTCCCACAAAACCAAATTGATCTGACAAACGAAGCTAGTGTTAATTCTTTCAAACCTTTCAGAAGATTTTAATAATATAAATATACTATAAAAATTTGACTTTGAAAGAAGGATCTTCATATACATATAGGTTTGATATAAGCTTTACACACCCTGTACCTCCCTCGAATCGAAAACTATAGTCGAGATGTAAGTTAGTTGTTGGCCGACCCTCGTACGCTTTATATTCCACAACTGTCACCGTGTCCCCGCTCCTCATCGAAGAAATCGCTGAAAAGGTCTCGACAGCGTCCGCGAGATCCGTCCATCACGTCGGACAGTAGCCAATCACCTTCCCCGGCATATGTATATTTGGCCAATTCCTTCGGGAACAGACACCGGGACAGACCAGGATCCCGTGGATCCCGGTTGTCCATTAACTCTCTGCCCTTTAATGCATCGCGCAGACTGGCGGCAGGCTCCGCGGTGTTTTGACACTCGCCGATGCGTGACGCTGGCCACTATACGTCGCCTGATCCATTTTGCACCGCGATTTATTCGCGTCAACCCCTCGAGCGTCCCCGTACGGTGCCGCCCCCGCGAGGATCGTCGTTGGTCTCCTCGTATTTCATCGAGGGAACGAGCAGAGGGAGAAAGAGAGAGTGAGAGAGAAGAGAAGGGGATGGAAGGAGAGAAAGAAAGAGAGAAAAGTCGTCATCCAACGGTTCCGGAAGTGGACGAAGTGCTGCAATTCCGCAAGATGTGTGGCTCGGTCCGGAAACGGGTTGCTCGAGGGTATAAATTGAATCGGGGCCGCGCGCATCCGACGCGTAAAAGCGACTTCGCACGCCCTTTAAATTCCCGATGCGCGATTCTTTCCGTCCTGTTCGCTAGACAGCCATTACGGCCCGGAAAACGCCAATAATTCTCGCTGCCAACGCGAACTTACCTTCGTCCGACCGATCCCCCGGGGATCCTGCGGCTTCTAATTTGATAATGTCAATCGATCGGCTCTGGGAACGTTTCGTACCCCTCCTGACCAGAATTGCTCCCTATCATGTGACCCCTAGTTTTATATTTCTTCCGAAAATCTGATTCCAAACTGAAATTCATTGAAATTATTACAATACAAAATTAGCAACTCTTCGGACCACCTTGAGCCGATGAGTTTAATTTGAGAAGCATTACAGACCCGATATCATACATGAGACGATCTATTAGACACGTACACGGGGAGGAATAATAGTAGTTGAACGAAGGGTGGCGACCATAAGCCAGCGATATTGAAGGCTCGAGAACTGTATCTATTTTATCCGACGGGCTCGAAACACGCGGAAACTGGATACGACGTATGCTAGTTCGAGATCCTGGCAAACTCTCCCGAGGGGAAAGCCGAGGATATTGAATATCAGATCGCGTGTCCCCGGCGTGTTTATTCGCGCGGCGGCGAACCCGCGCCGCACAGGAAACAAAATCCTGTGCCCGAAGGGTAGTACACGATCGCGCTGAGGAAAGTCTTTTATCGTGGGCCAAACGTGATTGAAAATAGGCGTGGAAAGTCGCTGCACGTTTTAGCACCCCTCGCAAACAAGGGATCACCGATACACTGCTACATCCCCGCGTCCGTCTATGATCGACCCGTTCTACTAGTTCGCAGACAAATTATGCTACTTTGTTTTGCGCAGAAGGACCAACTTCTATATTCGAACGTAACAATTTTTCTCGTGACATAAAAATCCTTCCTATAGTTAATTCGCGTAGGGGTTGAGCCAATTCATAAAGGTTTGGACACTAGATTCAAAAGTTGATGTCTAGAGAAACGCGTTTAAAGTTCTTCCAATATAACGTTCCGAGATACTAACAGAGGGGTATTCTGCAAATCCGGGACTGAATATTAACATCTATGATACACGAGACTCCGTAAAAGAAAGAAGAAAAAGAATTTTGTAGACGCGAAAGCGATGGAACATACGCGACAGGACTCGCGCAACAACGAAACAGATACTGTGGAGAACTGTTCGAGGAAAAGACTGTAGACTATCCGGAAGTAGTTGGAGCGTATGTGATCGACCGTTTCCCAGGGAATCCGGGTCTGTACGGTCAGAAGATCGTAGGTAGCTTTACATCGGCGCGTGTAGCTACGGCGAACGCCGCCACCGGGAGACAAATGGCGGCGGTTATCTCGGTAGTGGTAGCTCGGGGTGGTTCGAAGGGGGCTGGCAGGGGGGTTGGAGAAAGATAAAGAGAAATACCGGGGAGAAGACTGAAATCGGTGGAACGGCGGCTGTGGGGGAGGAACGGATGGAAAAGAGGGCGGGTACACGGCGGATGCACGGACCGGAGTCGAGTAAGGAAGATGGGATGAAAACATCGATTGCAGGGGCTTGTAACACCGCGGTACGAACAGAGGGATCAGGCCGAGCGATAAACCAAGCGGCCTGGAAAATGCCGGATCAACGGCGCGATGTTTCAGCAAAAACTGTCTGGAATCGGTACAGTCGAAGCTGGAGGCTCGAGGCTCGAGGAGGCCGAGGAAAAACTGGAGGGTGGCCGCAACGGGTCCGAGAAAGAACAGAGAGTTATACTGCTCGTTTCTACCTACGATCCCCTCTACCACGTGCCATGGTAGCAGCACACGGATATATGTGTATGTATGGACGCGTATATACCATAGCTATCGCGTTATATGCGACATTATATCGTTCAACCCCCTCAGACTTCCAACCACCTACCGCCCCCACCATCGCCGGCCACGAATCCCAACGGATTTATGAGGAAAGTAATACGAATTAAACTGACGTCTGTCCCTGTTCCATCTGTGTATATACGGGGTGGCCCGCGAATCACGACAGCAGCCAGAAGAGAAATCAATTAGACCCCCGGATCGCTACTGCGGGTCCGCGAGAAGAGTTTTGCCGTATATCTTGTTTCAAGGGAGTTTTAAACTTTGAAATGATCAATTTTAAGCATCTTCCTTCCACAAGTTTTTTCTTAAATCGTACAATTAATTTAGTTGTCTGGTAAATGTACCTTGTTTCAGCTCCGGCGCAATAATTAACCATCCTGAAAATAAAACGATATACCCGAGACGAGATCAGATTATTACAGTGGAGGGGATATCTCTTTACGTTTATCGTGTACTGCCTTGTTGCATTTATAGAGGGTTTACTGTAATCCGCGAACTATCGGTAACATTGGGTGCGACACCAAAATGGTACGCAGCGGCAAAACGCACAAGCTCGTGGACACATGTTATCGACAGAAGAGAAAACATCAAAAAACTTGTGCTGCCATCACCGACGAGATACTTTAACTTGAATACGTTCAGCACCGACGACACCGACTCGGCGAAACTTTTAGCGATGTTGGCATTTTAACACTGAATGGCATATTATCGACAGTTCCTGCAGGTCGAAGGTGTTGTCGCCATCTGTGACATTGAGCTAGAGAAACGCAAGAGATCGTACATTTACCACGTGTCGCTTACAAGTTTGTCTACAAGTTTGAACGTTTGACCGCTACGGGAAATGACGTCATTTATATTTCCGAAATTGCGGCAGATTCAAATTTCATGTCCTGAGCACGTATTTCGTATCGCTATAAGCACAGCATCTTACGGCAAACCGGCAAGAATTGTTCGTATAAGCTTTAATAATGTTCTAGACTATATGATTACTACTCTTTTTTATTAATTGACAATGTAAATTTTTTGCGTAGTAGACAAGTACAGTTGTAAGCTGTCAGTTACTTGAAAATTTATTAAAAAAGAAAAAATGTCAACCCTAATTTAACTTTTCAGATTGCAAATTCGTTGTAAAAGGGTTTAGAAAGGACATAAGGGATCGGGGAAAGAGACAAGACGGGTGAAACTGCGACAGAAAGACGATGCTACGTGAAAGTGCTTTATTCCTTTCGGAGATCGTTCATCGCAGACATCGGCGTCGGGAATGCCGCTCTCATTTTTGTATTTTTTGTTCGTATGTATATATATATATATGTGTACATATATGTATAAATATACATACACGCGTATATGTAATGCATATGTGTACATATATACTATGTTCATGTACGTACGTATGTATGCGGTGTATACATACATATATACTCTAATAAGCGATCCTAATTATCGAGTAAATTACCGTCTGATATTAAAAAATACGCATGTATATGTACATGTACAATTACAACACACGCCAGGACGGCAGGAATCCTGGTCCAGTGAGACCTTAATAATGATTTCTTCATTTGTTTATCATTTTTTCCTCTCTTATCTCTCGTTATCTTTTTTTTATTATTTCTTCTTATTTCTCTT
Source organism: Lasioglossum villosulum (assembly GCA_963971365.1). Lineage (NCBI taxonomy): Eukaryota > Metazoa > Arthropoda > Insecta > Hymenoptera > Halictidae > Lasioglossum > Lasioglossum villosulum. The sequence goes on along the minus strand of OZ020502.1, from coordinate 33,185,771 downwards.
ATCTTCTCTTGTTTTTAAACGAAGGTTGAATGTACAGTATACACATTTACACTTATCGTTTCAGCAACAACAATTTTATTGTACGTAGATTGCAAAAATTAAATAAATAATGACAGTGGTACATCGCGTATTGGACGGAAAGGCCCAAAACACTGCGCAGAGGTGTGAGAGGAAATTATAGGTTTAAATTCGGTCGAGGTGCGATTGCTTCTTCGTTCTCTCTTCCTCTTTCTCTCTCTCTCACACACACTCTTTCTTCTTCAGTCATACCCAATCTCTCCCTCTCTCGCTCTCGTCCCCATTCTCTCGCGAAACATTCGCACGAATCCTTTCACGATTCTTCAAGCTTTCAAACTTCAACCCTTGCTTATCACACTCTCTCGCATCCTCTCCCTTATTCGCACTCGCAAACAGGCACTCTTCTTCACGTTTTTTTCACATTCTCTCCCACTCATTCGTCCCACAACACATACAATCTCTCTCTCTCTCTCCCTTTCTCTCTCTCGTTTTCTCAAGTAAAAGCGGTCTACGTTGCGAAAAACACAAACGGAGAGAGTCAAGTCTCGAGTATGAGAATATTCCACTGAAAAAGGTCGGAAACAGATCTTTCTCTTGTCGGTTTATAAAAAATCTATTTTTTCTTTTGAAGCACGCCCAGTAATTACCAGACGAACAGGCGTCGTTATACGGTTTCTCCGTTCTCCGTTTAAATACTCTCCGGTTTTTAATTCTTTCCTGGAAACTTCCTTTTTTTATTCATTCGAGATGCTCCTACGTAGTAATAATGGTTTGGTTTCTTTTTCGGTATGCCTGTGTTCCTGTGTCCATGTGTATTCTGTGTCTCTCTCTCATACTTTCAGTGTCCGTGTATGTGTATATGTCCGTGTGTGTTTTGTGTACGCGTGTACGTGTATGTGGTTTTTTCATCTTGCTCTTTTTTCATTATATTACAATAATTAACATCGTCACATACAGACTTATACACTAACGATATGACTACAGCTCCAAACCAGCAGAGCGTTCATCGATGAAGAAGTGAGGATAATTATTTTACGCGCTTCTCTTTCTTACCCCCTCGACTCACTTTCACTCTCTCCCACTCTCTCCCTTCCTTTCTCGCACCCTTTCACTCTCTCCCTCTCGCTCACTCTTACTTTCAGTTTCGCCCCTTTCGCATCACGTTCCATCCCCTATTTTGTCGCATCCGGAGGGAAGCTTTCTTCTCCCTGTTCGTTTCTCCCGATTGATAATGTCGATATGCCAATTTATTTATAAAACGTTACAAAGGTATTCGTGAGCGCTGCCGTTATGCGTGGCGTTATCGATGTACATGTCCCGTGCTGCCTAATTGCTCCCTGGCGCTTTCCAACATTTCCCGTCATCCTCTTCGCTTCGTCCAACACCCTCCAACCCCTCTCGCAAACCTGGACTCGCTCGATTCGTCCGATATTTCTCGATAATCGAACCCGCCGCGATCTTAATTAGCGATACCAATTCGTATCGAGTAAGGCGTGCAAAGACCGCCGCGGTTCCGAACGCATCGAGCCCTCAGTCTCACCATTTTCCGGAGTTAGAATCACTATTCTTTTTATCAGGTGAAATTGAAAACATTAAAAACATCAGAAGAATTTAAAAACACTTCCTCATTATTTTCAACCTAAAGATCCGCTGTCTAAATACTTTTTCACGCGAAATAGAAGTTGTTCGAACGTTCCTTTTCTTCTCGAACAATCTTAACAAGTCGACAGTGTATCGACGCTCTTCAATTTTTTGATTCTCCAAAAATCATCAATTCGATAACAAGAAACAAGCTACGAACAATCGACTCTCTGCACTCGAAGCGATTTTTACTCCAGAATTTCGACATTTCCAATTACATATATGTTCTTATCAAATAGAGTCGGGTGTGCGCTCGTAACACACTTGAACGTTCGGCAATTTATTAAACCGAAAATTGACTACAATAAACAATATTGTATGTAGGATCCTGCAGTCAGAAAATTCGAAACTCGGACGAACGTCGATCATTTCCAGGCATGTCGAACGATACCGAGTTGGCGTGATCGATAGTCAATCGATCCCTTCGAAAGGGAGCGACGTGTCTACCATTCACGATTGTAACAATGTCCCCCGGGTTTTCCGTTTCGAACCCTCTCATATCCGACCTGCCTCCCTCCCTGCACGCTCTTTCTCGCACTCTATCTCTCTTGCATTCTCTCTCGCACTCTCGCATGCTTTTTTTCTAACATTCTCTCTCTCTCTCCCTCTCTCGCTCTTTCTTTCTATCTCTCTCTTTCTTGTCTCCTCTATCGTAAATCGGCGCGATTTCTGCGTCTCGTGTGTATATATGCGCGAACTGCCGACTCGATTGTACGAAGGCATCTTGTAGGGAACTATTGAGATATATAATATTAATTATGCGTACGCCTATATACCGTAGTTTCTCTCGCGACCATCTCCTTTTCCATCGTCTAGCTTTTCTGGCTCGCTCTCGGTTTCCGCGAACGATTTCTCGCCGGCGACTGATCCTCTCTCTCACTCACTCTCGTTCACTAACTCTCTCTCTCTCTCCCTCTCTCTCTCTCTCGCTCTCTCTTTCCGGTCTCTCTCAGCTTTTCTCGTTTTAAAGACTAGATTGCGGGGATTCCGGCACAAACAAGGAATGTCGTAGTACATTATATCAACATTTAATAAAATATCTGAAACATTAACAAATAGACTATATGAGTACTACATGACTGCCCTTAATAATGTTTTACAGCTAATCGATAAGTAGTAATCAGTTTTTCTCCGTTTCTTCGTTCGTCTCGTTATCGACTGATGGATCGTTTTTTTTTTTGAAGTGGGTAGTGAAATTCCGTGGTCATTCGACTCCGAGGGGCACTTACCCCCTTCACTCTCTCTCAACTCTTTTTCTCACTCTCTCTCTCCCTTTCTCGCTCCACCGTGGTGGTTTTTAATCGACGCCTGGCTATATCTTACACTCGCCTAAATATCCCGTCCGTTTGAGCAACGTTTGATAAACGATTCACGTCTCTCGGTGTCTCGGCTGTATACCTCGGATTTTCGATGAAGTTTGGTGTCTTTTTCAAAGCGTCTTGCGTCATCTGTTTCTCTCTCTCTCTTTATCTATCTCTGAGAATACCCACGGGGTCCCATCTCACCCTCACACTCACGTTCGCGTCGCCTGTTCTCCATCGTTCTCGCATTGTTCTCCGCTCTCTCGAGAAAACCCAATTTATTTCGGATCTCTTCTATTTTTTTTTTGCTGCGTTTTCTTCGTTACTTTCAGTGACAAACGGGCTCCCATCTACTTGCGCCGGAAGCTCGCGCGACCGACGAACCCTGCTCGTTCACGATTTAGATTGTAAGATTTTTAACAAGGTGATCGCGATCGAAATGTGTTTCGAAACGTTTTTGTCAAACATTTGTTGTTAACCGACAAATTGCAATGGGTATGAACGAGCCCGGGTCCGCCAGACGGGACAAGTCGTTTCCGCTTCGCACTATGTACTCCGTAATCGCTATAATAATGTATGTGTATGTATATAATATACTTTTTTTTTATTTTGTTATTCAAAATGTTATATCTCGCTTCGAGAAGGCGACGCGCGCCGCCCCGTTTATTTACTTTGTTTTTAATGCCTACAAATGCATCGTTTTATTTTATCTTTTTTTTATTTTTGTTCTCCGTTAATATCTCTTCTTCCGGCATGGTGGACATATGTAACGTAAATAGCCTAGATATCCTCGTACAAATAAGTTGATCGATATTAATCGTTGCCCTGAGTGCCTTGGTACCCGGCTTGCGAACGGAACTCGACTTCCGCGCCTCGATATATACATATATGGCGGCGGCCTCGTCGTTTAGGCCAATTCTTTATGCAATTTATTTTTTAGAGACTGCTTTAGCAAAATTAGTTTTCATTTTACGAAAGTAGATTAAGTAGTGCCGATTGTATCTATTTCTGACAAAAATGATTAGGTGGAAGTTGAAACAAAGATATTGTTATTTCATTGTTGTTGAAGTTAATAATGAATGAATGTAGCAGTATGTTTTATATGAATCAGTTTTTAACGTAATCGAGGCCTAATCATTGGCTATGGAAGTTGAAACAGTAAAACATTTGAAGGAATACCAAAATTTTGTTTTCCCAATTTGTTAGGATTAATTAAGTCGAATTAGTCTTTGTTCTGAAAGATTAGGTAGAATTTTGTTGGTTCGAACGACGGTGGCGCCGCCATATTCCCTAGATCATCGATCCCCGTGACTCTCCTGCTCCCGGTCGTCCTCGCATAATCGCGTGATCGCGAGCCTGCCTCACCCCTCCCCTGAAATCCTCCTTTAATTACAAAGTTCGTCCCCTCCCTTCAGAAGCAGCTAAAGGAAAAATTTCAAGCTTCGACTCGCGATCGGCCGGCGGTCTCGCGCGAGCAAGCGTACTCAGTCGTCGGCTTTCTCACAATCGCCTGAACAAAGCTCCCGAAATCGAATCAACGATCTCCCTCTTCCCATCGATTCTGGATCATCACCAACAACTTCATCAATTTTCGAACAGGATCAATTTTTTAGAAGCCAATTAATTTTTTTGAGCGCTCTCGAAGAGGAGGGGCAATTAATCGATTATAGCATTGATTTATCGATTCGATGATCGTCGGCTTTCGAAAAATCGTCTGATCGAAGCTCGCAAGACGACCTTCGAACCGATTTCTCTCTTTATCGAATCGTGTTCGATCGATTTCATAGCGATTCTTCTAGCTCCCGGGATAAAAATTTGTTTCCGGATCGACGGGAAGAGGATCGATCGATTCGAGGTTGGCCGCGCGATAAATTCTCTCTGTCTCTCTTAATCATCCGTTAAATCGTAAAAAGTGGCAGTCGAACGACAGCTCGTTACGAGCGAATCGGCGCGGAAACGACGAAAGGGTCTGCGCGGGAAATACAAACGGCGGGAAATGTAAATGCAAGGAGAAGCGACGAAATTTCTCTTTCTTTTCTTCATTTCTCTCTTTCATCTCTCTTTTTTTATCATTTTCTTAATTTTTTTTTCGTTTGGCGAAGCTTTGATCCACTCGCGCGAGGATCGCCGGAATCCGATCGCGATCCGCGTGTTGGAATCGGTGTTGCTTTCTCTCTCTGTGTGTGTATGTGTATTTTGATCCATCCGCGGTCGCAGCGCGACCTTTTACAAAAAACGCTTTGAATATAGAAATAGTGTGCTTACAAAACTCTCGCGTTTAGTCCCCAGGGGACGAAAAAAGAAAAAGACACGGTTTTTAAACTCTCTTCGCAGCTTTCGGTGTGTTTGTGTCCTGTATTATCTGCGTATGTATATGTATGTTGTGTGTATGTTTCTGTGTGTGTGTATGTTCGTGTTGGTGTAAGATACGCGTCGCGATTTTGGTTCGACGTTAGAAAAATTCTTTGTTTCTCTGGTTCGTTTAACAATACGTTTACGTTTAATAGAATCGCTCTGCACGGGCGAAAAATAGAGATTATTACGCGTTATTCTCTCTCTCTCTCGTTTGTCTCTTGTTTATATTTTTGTTTATCACTCTATGTCTTTCCATCCACCCCTCCACGCTCGTGTAGTTACGGTTTTGTGGTTCCTGTGTTTATCCCTTAATAATTAACACTTTAACTACCGAAAGCCTATCGGCAGGCCAATGACCCTGTTACGTTTGAAAGAATCTCTGAACAATTTTACTTTGCGCGATAGTCTCGAGAGAATTGACGCAGACGATTTGTCGGTTTACAAAATGGAAATGATTAATATCGAACGATTCGCGTGGAAATTCTCGGCGACGCGAAATTTGATTTTCGAGGAACTGTTTGTGGAACTGGCGGTAGATAAAGTGTTAAATGTATTTAATCTGCTTGTGTACGCGCGTGTTTCTGTGTATGCGTTTGTGTGTGTGTATGCGTGTGTTTCTGTCCGTTTGTTTGCGTGTGTCCTCGCTGTACATAATATTTTACGCGGTAAACTCGACGCATTTTTAATACTTTTTTGTATTTTTTGTTGCTTATTATCGTGTCCCACTCTGTAAGGCGATCGGCTTAGCTTCTCTTAAGTGCTTATAAACGTAATATATTTTTTTTGTTCATTATTATTCTTTTGTTTTTTGTTTGAATGCGGGCCAGGTGGCTCTTAGCGTAACCCGGGGCAACTCGGCAGGATGTTTATCTGAACTAGTACCGTTATGAGTATAGTAATTCATTATTTTATACATCGTACACGTTTCCTCCTCCTCCTTTCGCTTGCTTCTATCCATTCTTTTTTATTCTTCCCCCTTTTGTTCTCTTTTAAATATAATCCTGTAGTAATTCTTTTTTCTTTCTTTTGTTTAAAATGCGTACAAACGGAGATGCGGAATCATAATATGTATAACGTACCGAGGGAGACGTGGCGTTCATTACTTATCGATTATTATTATTATTATTAGTATTGGTATTATTACTCCATAATTAATTACACGTTAGTTATTACTATTGTTATTATTATTATTACATGTTATTACTAATGTTATTATTATTATTATTTTCCATTATTTATCATTATTATTAATCATGATTTCATTTTTGCTGAATCCCCCTCACTGCGCGCATAGGTATATTTTTATTCGGCTTTCGTCTAGTGTTTTTACGGTAGTTACTTACGGAATTATTATTATTATTTATTATTCATTACTCATAATTATTCATTATTATTTATTTCTCAATTATCCAGTAGTATTATTATTTTAGTTGTATCTCTGTCTCCTTGCGTCAGAAAAATTGTCGAGAGTGATTATGCCAAAAGCCAATACGATAAATTACATATCATTAATTGTTTAATCTCTTTTTTTGTTTGTTTGTCGTTCTTTAAATTACTTTAGTTGAAGCTTCACACAGCCAAAAAATGAAAAGCACTTAAAACAGTGCTCAACACTATATAAATGAGTTTCTCGATTAATTAATTAATTCGAGCGATTAATTAATTAATTAATAAAACGGATCCCGACCGACTTGAGTGGCAGAGGCGGCCGCCGCGTCGCAACGCACCCGCGTCTGTGACACACACACTCCTCTCGCGAAATTCTTCTCTTTTGCTCAGCTTTTTTCGTTTTACTCATTTCATTTGCACTCGGTGTCCTCGTGAACTTTTGCCGTTAGCTCACTAAATAGCGTAATCGAAAAATCGTTCATGTGTATGTGCCTGTTCTGTCTCTGTGTTACCTTGCGTTTGTGTATACGTCTCCAGTCACGTGACTGTCTCCTTGTTAGTGTTTCGTTTGTTGTAAACGTTAGTACTTCATACTCTCGTAATAAACGATCCCACTTAGTCTCCTCTTGTGTCGATCACGGCTGGCGCGTTCTCTTCGATCCACGACTTCCATCTGTACATATGTATTACATATATATACTGTTCACGTTTTAATTAACTCGTGTCGCGAATTCGTTTTTCATTATCGGGCGGGCGTGTGCGTTAAACGCGCCGGACGCGAAGCTCGTCGCGGAAATAGTAAGAATAGTATACGCCTAAAACGTTCGATCCGCGAATCCGGAAATCAGTGAAAATTCCCAATGATAACAAACGTTAACGTTTCTCGATTATTTTACGATTATTTCATTCAGTGGGTTGCTCGTTTTAGCGTTCGATCTCGCGCGCACCGTATATAGATTTATTTATAATATTTATAGATTTATATTTATATCTAAATATATCACTTGAAAGCGTGTTCCGCTCGATCTACGAGCAGTCGCACTCGCTTCTATTTATTCTCTTTTTGTTTTCCTCTTCATTTTGTTAATTCTCGCCCCCCCCCCTAATTAGAATACGCGCCGCTTGCGTTTCCGAACGGCGATCGCTCGGTCATCCCCCGCACAATCTTCTCGCATCGTTGCAATTTTTGCGAATTATATTGTTATTTTAATAATAACTAAATAGTCTCAGAAATCACAGATATAATATTCTGGATTTTGTAAAAAATTATTTCGTAATTCTTTCCAGTAGAATTTCACAATTTTCTTTTGCAATTTTCAAGACAGTTTTTAAACAAAATTAGATCCTGTGAATAGTTGAAAGTGTCTAGACTGATCCAGAACTGCTCTGACAATAGACAGTAGTCTCTTTGAAATGAGATATTGTAGCGAGGGATGGCGAGGGTGCCACACTAAACATAACTCCGGTACTCTGTCATGCTACTCTGCTCTAGTCTGTCCAGCCGATCACGAGATTCACACGTCGAACCACGGTCTTGCAAATTTATCACTTGAACCACACTCGAATTTTTGGTATATGTATTTACTTTCCCCTAAATCATTCTATATACTTAAAAAATTGCTTGGGCCCACTTGAACATTTACTGAGCAATTTATCGCCGATAATTCGCGAATGTATTTATTAGCAAACGATGAACCAAGTTAAATCATTCTTCAGAGAGCAGTGCTTAAATACCAAGCAGTTCAGAGCCGAGAATCAAGATTCTGACAGCTGGGTCAAAATTGTCTCGACAGGATGATTCTTTGCAGTATCCTCAAGTGCAAAGTGTAACTGTGTGGACTACAGTACAACCTCGATAGTATCAGCCGAGAGCTGACAACGAATTCCTCTATTCCTTCCGTGTTTCTCATTTAATTATTCACAAATCACGATTTTCCGTCACGCGTCAATGGAATGCAACGCTGCAGCTCTTGCTGCAACAATCGAGGCTGGTGCGAGTGTCTTATTCCCTGGACAAATCGTTTCCGATCGTTCTTGGTCAGTTTGGACCGCGTCCAGGCGTTGGTTCGCGAATTGTTAGCTGGTCAAGTGATTTGTCAGCCATCCACGTGATTTGTTAGCCAAACAAATTGGACAAATCGGTTCGAGCGTGGTCACCATGACACACGGAGTCTAGACAATGGTCGGACGTCGTGAATCTCGTCCCGGAAACTCGACGGTTCGCGTTCGTTCGCCCTCGAAGCCTGCTCGCGTGAATTTAGCGCTTGGATTGCGACAACGGATCGTTCGTTCTCTACTGGCGACAGCGGAATATAAGTACTCTAGCTTCGTAGCGGACTAGCTTCGTGTTTTTTGTTATTTTGTTATTCGTTCTCTATTTTACGTTAATTTTACTTTTTTGTTTTTGCGGCTAGTTACTCTGGAATGCATGCTCGACTCTTTCGCATCGATCTTCCCATATTCCATTCGCTCAGTTCGTCAACACTTTCTGTCCATCTATCCCTTTCTCACCCTCTCAAACCATCTCGCAACACAACCAACATCTTTCTCAGTCTTTCTCTCGCACGTTCACTCGCAACTGCGTGTTCTCCCTGTCGTTTCCTCCCGTTTTCCGACGACGTTCGACTCGAATCGCAACGAGAGCCTTGCGCGGAGTGGAGTCAGCGTTTCGTGGAAGCAATCTTTTGTCAATCACTCTTCTCGTCCCATCGTGTCTCTATCTTTCTCTTCTAGTCCTCTTCTGGGCACGTAGAAAACGTTCTCGCACGGTTCGGATTGGTGAACGCGGTTCTCGCACCTGCCGTCACTCGTTGTGCACGTCTAAAGTCGAAAACTAACACCGCTTCCCTCCGTAACGTCGCTCGTTATCATTCATCTCCATTGTCATCGAAACGTAGTTTGAGCTGCTCGACGATACGGAAGGAAAGTGCACACGAAGCATTGAAACAGGAACGCCGATTCCCTCCGTAGTGTCGCTCTTTGCCACGCCCATTGCCACGCCCCATCCCCACTATCTCCGATTACGATCGAATAAACAGTGCAACGATACTGAAAGGAAGACTCTACTCACAGAGAATTGAACGCGAATACAGTTTCCTTCCGTAGCATCGCTCATTGCCACGCCCCACCCCGAAGGGAGGTCTGCGTTTACAGATAATTGGAAGCAAACACTGCGCCCTCCCCGTAACATCATATTTAAAAACGTCACGCGAACAACGCGACGATACGGAGGGAAAGACCGTGCACTCCCGGAAAACTGTCGCTCCTTCAACGATTTTCGCTATTATTTCTCATAAATCCTGTTCTCTTGCATCGATCTAGAGACAGAAAATCTGTCCATCTCGAGTAGATGATTTCGATTTGCTCTACTTTACCAAGTACCCTTCGGAATACTACTTCAACGGTCTATCTCTGATAATCTTCCTTTAATCTCAAGATAAACAGAACGATTTTCACTCTGCTTTTTCGAGTATACTTCGCAGTCTCTCTCCAATAGTGTCTTCAATCTAGAGACGAGAGACCTCAAGATAAATAGAATCATTTCCACTCTACTTCTTCGAGCATTCCTCGGAACCTGAAGTGCGCGACAGTTATCCGAGCACTACCGTACGTTTCCGTGCGTCGTCCTCGACCCGATCGACATCGATCGGTGTCTCGCGGTTTGACGGAACGCAGAATGGAAGTTTGAGCTGTTTCGTCGCCGGAGATCGACTCGAAATATGCATATTTACAGTCGCCGTTGAGCGATTCGCGGATTCGTCCGGCCGTAGAGAAGAAAGATGAACGTAGTTCTCGCTGAGAGGCGATCACCAGGGATGATGGATCGTTGATCTATGGATTGGATCTCCGACGACGAGAGCTCGATCGAGGCCGAAGGACCTCTGTACTTTTCTTTTGCTGGCCGACGAAAGTCTGCCGATGGAAACCGAACGGATTGAGAACGCGTTGGCTTCGACGCACGCGCGTGTATGTTCTTTTCTTTGTATGTACCTGTTCACGTGTGTAGTTGTTTGTGTGTGTAGGTTTGTCTATTTGATGTCTGTGTCTGTGTTACGCGCGTGTGTGTGTAAGTGTGTATGTAATTTGCACATTCTACGTCGGAAAGACGGACGCTGGTCCGCCGTTTTGTTTCATCTCCTTCTTCTTCTTTTAAATATACAAAACCACCGTATTCCCCTTTCGAATCGAATTCTAGAAAGAAATCGGAATTTCGTCTCGACCTATTACTCGATAATTCCATGTAGCAATACCGTACTCGCTACCTAGCTACCTATCTACGGCTCTAGAATTTTTTACGTTTTTATTTTCCCTTTAATACCTCTAAAAACAGCTACGACCGTCTAACAGAGTAGAGTTCTTTTTTATTTCTCTCTTAATCATCGTATCTCTTCGGTCTCGATTTTGTCTGTTATCTAAATTAACGTTCACCGTGCAACGGCGTGTTTGTCTCTTCGTTTATTTATTTATTTATTTTTGTTAATACGTTTCTCTTCGTCGCTTTAGCCTCTGTAGTTTTAGTTTGTAGATTTTAGTACTTCGGTAGTTTAGTAATAATAGTTAGTAATAGCGGTAGTAACAGTAGTAGTAGTAGTAGTGGTAGTAGTAATAGTAGTAGTAGTAATAGTAGTAATAGTAGTAGTAGTCGTAGCGATAGTAGTAGTATCAGCAGCAGCAGCAATAGTAATAGTAGTAGACGTAGATAATAATAACAACGAAAGTAATGATCACGCACTACTGTCCGGTAGTGGCATTAATATACAATAGTAGTAGTAGAACAATAGTAGTAGTTTAGTAGTAGTAGTGAATGGTGGTTTCTTTTCGGTGGACAGGAGGTTCTTTTTTTTAGTCGTCGTTCCGTGTCGTGGAGATTCGATCGAGTGACGGTAGGAGTGTGTGACGTATCGGTGGTGATGATAGTATCTGCGGTAGCGGTAGTAGCGGTAGTAGTAACAGTAGTAGTAGCAGTAGCAGTAGCAGTATTTAGTGGTAATAGTAATAGTAGTAGTAGTGGTGGTAGTAGTAGTTGTAGTAGTAGTAATAGTAGTAGTAGTAAGTAGTAGTAGTAGTAACAGTAGGTTCTTTAGATTAATAGATCGTTTAACAGTAATCGCTAACTCGTTTTTAACAGTAATAAATTTCTCCTCCGCGAAAAATGCTTTTTCTCCCCCTTGTTATTTTTGCGTTTCTCTAGGCTGGTAGTTTGATGCGCTTTGTTTCAAACGTTTCCGCTTTTTTATTAGTTTCTCTTCGACTAACTAAAGTAGCGAGGCGAAAAGTTCAAGTACTCGTAATAAAGGCGCGCGCGAACAGAAATCTCTGTAGAATATTATTGTTTGTGTTAGCGGTCTCTCGCTCTTCTTGCGCCACACACATACACTCGCAATTCTTTCATCCTGAGTATCTCTTACAAACACGCGTTCGTTCCCTTCTACATTCTTTCTCGGACATTCTCCCTTTTAAAAACGCAACGCACGCGCAACCACTCTCTCCCTCATACACCCTCTCAAACGTACACTCTTTTTCTCTCTGCTCATTCGCTCGTCCTTTCACTCCTCTCTGACTCGGCACAATATCAAAGTTTCGCTTGCAGCCCTTGCTCGTTTCGTCTAATAAAAGGTAGATGAGATATCCCTCGGTAAAACTCGCGTCTAAGACCTAATAAATTGAATAATGGAATCGCTTTTTTTTCGTTAGCTTGCTCTCGTCTCGTTCGCTTTCGTCGTCGTTTCGTTTATTCAGTTTTTGTTGTTGTTGTTATTGTTGTTGTTGTGTTCCGCTGGATCGCGCGTTACAATTTACAATGTAATAATCGTATTATCTACAACACGTTTTTCGTCGCGTCTTCCACACTCGAAACACGTCGGACTCCCTTCTTCATCGTAGTCGGTTCTCCGTTTTAAGGGATGCGTGTGCGGGTCGCGCGTTCCGATTTCGCGAACGGAAACGTCGTGGAGAAAAAAGAAACGAGAGAAAAAAAACAAAAATAAAGATAAAATACAAAGAAAAGGAAATAGAGAGAAAAATCCGAGGCGACGGGTCCGCGTCGAACGAGCATAATCGACCGGCGGCGGACCGGTGTGTACAAAACGCTGTCCCCGCGTCTCCGTTTCGAGGGATAAAAATCTGTTCCCCCTTTTAATTCCCCCTTCGTTTTCGCGACGATCGGAGGCTCGCGCGTCTCGAGAACCAAACCGGGAAAAACCGATTTCCCAGCGTTTGGTCGCGCGAGAGAATAGTCGTACGATTTCGACAAATGGGGGATCTCCGAAAGCCGATCGTCGCGAAAAATCGGAGACTAAGAGTCGGACGCGGATGAGCAGCGGGGAAAAATCCGCTCGATCGCAGACCCGTCTTCTGGATCGATCTAGCGCATCGTAAACGCGATGCTGGCTCCTTTCTCGATATACTCGTCCCTATTCGCCCACTTGACTCGTGTACTTTTTGGTGTGAGTTTTTGCGTTTACTGAGAACGGTGAAATGGCAGTCTTGGCGATTTGTTTGTTTTTATTTTATTTTTTTTTGGTGATGCGCTTATCTCCGTCCGGGAAAAAGAGGCGGATCGTCGAGACGACGTCGAACTGACAGGGAAACCGCGGTCACGTTCCTGATCCCGGACACCTGCCAATCCCTTTCCCCACGAACTCGAGACGCGACTAGTTCTTCTTTTTCTTCATCCTCTTCGTCCTCTTCTTCGTATCGCAATCGCTTCTCTCTCTCCCTCTCCCCCTGCGTAACCGATCTCTCTCTCTCTCTCTCTTTCCCATGATTTCACCGACGGAAATCAAACCGAGGCAATTTCGAAATTGAACTGGTCTGCGATCGTTTCACTGTCTCGAACTCCATCGGGACCTGCTTTGCAGGCCGCGGAAGATTCAACGCGAACTGCTAATAATCCTTTGTGACGTCGAGTCTGACCCGTGACCCCAGAATTTATTGAACACTACGTTGTTCATCTCTGCGAACCCCTTGCATTGCTATCTCGAGTCTTTGTGACGAAGATTTCGAACCGTAATCTGTCGACCCTTAATATTGTAGGTGTTCTTTTACGAGGAGAAGAAATGATTGAAAATATTTCTGAATTCATTGACTCTGACTTCTTTCACTGAATCGCTTTATTCTAAAATTAAACGTGAGCGTCTTTGTCGTCGTTACAGTCTTCTATCAATATCTGATTTATAACAATATCAAATTTCAATCATTGTGGACATGAAAACAATTGTACACGAAGGGGTGGAACATCAGAGTACATATAACCATAGGTATACGATAATCAAAAATTGTCTTTTTGTTCCGACATTATTGAAGAGAGACAAGAATACAAATCGAGAAAAATCATACAGGAGAGAAAAGATCCACTTATTGTGTGCACAAAGGAAACGATGAATTGCAAGGGGTTGATCAGCGGATGCGGATCCAAAAGGTCCGCGAAGTTGAAAGAAGCGTGTCTCGCGAGAGGGAGAGAGAAAACCGTGCGATCGCGTCGACGTATGCTTCCCCAGCCGAAAAATAGCGGCGCATAGAGTTCCGATCGAACGCGCGGATCGGTGGCACAAGAACGAAACCTCTCCTCGTCCGTTTGAACACAAGAACCGAACAGAATTTCGTCAAGCTAACTCTCTCCTCGAATTAGCAAACTGCGAATGCCTGTATTGTGATACTGCTCTCGCTACTACTCGACTCCCTCAGCTGTCTCGAGAATAATCCTGATTCGATGAGTCTCGCGCGCGCAACAAGGACCGGAAGCAGTTTCGATTCATTTAATTTTTTCGCCCGTTTCGAGGGCGTGAACACGGTTTTAGCACGGTATGCGCACGGTTTACAAGATTTACACGGGCCATCGGCAGACACCTTTTCTATCGATCGTGATCCTCCAGCCCCGCTTCGACTCCTCGATCGCTCGCAAACGTTCTCGCGCTGCTCCGCAGCCGATCTCCTCAAACGATTTCTGTAGATCTCTTTACGCGACGAGATACCGAGATCGTCCGTTCATTTTCTCCAGGAAATCGGCTGTCGCTTCCGGAGCAAGGAGATCGATGGATCCCGCCTCGATCGTGCACAACGAGTGGATCTCGACACTCATACACACACGCACACGCACACACACACGCACATACACATGTGGGACGAGCACTCGTCGAATTTTCGAGGGTTTTCAAGAAGTTCGTGCTTGTTTCACGGAGGTCCGGGTGCACGATCGAGGATCTACGGCGTGGATCGTCGTTCCTCGCGGTTTCGCACGAGTGTGTCCGTGTGCGTATGTGTGCGTGCGTGGACGCGGAGGTTCCGAGAGACGAAATAATATAATCGCGTTCGAGTCGACGGCTGTGTGACAGTTATCGAAGAGAGAACAGTCTCTGCGAGGCGCACGAGTTGTCCGACGCACTGTCCTCTTTCTTTCCACTGCGACTACTGTTTCCTTCTCTCTTTCTCTCTCTCTCTCGCTCGCACATTCGCTCTCTTTTTCTCTCTTTCTCTCTCTCTCGTGCTCTCGTGCTCTCTTTCTCTCCTTCTCTCGCTCTCGATCGTGGCGGCTTCGTCCGTGTCACGCGCGAAACGCTGTCGATATAGAATTATCCGAACGAACGTCTTCTTTCTCTCCTCGTTTTTGTTTTTATCTCCTGTCGACGACGTACACCGTCCGCCCACGTGTACTTCGTTTCTTTTAATTACATCGATAAGAATTAATTAGCTGGTACGATTTTCCCCTGGTTTTTCTTTTCGCCGCTGGCCGGCTACCCCTGTTTTTAATTGGTTTAGCTCTCTCTCTCTCTCCTCTTTGCTCGTGTCGACCACGTGTCTCGGCCCCCGACTTACGCGAATCACATTACAGATATTCCTCTGAGAGCTTTGCTTCGGGGCCTCGTGTGTTTGTATAATATACTCCCTTTCTGTGATCGTGTATGTGTGTTAGTGTTACTGTACATGTGTGTCAGTGTGTGTATGTTTGCGGTGGGGGATTCGACGACGTACGTTCGTTATTATTATTATTGTTATTCTTACAACTCGTCCCACTTTCGCTTGAACTCTCGGTTTCTCTCGCGAAGCCGCTGCGATTCAACACACACCTCTACATTATCTCTGCCCTCTTCGCTCTTTCTCTCTCTCTCTCTCTCTCTCTCGTTTTTTTCGTTATATCTCGCTCTATCTCTCTCGTATTTTTTTATAATCGTTTATTTGTTACTTTTTTTTCTTTCTTTATTTATTTGTTAGCATTTGTAGTGAACACTGGAGTCGGTGGTGTGGGGGTTGAGAGAGCGGGAGATGAACCGTCCCCCGCCCCCCGCGCCCCCCGTTATTAGCACGTAGGTCCCTACGTGGGGTGCGTGTGTACCGTAAACACCTCTCCGAAGCGGCTGTCTTCGTTCTCTTCCCAGTTTCCTCTTCTTTCAGCGTAATCGCCTCTGTTCCGAGCTTCTCGAAGCTTGTCAAGCGTCATCCGCGACGCTCTTTTCTTCTTCTTCTTTCTCGTTCAACATCTTCTTCGGTTTCTGTTCGTTCTTGGCGTCGCGTGCTCTGGAGCTCGTTCCTCGCCGATGGAAGAGATCGCTCTCCGCACCTGGTCTTCTCTCGTTCGCTTATTCGTTCACATTCGTTCGCTTTTGTCGTTCACTATCGTTCGCTATATCCCTTTCGCTTTCTTGTTCGTTCTTGCTCGGTTCTCGCTCGCTTGCTGGCTCGCTTTGGTTCTCGTTGCCGTGTGATAATGGATTGGAAGCACCCCTCGTATTGACAGACTATGGACAGAGTGCGCGTGGCCGCGCTCGCGCTCGCGCAGCCGCCCTCGATCTCGATCCCGATCTCGATCATGATCCAACAGCCAGCGCGGTCGCGTACACGCGCGACAGCTAGCGCTCGCGACTAGCGCTCGCGGCTAGCGCGACTACGACGACGTGTGAAGGAGGCCTACGTCAGGCACCGTAGGGAGCTGTAGCTGTTCTTCGACAACCGTCCCAGCACTGGCCACCACGCTGCCACCGTCTCCTTCACTGCAATCACACGGACAACAATGTACAAACTTGTTTCTCGCATTAGAAACTCCCGGCTGTTATTAATGACCACTGTTACTTCCTTGATAATTATCTAGTCAACTTCTGCATACATAAAACATAATGATTTTCAAAAATTATTTCCAAAATAACTGTTGAACTTGTGGGACTCGGCCCTTCCGGGACGTGGACAGATCGTCTTCAAGTACAATTATATTTTCTTTAGTGCAATGCTTCGTATTATCGATTGTATAATATGTTTCTCGATAGGTAGTAATCGTTACACACGCGTGACGTTAATAACATCAGGAAATGAGAAGAAAACTTCGTGAAAAATAACAGAATGGAACGATTCAATATCAAGCGCGTTGAAAACCGCGGCACCAGTTTGTTTGCACGAGCAAACTATAAACAAACAAATTCGTAGGAAATAGATCCGACTACAATAATAGCCGCAATAATAGATTCCGCGGCAAACACATTAAAAAGTATATCTTCGGTTTGCTTTCACGAACGGATTTCAAACAAACAAATTCGTAGGGAACAAACATGAGCGTAGACACGATAATAGCTTTAGAAACTACGGTTCGCTTTTATGAACCCTTTGACAGCGAATCGCTAAGAAGGTAGAAGCTAGTTTCTCCGTTAGGCACGAAAGCATTCGTAGTTGGCACCGTTTAGCGACGAGAGATCGCCCATAGGCATCGACAACGTGGAGCACGATGATCCTCGTGGGACGCACGCCTACGGGTAACAGTTCGCAGTCAAAGGGTTCAACGATTCGCATAAACTCTGACCTTAACGATCGACATACAGTGATGGTATACATAGGTACCTAGTAGTCAGACGTCAGTCTCGATGCTCATACAGGCTGGATTAATATTGTTATTATGGCGAGGGTTGCAGTTGGGCTTCTTCGTAATCTCGGGGTGTGTCAGCAGTATGCTGTCCCCCAAATCTTTTATGTCCGACTCCGATTCCGACGTCGAACTCTTCTTTAGGTGTTGACCTGCGGGAAGAAAGGAAAATGGTTCGATATGTCTCACGACTTCGTCTACTATCTAAAAATCAGAGGAAGGTTCGGCACGAATTCAAATTCATCCTCCACTCTACTCCTCTACAATCATTTCTTAATTATAAAAATGGACGAGGTTAAACAGACACGGCAGAATTATCGCCTGACCACGACTAACTGCTTCTATTGTAGAGGAAGAAACATCAATGCAACAAATTTTGTTCATATATAATTCTTTACGCAGTTATTTCGCAATTATAAAAATGGTGCAGTGTTAAACAGGCACAGCTGAATAAATGTGTGACCACGGCTGACTGTTTCTACTGTCAGTCTCGCGACTCTCAAATAACAAGCTCCTATCCTCTTTCTCTCGGCTGCACTGTTTCTACAATTCCACATAGGACCGTCTCATATGTTCTTGTGCATTATTCGTCAAAGATACAGTTCCCGTGTCACAATACTGGAAAGTCTAGAACGTCAGCGCACCGGCTAATAAAACCCCTAAAAACCCCTCGTTTCGTGCACGGCGCGGCGCGGTGGGGAGAAACGGAAAAAAGCTCGAGAGCTTTTGATAACGAACGTTGATGCGGAAGCGTTCGGTACCGTCTGCCGGCGTTTAGGCGAAGCGCCGGCTGGCTTTGCTCGATAACAACTGCGAGAGTTGGAGAGGATTGCGCCCGTCGCAATGACAGTAGTCCTCGACGTTCGCCGTAAGCACTCGGCCGGGAGAGCCGTTACTGCGTTTTCAAGTTGTCGACTCGCCCGGCAAATCCCGGCGAGAGTATGTACCGATATCGCGTGTCTACGCCCCTGCTGACACAATAGTTTACCCCTGACTCTAATCCGCTT
Source organism: Lasioglossum villosulum (assembly GCA_963971365.1). Lineage (NCBI taxonomy): Eukaryota > Metazoa > Arthropoda > Insecta > Hymenoptera > Halictidae > Lasioglossum > Lasioglossum villosulum. Next base: position 33,167,217 of record OZ020502.1, on the reverse strand, counting down.
AGGCGCGAGCGCGCGGCGACTCTTCGATTTTTCACGCCTTCCAGCTCCTTCGACCGACACGCTGTCAATTTGACTCGCCAGCGACACCTGCGCTGCCTGACCACGTTCCCAAACGTTCTGAACGAATGCTCAATAACGACGTTTTGAAAAGAAAGTTTCTCGTTTCACGAGATATTCGAGAAAATATATTCTTCATCCTTAGGGTTGCTTTTAAGGGTTGCTTTCAATTCTTCTATAGTCACGATTGAAACACACGTGTCTACAATTTATGTACTTCTTGTGGCAAGGTCCTTCATGCGACGAGCAAATATACCGGGTGGGCCGCCTAACTCGATCACCTTGATTAACTGATAAATTATGCGGGTAATTATATAGAACAGGTCTGCCCACTCCGATTTTGATGAAATTTTAATATGTTATAGATTTCGACATTTCGAACAACTTCTTCCTTTTCCAATATAGGTGAGTCGCTTTTAGTTTTCGAGATATTCGCAAAAAATTATTGCTAATACTGTATTGAATTTTCCATTACTATCAGCGTTACATTGCCACGGAGCGTACAAGAATACAAGTTTCTTTCGAATATCTCGAAAACTGAGAGCAACCCCCTATATTGGAAAAGGAAAAAGTTGTTTAGAATGTATTGCTGCGTAACATATTAAAATTTCATCAAAATCGGAGTGGGCGGATCTGTTCTATATAATTACCATTATGCGTTGTACAACAAAAATTATTTCCACTAAAAGAATTCTATCTACAACACACCATGTCCCTCTTGATAAGATCTGTACAATACGAGTGTTATGGTTGCGGTATGCGGATTACCTAGTGGCCCAGGGAGATAGGGGCAGCTGGTCACGTGGTTGAAGTTGTGCGACTGCATCTCTTCCTGGTCGGTCTCACGGTGATAGAAGTAGTTGAAGTTCGAGACGATGACGGGAACAGGAAGGGCGATCGTGAGCACGCCAGCGATCGCGCACAGTGATCCAACGATCTTCCCCCAGACTCCCACGGGCCTGTGGACAGAACGGAAAAGCGGTCGCTTTGATTCGCGGCCAGCCGAACGGGACCTGAGGAGCGTCGTAAAAATAGCGTTCGTTCCTCGTCGAGAAACTCGGTGCTAGGTGTGGTGTTTCTATCTTGTGTGAGTTTGCCGTGTCGAGTCGAGTGTGGCGCTACTTATGCGGTACTGGAGGCTCTCCTACAGATACACACAGAGACCGGCGTGCTCTCTTACCGACAGAGACTGCCCGGTTCTTAAAAACAATGAACACGTTGCTTCTCTTCAGGATCCCTGGATTACGATCGAATAAATCAAGCGGATATCACACAATACAAAATAGAAATCATTCGATTAATCGACTATGTACACCGATTCTGCAATGAAGAATTATATCCGGGAACACTACTTCGATGGCGCAAGGTTCGCGATAGACTGCGGAAGCTCGAGCTCCTTCCAATTTTCGAGTTGTTCAACTCGTTGACCCTGCGAGGCGACCGAAGTGTCTGCGCGAGTTTCGAAAGCTTTCCAGATTTTTCGGTGCCTTTCCTTCGGAACACTTTTCTCGACACTATTGTCGTAACCGTTATCGTACTCGGTCGCCTACGCAACGGTCAAGAGAGTTGAATTCTTTTTTTTCTACGGAGCATTCACCTATTTTCTGCCTCCGGCTCCTGTAAAATGTTTCAATTGTCTACGTTGTCTTTCGATCGGTTATTTGCTAAAAATATGGAACTACGAAAGATAGACGAAACGTTCGGCGAATGTTCGAAGCGAAAATAGGTGAACAGGATGGTGTCGGCCGGGGGTCCTTCGTGTGACGGTCTGCGAAGTGTCTGCAAGTTCCGCAGTCTAACTTCGACTACCCCGAATAGTCGATTGCAACCGGACCGGTGCACAGTGGGCCATTTCCATAAAATGATTCATCCGAAAGTGAGTAGAGATTGTGACGACAAAAATGGTTCGCACCATTGTTTTAACAATTCCTGTGAGGGTAGTTTCTGAAACTGTTCCGGTTCCAATCAACAATAACTTTTTGCGATCACGGCCCAGTGTGCGGTAGTGGAAAATGAGAAAGAAGTTTCTTGGTTTACCTCCGACCATTCTCTGTCTCCCGAAGATCACGTGTAGCCAGGACCGTGTGTACCTGTAGCGATTCGCGTGTCTAATAAGAAGCGGGCTCTCTAGGCTAGACTAGGGGACTAAAGTGACTCTCTAAGAAGGCTCCTCCGTTCGTGTGCCGATGCACCGTTCCAAACAAGCGCGTGCCATTCCGTTGCTGAGTTCCGAGATCGAACCTTCTAACGGTACGACATGCAGCTCTCTCTCCGATTCTTTTTGGGGGGGTTGGGTGGGGGAATGGATAAACCAAAAACAAGACGGAGACTACTGTTTCTCCGATCGAACCGTTTCCAGACTGATTCGTCGTTCACCGTCTGTCTCGGTGATCAAACTCTTGCGTGCGATTTCAAACGAATCTATTAAAGTTCGTTGGCGACGTGTTTTGTCCACGAGAGAGCAGAGATGATGCTTCAAACCCAGTTAAACGCGGTATAGATGCGATCAAATAAATCGAAACGTTATCTAAATAGGATTGAATGGAGTGTAACGTGATCTAATGCAGGCTAGATACAATGGAATATGGTTCTACTGAGTGAAATCTTGGCCGAGATGAGTCTATGTACAGTCAAGCATGGTCAAATGTGATCAAACTCTACTAAAATGTGATCGAATGCGCTCAAACCTGACTTAAATACAATTGAAGGTGGTCTAAATACGATCAAACACTACTCAAATGTGATCGAATGCGGTCAAACAATCTAAATATAATTGAACATGGTCCAAACGCGGTCAAACTCAGTCTAAATATAATCAAACACAGTTCAAGTGTGACGAAATAGGTCAAACTCGATCTAAATACAGTTAGGTATAGTCTAATGCGGTGCAACATGATCTAACTGCGGTGTAGATGCGATTAAACGAACTTACATTTGCAAAACTCGGTCAAACTTGGCTTGGATACAATCTGATACAGTTAGACGCGGTCCAAAATAGTCTGAATCTAAACAAGTATGCGGTCTGGATGTGACCAAACGCGGTCAAACTACGTTTGGTGCTGTCAAACGAGATCAAAGTCGGTTCAACACAACGAAAGTCTAATCTGACTCAAAATGGTCGAAGCTGTTCCGATCCAAACTAAGTCCAACGCAATGAAACGCGGTCGAATTCGGTATACTAACTCGGCGTGACACCATCAAATTCAATTTAACACAATATGAAACATTCGAATTTACTTTCTATTCCAGTTCATAGAGCAACGTTTGATTTCCTTCGCGCACAAGGAAATCTCTGTGATCGCGTTCTCTGCTCTTCGCTCGAGTGGCTCCATTTAAAAAACGCTTTCGGCGGCTTTACCGTGGCTGGACGCGTACGTATAATTCGAACGAAGCGGATCGTTACTTTTCGCACGCAAACGTTCCCACACGAGATCAAACGGCGGGAACGACGAATTCGCGACGTGTTCGCGTTCGTTCGACGTTTTCGACTCTCCGTCTTCCGTTTCATTCAGAGACGAGAAACTGCGAGAGTTCGAATCGGTCATGGTAATCGTGATCCGGTTGCAACAGTGTGTTGTATCGGATACAGTGCTCCACGCATTAGTGTGTGTGTGTGTGTCTCTCGTTCGAAACCGACAGAGACGGTTACTATACACATTTTTGCGAGAATACCTGAAACTGAGACTTTGATTAAGATTACTATCCGAGACAATCGGTTTTGTATCGTATGTTGGCAGAGGGGTGGCGGGTGGCAGGTAGAGGGGGTACGGGGTGGGGGAAATCGAATGGCAAAACGATGCTCGCAGGCTTCATGCATCGGTGGCTCTGCTAGCGCTAATCCGGGGGCGAGAAAAGCGTTTTATCGCTAATCCGTGGAGCAGTGCAACGCCGTGTCGCAGATACACATCGTGAGCCTCGGTATCTGCGAGTCGAGAGTGTTCAGCGGTTCGGTGAGTCTATGTAATTAAGAATATAATTGCAAAAAAGAGATATATCATTCCTGCAGGTGTCACTGTACTATGGGCCTTCGTGATCCATGACTGATGGTGGTGGTAGCGGTGATGACGACAGCGTGGTGTGGAGCGAGAAAATTATTTGGTTCGAGGGAGGACGAGTCGCGTTCGTTAGTCTTCTTGTGGGGAGAAACGGTGTTTCAAGGGAGAGAAACGTTTTTGATCAAGAGGGAAGAGCATGCACGAGTAGAGTAGATGAAGAAACTCGGGGAACCGGAAATAGGGAAATTGCCGAGTCTGTCGCCAAAGTAACCGAACATCCTTCTTTCACGCTTTGTCCAACTTCTCCGATGTCTCCCCGTTTCTAGGTCGAATTCTACAGGCTATCGCAAAAATGTACTTCTTAAAGAGGCGATTCCCTCGTTCCAACTTTCTCCTTTTCGAAAATGACCGGGAATGACATCTGGAATCGCTCTTTTTCAGAAAGTACAATACTTATAGTACTTCTTGATTATGAGTAAACGAAGTTAATTGTTCAGTTCAATTAGTCCGAACATTGAATTAATTATTATAGTCGCCGGATTTAGCGACGCTCGTGAAAGGAAGCGTCAATAATTCGACGCGTTTATGCATTCACTGCATATCTCACGGTGCAAGAGATAATAGAACGAATAAAGTTTCGCGAACATTTGTATTATTCGGAAACTATCGGAACTTATTATCGGGAAAATAGAAATAGAAATAGGAAACAAGTTTCTACTGGACGTCGATTGGACAACGGGGAAACACGTCGCACTGGATTTTCTCCGTTATAATTGCCTGTCCTCCGATATTTTTGAAAAGTTCGATTACTTTCGCGACAGCACGTGTAGAATGAAGGAACTGCTCGGGAACGTTTTGGATAGAGCACCCTTAGATCTCGTAACAAATGAACTAGGCGAAACGAACGGGGATATTGAATGTCTGATATTAAACTGTATACTTGTGTCTACAAATCCTGTGAGTTCTGTTGAAACAACTGCGAGATTGGAGATTCAGCGAATTTTTTAAAATAAATCATCGAAGTATGAATTCGTTTGGAAATATGAAAACCCGTGCAATAATTCGGTTTAACATTTTTAGGTTCGAGAATTGAAAACATGCTCATAATTCCGTCGAATGTTTTACTACAATTTCCAGAAAGTATGGTCCAAAGATACGCGTGTAAAAATAACCTGGAAAACAATGTCTTCGTAAATTCCTGACGCGATTTCGAAGAAGATACTGACGCGATTGGCTTGAAATTTTACATATGCGTTCGAAAACGTGTAACTTTTGCGTGTATCATAGTGATTTTCTTCGGACACTCTTTTACATCATTTTTTGAACGTTTTTTGAACGAAAAAAGATTGCGTGCCGAACTTAGAAAGCTCCTCAACCCTGATGCAAGCCTCCGAGGTCCACATTTGGAACAACGTTGTGAAAAGAAGAAGATATTATTAATATCTTAGTAGCAATTATCTTATGCTTTTCTGAAACATGATGCCGTCCTTGAAAAACGAGGGTGTGACCCAAAGAACGCAGCAGTACTACAACCTGCTTCTTTTTAGGAGGATTTCTTTTTTCGAAAAGAAAGACCGACGATCGTGTTTTCCCACAAGCTGCTTTCCGTAAATAAATTGCTGAACAATTTTTCTTTTATGAAATGAAATTTTCAATATCACGAAACACCTTCAAACAGAAGCATTCTTATCTCCAACAACATTTCTGATAAAAATTACGAAAGCATCCGAAAGAAGACTCGAGATTGAAAAATCCTCTTAAATTGAATCCCGCTCCTCTTCCATAGATATTTCTCCTCAACGTTTCTTTCCTCCAATAATATGATCAAAGGGTCCCTAAACTTGCGTTCTGAGAACAGCAAACCTCTTAAACTGCAACCTGTTCTCCAATATGTGTTGCTTTTCAATAATACTTATTTTCCTGAAGAAACTGATCAGAGGATGCACAGAATTGTGCCCGGAGATCAGGAAATCGTTCAAATTGAAACTTGTTACTGCTCGACGAAAGATTTTCTCCAACAACCAAGGGTCCCCTGAAATGGCGTTCTGCGATCAGAAATCTGCTTAAACGATATGTAATATATTCCTAATATTTTTCCTCGACGAGTCTAGCAGATCAACATACGGGACTATAATTAAAACTGTTCAAATTTCATCTAAATGTCAGACAGCAGTGAAGACAGAAATCAGCTTCTACGAAACACAATTTCTCTTGAACCAAGAAAAAGCGACGAGCTCGACAAATAAACCTATAACCCAAAGCCAAGCTTCCTGATCGACAGTCATCCTGGAGCCAATCGTGACGGGGAAACCGGCGAATCGAGTTGGTCGGTGCGGCAATACCCGAGGCGTGATTCCAGAATCGAGTTAATTAGCATCGGGGGCAAACGACTGGGGAATCGAGCCTGGTTTCCAGGTGGATCGCGATCGGAATCTGTTGCGCTCTGTTCCGACGTTGTGGAAATGTCGTGTCGAGCTTACGAAACTGCGATCAATCGCGGTAATGGGCACCGAGAATCGACGTAACGAGACGCGACGCGACGTTAGGCGGTGTAGAATAGAGAGAGGACTGCTTTCAAAGTACATACGATTCGACGAGGAAAGCTGGTTACGCGAGAAACGGGCTTTCGATAGAGGAAGCGAGTGACGCCGGTCGACGACAAAGGCGTCCGGGGCCGGGCTGGATGCATATGCGTGTTGCACACACGCGGTGCATCGTGCACCATCGTGCATCGTAATGGGAAACTGGAGCGGCCCTCTCGCCGCTAGACACCGCCGTTTCTAGAGAGAAACGAACTCTCTGTCGCGCGACTGGGTACGCGCGTGTGTGTAGATATGTACACGCTCAACTTTCACGCCCTCAATAGCTTTCTTGTCCTTTATTCGGTGTGACGACGAACGGACAACGTCAACGGAATTTTTGCCGGCTCGATATATGCACAGGGCTTCCTCGATCGGGACGCTGCACTGGCAGCTACAGTTCATCTGCACTCTGACAACCTAATTTGCTCGGTGGCGGACTCGGTTATGCCTGTCTCGAGTTTCCTTAACCCCTCGGCTTATAGGATTTAAGCCTCCACGAAGATTTCGAACAGAATTAATTAGATACGTATTATTAGACGGTGCGACAGCGGTGAGTCAATACACTGATAGTTGGAATACCGGTCTAAACATTTCCGCGGGATTAGATCTGATTTAAAATCTATGAAGAAACATCGACAGACCGTTTCAGTCACTCTAACGTTTCGTGGATGGAAGCGTGCTAAAGTTCTCCCAACAGTGCAAGGGACTGACACCGTTAGCAGGATGAAAGTAACGTGCCGGTACCTGGAGATTCTTCGAGCCTTTCTACTGATTGAAACCGCAGGTCCCCATTTTTCTAATTGCACAAGTGATCATTAGATTCGCGACAATACGGTGTCCCTTTCGACACGGGGCGTTTCCAAGAAACGACCCACGAACCAGAGAACACTTATTGATTTACGGGAGGCAATTGCTCAAGAAGCCCCTTCGGCCGTAACAGCGAGATCTCGAGCCTCTCTCCACGGACGCTCTCGAATCTCGAGGGCTTACCGCGTACCACGAAACTACCCTCGTCGATATTACAATGTTCCCGTGTCGCCTCGCGCCCAGAAACGTGCACGGTGTGCCAGAGAGAGCCTCTCCTTCTCTCCCTCTCATTGTGTCACGTGTCTCTCGCGACCCAGAGCGAACGTCGCCTGAAATCGGACTTAATCCGAGAGCCGTCCATCCCCTTGCGTCGTGACCCGACTCCGTAATTACTGTTTTTCTTAGCACCTCGACGAGAACGGGGATACAGGGGTGGGAAAACCGGCGTGATTCGCGACCTTATTTTGCTGCCACGCATCCTCGTTCCCGCGATCGAACACCTTTCGATATCGTTCGACCCTTAACACTTTGACTGGCGACCCGGCTACCTCGGAGAGTCTATAAAATTAATGAAATCGGAGTTGGAACGCCGAGATGTGCGACAGTGATTAATCTTTCAATCTTCTTGGAACAGAAATCATCCAAGTCGATATGATAATGAGGGTGTTGTGATAATGAACGCTTTAAGAATTATTTAACTGGACAAGCCTTCACAGATTGAAGTTGGGTCAAGTCTACAGAAACCATCTAGTTATGGATGGTACAACAATGTACCCTTTAAGGAACACTTATATTCGTCAAGTTACAAGCAACAAGCCTTTGAGAGTTAGGCTATGGTATTTAGAATAGTCCCTTAATTGAGTAGGTGTTTTACTGATCCTGATTAACATTATTCAATATAGATTATGATATCCAGTCGATATTGAAATTCCTATTGGTCCCTACTGCCCTTCATCGCAGTCGACGAGAATATTATGAAACGATACTAACACATTATTACGTGAAGAAACATTCTAAATCTATTCCATAATAATCACATGAAACAATGATATGTGTAAATAGCCGTTCGCAAAAGTAGGCGATTCCGTATAGTGGATCAGAACCATAGAACCCCGGGGAACGGTTCATCCGCGACGATAACGGAGAAATCGACGCAGGAAAGGTTTAACGGAAGCTTGGAGGAAAGGGCGCCGATAGAACTAGAAGGAGAGCCAAATCAGCGAGGAAACGAAGGAGAAGAAAGCGATCAAGCCGCTTGTAGATTGCCAGAATCGGCTCAGGGATGAGCGAAGTACTATTCCGAACAGTGGACTATTTTATAAATAACACGGGGATTTTTCGTAATTCTAAATGCGACTTCTCCAATGGTTTCATTATTAAATAACACTAATCCATCTAGCTTAGCAGAAAAACAACTTCTACTATTTATTTCAAAATTCAGACAGAACGCAGTTTCTCAAAAATTTTCACTATAAAACACCGAGTAAACTGATCCATCTAGCTTAGCAGAGAAACTGAGGTTGGGCGGTCGATTTATAAAAAAGTTATTCCGTGTGCCATCAATTATGACGCTGACTGTATCTTTCTCGGAGAGGGGGATGGGACTCGTTCCCGGACGATTACACAGAAATGAAGTAACGAGGCGTCGATGTTCCCGATCGATGAGACGAAGCGTGTCGGGAGAATGGTAGGATTGCGAGCAGCTCTCTAAAGATGCAATACAGAAAAACGTGTGCGAAGAACAGAGATGGGATCGGAGGGGAGAGGGGGGTAGGGGTTGGTTTCGTGTGTATACATGTGTGTAGTCTTGTGAGTGCGTGTCTCTTCTGGAGGGTGACAGAACCAGTGGAGGGGAGCGGAGGGTGGAGAAGAAATGAAGAAACGAAGAAACAGAAACAACTGAAAAAGAAACATTCCAAGAGACTGCGAAGAGTATATAATAATAATAATATACGGGAGTAGATCGAAAAAATGTAGCGTGCTCAACTCTATCAAGCACTAATTCACCAAGTCACCAAATAAACGAAACTGAAAAGCTGATCGAAACGAGTGATCGAGATCCGAGTGATCGATTATTTCTGAGAATCTAGGATGGAGGAGTTGGGGAATTGAGAATGGGATTGAAAAGAGACGACACCTCCAACTTCGATTTTGACCTGGTTCTGTACAATCATACGTGCTTTTCACACAGGTTCATAATGATGTATTTGTAATTGTTAGTCGCAGTCGCTTGGTAGTTTTGAAGATATAAATAAAATTGAAGATGCATACTTCTTTATGTATTTTGAAAAGGTATTGAGCAACAGAAGTTCCAATGGTGGAGAGAGGTATTTTCTTGCAGGGATTTATGCTGGTTTAATAACGTTCTTTTTATGACAATTGTATTGTCAGTTTTTATAAGCATACCAGAGAAATACAAATAATATGAAATATTCTTCGAGAGTTGACTTCATTTTTCATTTGTATTTTTTCTGTATTCTGCACAATGTTATCACAATAAAGTTGCCAGAAAAAAAACTTCGTTAAACGGGAATTCCAGGACAATCGATGTCGCAATATTTTTTAGTATATACATAAAGAAGTATTTAATTATTTATTAACGCCATTATGGACTCGTATGTTACCATCAGACTGCGGATTTTACGCATTTATGTAATGATAGAAGAAGAATTCAAGAGTTGAGAATTCGAGAATTCAATGTTAATAATTCTGTTGAAGAAATTTCGAAAATTTATATTTTGCACGAAGATCCACAGTCTATCTTTGTACAAAAGCTCGTCAACTCTTTGCACTCGAAGCCACCTAATTGATAGCTAAGCACTTAAATATTGTTTCCGAGTAAGAAATATTTGCATTCTACATGTACCTTTTCTTCATCTCATACAAATATATGAAATTGACCATGATCATATGACACTGAAACAGTTAGCAATCTATTCGGTAGACACGAGTATAGGAAAAATTGCTCTAAGTTCGGTCTAAAGCTGTGTCCATGCCGAAGCAGCATCGAGCAACTTTTCGTCACGTCTTAATTCAGAAAGTTACATGCCGATTGAGCGTGCGCAGAACTCCAGACCCACAATTCGAGTGCGAAGTGTTGAAATCAAAATTGTACAGTCGGAGTGCGTCTCTTGCAAGTATATAGATAGAGTAATGCTTCCGGTGGACCAACAGAGAGAAAGAACAAAGAGGGTGTATCGGGTTTGGGTAGATCGAAAGTGACAGTAGTAGATCCGACGGAGAATAGAAAAGTGGGCAAAGTAGAAGAAATCGGGATCAGAGAGACAGAGTAGAAAAAGTAAGTATAATTGAAGTAATTCGAAGTAAGAGTTTTCTATATAAGTTAAGTAATCGAAGTAAGTAGGTAAGTAAGTTATAAGAATAAGTTGAGACAAGTTAATAGAGAAAAAGTTAATAGAAAATAGTTAATAGATAAAATAGTTAATAGTTTATATAAAGAGTGTGTGTTCGTTTGTTTGGCGGGCATTAACTAGAGTCTTAAGTGAAAGTGAGTACATCATACGTCATGTCACCATAGCCCACGGTCGTCATCGTGACAACGGCCCACCAGAACGCGTCCGGAATGGACTTGAAGAACGAATTCTCGGAACCGGCCTCCGCGAAGTATACTGCCGATGAGAATAGCACCACACCTGCAATGCAAGGAAGAAAACACCGGTTCAGTGGGTTTAACGCCCCCGGTGGCTCTGTACCTCATGTCCCCGTAGCCCACGGTCGTCATCGTGACCACCGCCCACCAGAACGCGTCCGGTATCGATTTGAAGAAGCTGTCCTGCGTGCCCGCCTCCGCGAAGTATACCGCCGACGAGAACAGCACCACACCTGGAACGCACACAAGAGGAACACACGCTTCAAGACACGCTATTTTCTCTAGCGAGCCCTAGCTCTCTCTCTCTCGCTCGCTCGCTCCCACTCTCTCGCTCTCGCTTTCTCTCTCTTTCTCTCACTCTCTCTAGTTCTTTTCTGTATCTTTGGTTTTCTTGATGCATCTTGCGACCAATCGCGTATCGATTCTGTTCCTCGATCAATGGAGATCGTTCTTCCGCGCGATACTTGTGTTCTTTCTTTGTTTCTTTCCCTCTCTCTCTCTCTCGCTTTTTCGGTCTCGGTCTCTCCTCGACGTTGGATATCCCACAGTGTCTCTTCTGCCCGGCAACCTCGTCGATCGAGCGAAATATCGACGGTTCTTATGGGGTCCGTTCCATCAGGATGATTGGACCCGGACCAATTCCCCAGGAAAACGGCCATCGACCATCCTCTGGCCGTACGTCGGTTTCGGTTACCTAGATCTCTCTCGGCTGAGAACCTCCATCAGGATTCTCCTGCTCTCTCTCTCTTTGTCGGCGATACCCTTATTATTATTATCATTATTATTTTTATCGTTATTGTTATTAGTGTACTTTTTTTTGTCTAGTTTCATTTCTCATGTTACTTTATATATTTTTTTTGTATGCACGTATATTTATTATATGGACATACAGAGATATTTTTTTTTCTTTATACTTTCTTCTTATTTAACCAACGATGTGCTTGCCGTTTCTTTTTCGGTGCGTTGACTATCGCGTCATCTGATCACCGGTGACATGATAATCAATACGCTGGTAAAAGATACTCGGTTTGACTTGACAGGAAAGAGTGGTCGAGAGAAAAGTTCGATAGGGGGGTATAGGGGGTGGGGGGCATGAAAGAGGGGGACTTTGTCGATATCCGATTTTTCGTCCCTTTGGCGGGGAACGGAGTGTAAAGCGGACTTGTTGGTCTAAGACCCGTGCAAGGTAACGCGATTTTATCATTCGACGCATCTTTCGAATTCCTCTTGGCTCTAATCGGAAGAGAGAAGGTGTGGTTGGGTCTCTGGTGACCCATTAACCCTGGGGAGGTTGTATTCTTTTTTGAAGATACCGTTTTTTAATTTTGGAGGCTCAGTTGCAATTATAATTAAAATATAGGAACTTTTCTTAATTCGAAAAACATTTTGGAATTCTAGTCTTTCTCTCCTTCGCTACGATTAAGATATAGAAACATTTAAAAAATATATTTCTTCTCTATTTTCTTACTTTGCTACTCTATATGCAATATAGGAAGAACCTGGATACTTGTGGAATGGTAAAAAAATATTTATACAATTCGAGGCTCCGTGTCACGTATTCATAAAAGTAAACAACCACTCTCGCAGGGTTCAACTTTTTCCAACGCCAGACTGCGGATCTTCACGCACAATAAAAATGTATTTCCTCTTTCAATCTTCTTATAAAGTCAAAAATAATAGAACAATCTCTTAACACTTTGAGTGCCCATCCAGCAGCCTCGAAGTTTTCATAAAATCAATTTGAAGATTTCTGACGCTAAAACTATTCCTTCATCCTGCTCATTTTCAGATGCTAATCAAATTTGCATTTGCATATCTGAACAAATTAATTCCGTCTGCCGTTTCCAGGAGACGTGGCACTCAAAGCGTTAACTTCTGCGAATGTCTTTACGGTTTTGCATTCAACATTAATTCAATATTAATTTTTCCGATGAATGCATCAAATCCGCAGTCCACCCAACATACAACAATGTTACGAGAACTCGCGAATCGATTACCTTGCACGGCAGAAGAAGAGGGTCGTCAAGAGATATGTAAAATAGAAAAAAAATAGAGTAAGAAAGAACGAAGCGATGGAACCTGCGTGTCCTGTCCTGGTCAGACATAGTAGTCGCTGCGTAACCGGCGGAACAATGTTAGCGAAAGTTATCGAAAAGGGGTCTTGCCCTTCTACGGAAGGTACGATTCCTGAGGGGGCAAGGACATCGCCGGAAACTTCCTCCGGGACCTGAATTAAGAATCGATAGTGGAACGAACGGGGGGTTGTAAATCTGTCGGTGAGACTGTTCGAGACCTGTTTTGCAGAATGGGAGGCGCCCGCCATTATCGGGAGAAACAATGCGAGGGAGCCAATGATTCATTCGCGATCTCCGAAACGATCTCTCGCCCCCCTCTTTGCTATCGCGAAACGAGCAAGTACAATGGGAACCGCGAGATTTTCACCGGTTCACAGTGCGTTGACAAAGCAAAAAAATGTTAAAAATCAATTTTCACAGTTTGGTATCTAAAACCTTCATGAAAGTATTCCGCCAACAAACCAGCAAAAAGTTTCTATTAAAATTCATTCTTGTACTTTTTATTTCGATGTCTGTTAATTACACTTTCTCGAGATTGAACAAATAATGTAAATTCAAACGCTACCGATGATTTTGATTAAGGTTTGGAAAAATACTGCTTCTGACAAAAAAATTATAACCATTTTTTTTATGCCAGCGAACTTTTTAACTTTTCAAAAAATGTTTCAAAAGAAAGTTCCAAAGCATGCAGTTGAACAATTTAGCGATGTTTGCAAAATCAAAGCTACTATAGTGTTTTGAAAACATCTAGTGTCACGTTCAAGATCACTTAAGAAACAAGACAGGTTTTCCTTTAAAATTACAATAGTAACCTCTAGAAACCTGTCAAAGTCAGTGCAATGTCAAACAAATACAACCATCCTGTACTTTCTTCGTCTGAAACATTTTCCAGTAACGAGATTTTCAACGCACTGTGTAACCGTGTGTGTGCCTCTGTTCGTCCGCGAGACTCTGCAGAGAAAGACTTCGCGAAGCTCTGTTGGGAAGAGCGATTCGAATCCGAAGAAAACTGATTTAGCGTGAGATTTATATTAAAGAACCGTCGGGGTGAAAAGACACGAAGAGGCACGGTCGACTGGACAGCTCGTGGATGATTCGAGTGGTGAGATCGGTTATTCGCTGGCTGATTGGTTGCCGATCGATTGGGCCAGCCGTCGGCGGGATTCTTTTCTCTTATACTTTTGGTTTCGATTTTCGAAGTCGGGCACGCTAACAAAAAAACAAGAAAAAAAACTCCGATCCGTGTATTCCGGAGAACAATATGCATTAATCTCCAGGGACGGTACAGGAAGATACAGTCTCTATATATATACACACGGGCACGCATGTATTATATATATGTACCGGTACTCGATAATACGTATGTTACACGTGTGACGGTCGTCGAGCAGAGGTTTTTGAGTGAACGTCTCGTGAACAGGCGTGCTCGTCCCGAGGAGCGGACTGGTTCTAATTTCTCTAGACGAGCTACCGTGATATCCTCGTTCAGCAAGGTTCTCGATTATCGAAGACTAGCCCTAATGATGAAGTAGGTAGGTAGAGCTCTCGGCTTCTCTATCGTCGTGATCTCGTCTCGGAGGCACTCTCTCTCTCTCCCGACGATACATACACATAAGAGAAACACTGGCGGTGGTGTAGTGTCTGTCTCTCGCGAGGCAGGTGAGAAGGTGAGAGACGACACCGACGGACGAGAACACAAGAGTGTCGGTCGTTCTAAAAAAAAGCGTCTGGGAGATATGCTGGTATGTGTAATGTGTGTGTACGTGTCTGTGTGTGTCCGCGTGGTCAACGAATCGTTCCGACGAGAGCAAAAAAAAAAGGAAGAAAAAGTACAAGAAGGTACGAAAGAGTAGTAGATATTACTCGTTTCGTGTTTCTTTTTATCAGTAAACAAAAGGTACACGACGCCCGTATAGAAACACGCGGTTTCACTTTTTGTTTGTTTCATTGTTTTTGGTATTTTTTTTTCTTTGCAAAGAAGAGACAGACAGAGTAAGTAAAACAGAGTGAAGAAAATATATTTAGATCGTATAGGCAAAGAAGAAGATGACGCAGTGTGAACGGGAGACTCACCGATGAAGAGGAAAAAGATGAGCAAGCCGAGCTCCCTCATGGAGGCCTTGAGCGTACGGCCGAGGATCTGAAGGCCTTTACTGTGCCTGGACAGCTTGAATATCCGGAACACCCTGACAAGCCTGATGACCCTGAGTATCGCCAGGGACATGGCCTGGTTCGTGCTCTTGTCCTGCGGGCTTACCGGCGCCTTCGGCAGATCGATCGTTTCCTCCTCCTCGGCCATCACGGTGCCGAGCGTGATGAAGTAAGGAATGATCGCGATGATGTCGATGAAGTTCATTACGTCACGGAAGAAGTTCAGTTTGTTTGGACAGGCGAGGAAGCGCACCGATAACTCGAACGTGAACCAGATGATACAAATAGTCTCTATTAGGAAGAACGGGTCCGTGATGTCCGGCACTTCGTCCTCCTCGATCTTCGTGCCGTTCGTCGTCGTGTTGAACACCTTGTAGTGCTTGAACTCCGGCAGGGTCTCCAGGCAGAATATCACGATCGACAGGAGGATCACGAACACGGATATTATGGCGACGACCCGGGCGCCCTGCGAGCTCTCCGGGTACTCGAACAACAGCCAGACCTTCCTCTGCAGCTCGTGCGTCGGCAGCGGCTTCTCCTCCTCCTTGATGAACCCTTCGTCCTCCCTGCGGCAACAATTCACCATTCTCAAATGCGCCACACATTTCTCATACTACACCAGAGACACCACCGGGATCTCTCGCCTAACCCCCCAATAACGTCGTACCCAAGTCAGAATTCTCCGGGGTCATTTCACTCCCAAAAACGGTAAAAATTAAGACGACATCGGACACCAATTTTGCCATTTAATATTGTCCATTGTTGCGGCCTTCATAGGTTCGGAGACATACTGATACTGGCTTCTGCCTTGTGGTGTTGCTCTAATGTACGGACATCTGCATTGTTCACCTGTCCAATTGAAAATGTCATTTGAAACATGACCTGTATATTAGAATAACTCCACAAGCCACACATCATCAGTGTCTCTTCAACCCCATGATGAACCTAGGGCTCACTGGATCAAAAGTTTAGTTAGGAAATATTTTTTACCATTTTTGGGACCCAAATGCCCCACGGAGCATCACCCGAGAAAGTTTTTCGGTTTCTCTACCACTAGTGATTAGACCGAGCAGCTTCGTGCACTTCTTTCCGTATCTAAACAAAATTTCACTTTGAATTTCTACCTGAAGGTCAATGTTGTGGATGGTTGTTGCACCTTGTAGTTCATTCAAAGGCAGATTAATTTTTGTAATTCAATACTCATAATTGTGCCATTGCTTTTTCATTGATATTACACAATAGTCTCTTGTAAATGAAGCAGTATGATTCAATAGTGGACACCTGAATGTGCCTGAACAATTGTTAGTATGTAAAGGACACTCGAAATCAATATCACAACTCTCGATGTAATATTAAATCGTATGATCCTATTGAGAAGAGTATAAAGAACAATTCTCAATAAAAATCATTTGCACGACTAGAATTACTAAAGCACAATTATTTTTCTAGACAGTCGCATCAAAAATTCAACTTCTTCCATAAATGCTTTCAGTTAAATAAAAATCAGTAAGAACAGCCGGTGTTCCAAAAACTTTTCCAAATTCTATAAAATGCATAAAGCTGATCGGTCAACTAAATTAGCTGCAACTACTGAAAGAAAGGGGACGTGTGTGTTGTGCGTGTTCGTCGAAATCGCAGGTTGGTTGGTCAGCCGCTTCTCTTGCGTCAAAAATTTGTTGGGTGAGAGAGAAAACCTTTTTGTCGACGAGAACGTCGCCGACAATTTCTGGTACAAGATAAGCAGCCTTCTGCGTCCATTAATACTTTTCCGACCTGCGGGTTCGGCGAAACGGAATCTGAAGAGTTCTAGGGTCAAGCTAACGTTACAAAGAAATAATGGAGGTAAATGTTTTTACCTTCAGCCTCTTCTTAATGCTTTTACTCCAAAAAAAGAGAAACTCTAAACAACGAGATCGTTTTTGTTTTGTTCTTTTCGTGTAACCTCGAGAACCATTTCGACAGTAATTCCGTCCGTCGTCTGACCGAAACGGTTACTTCCACTGGCCGCAGTAGCAGAAGCAACCATCGAGTCCGGCCGACAAACAAAACGACCAACTATTTCACCGGGAATGTTGATTCCTCGGTCTGGAAACTGGCGTTTCCTTCTTGCTACGCGGTGCACTCGGTGACTGGGATTTAGGCGGTCAAACTTTGCACTATACTTTTCCCCGAAACAAACAAATTCCAATTTGAAACTATCTATTTCGTGTATGAAACTATCTTGCCTCTAGAGATTTCAAGGTTATCCTTTCTAATAATCTAGAACCTCGCGACCTTCGTATAACATTGGATATCAATCAATTATCTTTATCATTGATTATACTTCTTACAATAGTAAGAAATTAAAATTGACGAAGCTGTCTCTCTATAATTGACAAACTTGACTAGTTCTCGATTCAAATTAAAAGCTATTTCTTTCAGGAGCCTCTTTATCCGAACTGAAGCCCGAGGAATAATTTTTGAAAAGTCGCCTCACGGTTCGCGTTTTAAACCGAGCCCATTAAAAAGTTTTCCCTAATTCTTCCGGTGGCTGATTGCCCCAGGAAATTGCTTTCGTTTCAAAAGATCCGATGACCGAGTAAGATCTCGATTCCGATGAGGAATGTTTGGATTTCGATAAGGAAGTTTTTGTCATCGTTGCAAGGAACGTTGTATAATGGTCGGGCAAAGTTTGATAGCCGGTGCTCCTGTCACCGGGCGCGAATTCCTCGGTTGGAACGCGAAATGACGGACATACGGGGGTATGCGGGGGCGGAGAGTTTCGTTCTGCGGTAACGAAAGTCACGAAACGGGATCTGCCCGATCCGCCCCCAGGAGCTAGAGGACTGAACATCCCTGAACAATGAGCCCCCGTCGGAGTTTAGCTCGAGGCCTCGATTTTCCAGGGGTCTCCAACCTTCCTCTCCTACTCTTGTTTAACTATGTTCCCGAACTAATCTTGACCGCGACAAAAACATTCTAATTAGCCGCTCACTGGCGCTCCTCAGCAAACACCGATCGCGATTCAACCGTTCGCGTCCGTTGTCTCTATCTGCTTCTATCTAGAAAGGTAGTTCTATCTTGCGAGCTACTTTCTATCTTTACGAGGTAGTTCTATTTATCTTTCGACTTCTCCGCGAGGCAATTCTATTTATATTGCTATTTCTTCGCGAGGTAATTCTATTTATTTTTCTATTTCCTCGCGAGGTTTTTCTTTTTCTTTTCGGTCAGTGATCCCGTACCCTACGCTGCGATAGTAACGTTTAGTTGCGCTTTCCAACAGCCCCCGTCAGATATTCTCAGACGGGAGGGTGTCTCGAATCTATCGAAAGCAGTGATTTTTATTTAGTAACAAAAAGATTGTGGGGCACTCGTGTACCTAATAATAGCTAACTGTTATTTGTCCTCTTGTTACGAACAGACCGCGACCGCGTTTACGAGAACTGATTTCTAGGACACAATTTTATCAGATGATCGACTCTGTTGGCTTCAATTGTTTGTACACTGCCATACGAAATAATATTTCGAACAAAAATTGTAGAGGGTTTAATAAAGATAAATCAATAAAAATTCTTCCGAGGTAACATTGAAGAAATCTTTTAGATGATGTACAGGATGTCTTGAAAATATTCCACCGCTAGAAATACGCATACTTTTGTCGCAAACGAAAATCAATGAGATCTACGCGTTCGTAAGAGTGCATAGATCAAAATGCATTTTGTATTTGTGACGGTAGTATGCGTGTTTCAATTGTAAACATTTTTGGACACCTTGTAAATACATTGTACATAATGTATTGTATATAAATTGTACATAACTTCTTTTTGTTCGAAGCATTTTTTCACGCAAACGATAGTTCCGAAACAATTTAGGGCAGTAGAGTCGAGCGACTCACCGGCTATAGTCTTCATTAGAAGCTCTATTCTGCGACACAAATTGCATCGATCGATGTATTGATCATTTGTTTCTCCGTTTGATCTACTACCCCTGGCAGAGAGTACTCAATTATTACAACAACACAATAACAATAGCTAACAGTATTCAAAGAAAATATTAAATAAACGTTCATGTTCGTCTAACCAAATACAAACTAATACACTATCCGTGGTATGTGTAGATTCTGAAGGATTGTTCAGTGACGAAGTATGGAACACTGTTAGGAATACAACGTGTGCTACGTCTGTGCAGTCAACATTTATCCGACGTCCGAACAAAATATTAAACAATACATCGAACACTCCACAACAACAACATAGACTATCTCGTACAAATTCCTAAAAAAATTCTTCATACTTTCTCGATAAAGAAACGAACGCAGTAAACTGGTACACGTGAAACAACAAGATCAAACAATTTTAAACAACATCATTAATTGGATGATAACTATAGATTGATAAGGGTAAAGTGATGAGTACTTCGTCAAAGTTCATCAAATGATCAAAATCGTTGAGAATATAAATATTTTAGGTGGAAAGAGAATTGTTATTCGTTAGAAAAGGCTCGAGCAGAAAATACTCCGCGTGTACCGTTCTAGTATGTCCGTTTCTCCCTGCACATCTTTCCCAGGGGTAATTTGTTGATCTCTGAACAAATGAGTGAGCATTAAAAACGTGGTCGGTCTGTTCGCGACTGATTCGTCCCGTGGACTGTACCTCGAGGAGGATTGAAGAAGCTGAGGATGTTGGAATGCGTACCTGAACTTGTTGGTGGCCAGCTCGCCCAGCTCGTAAAATTTGATCTCCTCGGAGAAGACATCGAGAGGAACGTTGACCGGACGACGCAGCCTGCCGCCGCTCTGGTAGTAGTAAAGTATCGCGTCGAAGGAGGGCCGGTTCCGGTCGAAGAAGTACTCGTTGCGAAGCGGATCGAAGTATCGGATC
Source organism: Lasioglossum villosulum (assembly GCA_963971365.1). Lineage (NCBI taxonomy): Eukaryota > Metazoa > Arthropoda > Insecta > Hymenoptera > Halictidae > Lasioglossum > Lasioglossum villosulum. The sequence continues at coordinate 33,147,081 of OZ020502.1, read as the reverse complement.
CGCCGTGACGGATCGCCAAGGAGCGTGTCCGGAAATTGGTTCAGCGTACGCAGCTGCGTCTCAAACCGTAAACCGCTCACCTGTCCGGCATCGAAACCGATAATCGATTATGCGAGAGAACACCGTACACGCACACATACAGCAAAACCCCGCCCTAACATCAAATCCCCTTTCATCCTTGCCAGAGGATACCCTGCTAATTGGGACACCGGATTAATTCCCCTGCAAACCCTGGTTAATTCGACTACACCTTTTCTTTTCGACATTGACACCTGACCGATCCACTGAGTTTTCATCAGTGGCTTTTCGATTCTGATCTGGGTTCTTTTTGTTTTCTTTCAGCACTTTGTGCAGGTCTCTATCAAAATTTAACAATCGACTCGAAAAAAATCGCAGATCAAATTTCGAGCACTTGTTGTAAAGGGGAAGCTTCGGTCTTTAAATCTAAGCTTTTTAACGAAATTATCACAGTTCGAAAATCGACAAATCTCGAGATAGCGATTAAGCAAGAATATGGACATTTTTCATGAGATTTTTAAAGAAAATAGACTTCCCGGTGAAACAACACTGCGCCATTTGCACACCGCTAAAATAGAGCTTAGACTCGAGTGCTCTATACGTAATCTGATCATCTCGAGACCGAGAGGATCCTAGAGAGGATCCTATTCCACCTGCTCTCGACTGTCTCGCGTCGAATAGGTTATAAAATGGCGTACAATCGTTCGAGCGAGAGGGTTTTGACGAGCGAGAGGAATTTTATACTGCGCCGTCTTTTGTTCGGCCGAAACGAGGTTCGTTTGATGACCAGTGATGATCGTGACTCGACTGGCACATCCCATAAACCCAGCATTGTTCAGCTATTTATTATTGCCGCTGTTCGCTACAGCATTTGGGAAACGGCTCTATTCCTCATTTATTATTCGCGGGAAATACAGACACGTAAAAAGCAAACAATTGCTGATATTATCGCGTTGATATCGCGGGCATTGTTATTACTAGACTGCGGATCCTTGTGCAAAATAAAAATTAATTTCTTTTAATAAATTTAGTAGCTTGTAAATTACGTACTGGCAATATTAAATTCATCTGACTGATTTTGTATTTCGCCTATTTGCCATGAATGCATCAAATTTTGTTGGCGGTCGGTTCGCAGGGGTGGTCGCGAATAATCCTAAATAAACCAGCATGGAAACCCGATTTGTTTTGGCCCGAACGGGACCGATGCCTCTTTCCCATGCCGCGGTAAAACTAATAAAGGAAACTGGGGTAATTGCGGCCGGCCATTAGGACGATTAAGAATAAAAAGAAGAAGCATCGCATCGGTTAGAACTGTCGCGGGGACGGGCGGCAGGCACGGGTTTATCGACGACGCGTCCACCGCGGCACCGCCTCCGCTTCCTCAATTCTGATATTGCGTTACTCGGGGAATTAAAGAATCAAGCTAGGGTTCGACGATGCTCGAGGCACTGGGGACACTGGCCTGCAGCTCGGCTGACATTTAATAAACGAGCGAGATTCGATCCAGGAATCGATTCGACCGGCCGAGATTCCGACGGCACGCGTCCCGCGATCGTGGTCGCGTGGCTTCCGCCGATTCGAAACGTTAAATCGATTTTAAATGCAGGATCCATCGACGAACAGAGTACTCAATAATTTCTTATACAAATATAAGCAAAGTACAAAAAGATTTACTACAATTCTGAATTATCTGCATAATGAAACGAAGAAGGAACGATCTGATCAAAATTTTTTAATAATTCTTCACAAGGAAAAATTTGTGACTGCACGAGTTTCATGCTCGACAAACACCAATAAAGTTCGCATGATGTCAGATCGTTTGTCAAGTAATTTTGTTTTGTGTAGAGATCGCATTGCTTCCATTTTTTATTATTAGACTGCGAATCTTCGTGTAAGACAAAAAATGTTTGCATTGATTGCAGGACGCATGATCTAACGATCTAATTATTTGCATACAGCATCGACGAATTTGTGTAAGAAATTTTTCGAATAGGAGAATGCACAAGGGTCCGCAACGAGTTTATCGAGCGTTCTTTGCAACAAAGCGGGCAATCGTGTAAAGAGGGAAAGAGTTGCCGGTTATTGTTCCCTGAGTATGACTCTAATCGCTGTCGCGGTTGAAATATACAATTCCATTTCCTGCGGGTCGCAGGCTGGGTAGTTAAGGTTTCAGGAATAGAGCAGCGCAACGGCGTCGCGACGTCGATTCGCAAAGCGTCGTCGCGGGGACCGACGTCCGTCCAGGACAGAAATTGGATTGCGCTTGCAACGACGCGCGGCGAAGCGGACAAACGCGAGTGTAGCTCGACTGGTTGGATCGATATTTAGTCTCGTTATATCGAACGATGTGCGCGACCGCGACAAGACTTGTTGCGGAAATCGTCTCTCGATCGGCTACCTGACACGCTGGTATTTGCATAAAGAATCACGACTAACCTGAGAATTCCTGTTAAGCCTCTTCGCAGACACGTGACTGATTCTATACTCTCAATTACACAGATCTGCGAAATTGGCAACTACTAACGAGGTAATCTGGAAACTTCGCGGAGCTTCTGCTGTTATTCAATGTCCATATTTGCACTGTATTAATATCCGGGTATTTTGTACTTAAATTAGTTAAGAGTTGCTAATTGTAATGCGCTGTTGAACAAGCTCAAGTTTTGTTTACTTTAAATTTCATTCTGGGTTCGTATTTCAAATACAACAGATTTTTAATTAAAAAAATACAAATAATTTTGTAATTATACTTTTATTCATCTCGACATCGAATTCGTTTTTCTCCGAGCCAACTGCAACTCAATTACCAATACTAAAAATGTTTAAAAAATTCCCGAGCATTGTCGAAACCTGTACGAAATAACTCGCTCGCCTGCAGTCCCCTAGAATCCTCTGGAGTGCTGTGGAACGCGACGAAACGCGGCAAGACAGGTGCCAAACAGAAGTCAATCGAGTGAGGGGGATCAATCCATAAAAAATCCGCGGGTAAGGATCGAACGATGTCGGTGTAATTGGCGCAATGCAGTCGTGTCATCCACGAGGACAGATAATTCCGTTCACACAATACGACCTTGGTACTATATCGCCCCTGATTCCAAGACGAACTTGGCCGGCTGCCAAAATACGGTCTGTAGGTCACTTCGTGTCTTGAGATAGTCTTGTTCCGACGAAAAGAAAGAAATACGAATGGATGGACGGCGAGTATGCGCTCAATATAGAGAACCGACTAACCGGTCGCGGAATCGATCGGAATGCGGATCGTTTGGGTGATGTTACATCGAATGCCACTTTTGATTTTATTCCGCACGTATAAATCAAGTTTCAAACACATTTCTCCATTTTTGAAAATCTATTTTCCCTTTTAACGCTAAACCTACCGGTGAAATGACCGGTCTTACATATTTAGTTCTATAATTATTGAAATTACGACTTGATTCGATAAATTTCTTTGTCCAAGCACATATTGGAATAAAAATTGCACGAAATCTAAATTATTTTACACGAAATAATTAAGGCAATTTGTGCTAGTCGTGAACGACCGAAAGTCGGTGTGACCGCACCTTCAGCTTTAGGGGCGCGTATCAGCGCACGTTGGCGATCACCCGGACAATTCCCGCACACACCCACGCCTTGAATTCAGCGCGGGGACACGTTCGCCCATATCTCTCGCTGTCTACGCCTTTTACTCTTTTTCTTCGGGCGTGTCGGGTCGGGCGACAAGTACGCTTCGTTATTCCGGACAATTGATATCAAATACGGGTCGCTGGATCCGTTTTTTCCCCTCTCGTTCATTTTCTTCGACGGGCTCCGACGCGACCAGCTGAATTTCGACTCCAATTATCCCGCCGCGTCGATAGATATGAAACGTCCCGGACCCCTTTCAAACACGATCGTGCAGAAAAGCGAGCCGCTGAAATTTCGATTAATTCGATCAGTCGCAGCCATTAAGCCTCGCAAATCGTTCCCCGGAGCGCACAGCAGGGTGGGAACTCGTTTTTCGTGGCTGAGATTATTCCAGCGTTATTTCATGGTTTAAAGCTATGCGATACAGCTGGAAATTCGTGCTGATTTATACATTCGACACGTATCGATCTGTGGTCCCAGACCAACGATCGTCGAACGATACTATCATCGTAAACATGCTTCTCTCGCCGAAGCTGTCATAAATGCAATGCCCTCTACGAAATTAGTTATTATTCGGTAGGAAAGGAAGTCGAAACGAACTATTGTTGATCCTTTCGCAGGCTTGTTTTCTCTGGCAGACGTTTGCTGACGTTATACGGATTTTACGAGTTCTGATAAATAAGACGTGCCGGCGTTGCGATCGGTAATTGTGTTTGAAAATCGAGCCTCGCTTTCATGCCGTTCCAATATAACACCCGGCTAAGTCGATAAACCGATTTTATTGAGCATCAAACGAGCTGAGATACACGTGGAATAGGTATATAGCAAAATAGTATTCAACGCTAGATCTTCCGAGCATTAAAACTGGCTACTCTTTCATAGAAGTAACATGATTCTATTTACCTGAATTTCGTGCGATTTTAAAGAATGCCGTTTTACAATAATTGTAAAATAAAAAATCGGTTATTTTTTAACCACATCCTCCTAAAAATCTCTGAAACGGTGTCCCAACGAAGCGGGGTTGAAAATCTCAAAAAAAAATCAAAGAAATGAAGGAATCAACGAACGTCACTCACGTTGATGACGATCCTCTCGCAAAACTCATGATCGTGCGGTATGGGCTGGAAGTGCGTGACGCCTGTGTATTGGGTGTGGGGGTTTGGCCCATCCTCGTCCTGGCTGCTGAGTTTCGGCAGCGATCTGCAAAACAAACACGATTCAATGATGATTACCCTGATCACATCTTCCTCTCGCGTCACCAACACTACACCGCAACAACCAACAATAAGAACAATACCAACGACAATACCAAGAACAACAAGAACAATAACAACTGTACATCGTACATATAAAAGGGGTAGAAACGAGAAACTGGGTTGCGCTAGCACCGGTACTAACAGGCCCCTGTACCAAGCTGTTCTCTTAATGAGCTACTAGACAGGTAAGCCGCTAAGGTCGGCGACCGGACGGAGCCTAGGTCGATGGATCGAGCTTGCGGAGGATCAATCGATCCTGAGGATCTTGCCTCCGGATAGATCGCTAGACTCTGCTGGACACAGCAAGCCCACTAACGTTCCTTGCTACTGGAATGCGTTGATTAATTAACAAGGCTACTGGTCCGGGAAATCGCTAGCAGAATTTCGATCGCTCCGAGACGCAAGATGGCGGGATCTAGGAGGAGGTTCGCGAGGTTCTTCGATCGCGAAATGATCCTGACCGTGGCTCTTGATCCTTTCGACCACATTCAACCCTTGTAGCAATTCTCAATATCTTAAACGACGTTTGTTAACATCGTTACACTAGCATATTTATGAGACTGCTGATCTTTATGCAAGAGAAAAATTTGGTAATTATTACGTTTAGGGGAGGTAATTTTTGTCATTATATCTACCAGGTGCTCGGTCTTAGTTTTCGAGATAATTATCGGAGCTGCCTCCCCTAAATGTAACAATTACCAAAAATGTTGTTCATCAATTTCGGGACTAATCCCAGAAATGCATAAAATCGGCAGTCCAATCATTATCCCAGAAAGTTGTTATTCCACAATAACACTACAGAATAACTCTAGAGAAGTACACGGGTTTTGGAAATTCGATTGAAATGCCATTTGGAGAACATCGCCGATCGTGGATCGGCAGGCAGGCTGCCAGACCACACGATCGTCGATCGAGAGTAAAGCAGCGAAGTCAGTGTAAAGGCAGCGCAGTAGGCTTATCGCCAACACACTGCCTCTGTCTTTCAACTCATCGTCGTTCTTTTTTATCGCACAGTTGCAGAGAGCTGGGAACTCTCTCGCCTCGATAGATCGATAGTTTCGCCACCCGCGGAGATAGTTCCCGATCGCCTTTCCAGCTTCTTGGTGTCTTTCGATCGAGGCTTAATCCTCGGACAATGTCGAGACTCTGGGTGAAACTTTCCCGACAACCAACTCCACGAAGTCGATGGATTCTCGATCGAAGATCCTCTTAACTCCACTGCTATTTTCGGGGGTAAGTAACCCCCAGCCACCCTTAGAAGCGAGGTAAGATCGTCGATAGAATTCGGAGAGTTTTATTTCGAATTCGGTGAATTTTATCTCCGGGAATTCAAGTCCCAGGACTGTTTGCGAATGATGGCCATTTCATTTGACGAGGTGTTCGTTAGTGGCGAATTAATCTCCGCTGTTATTCAAGTGCGAATTTATTTGCTGTTTGGTTTGATTGAAAGACGACAATTTTTAAAAATTTTACATTTTATTGACAAATAATGTAGAATCCTTCAAAATAACAACTCTTGGAGCACGGATGAAAAGCGTGAGAACAACGGTACTGCGAATTTCGTGGTGTTCCGTATGTCAGAAATAGACTTTCCACGGAAAGACTACCACTCAAAATTTCCTACCAAACAGATTTACTGTTTCCGCATAATGTAAAATTGACTCGTGTGAACTCGAGTGAACTGTCAAATAAAAATGGGAGAAACATACTCGCAGGCTGCTCTGCGCAACTAATTCCGAGGTGGGTGCGAAATAATGTAAAACGCTCGTGGAACAACTGAAAGTTCTCGAGGGCAGACTGAATAGGGTATAAATAACGGTGCTATGAATTTGGTCCACGGAGGTGTTCCAGAAGGCGAGGCAGCGGGCAAGACGCGCGAGAAAGAAAAAGGAGAAAGAAAATGAAAAGTGGAAGGGAGACGTGCCGCCAAAGAGCATCTCCACGCTCCACTTTGTGGAGCAGAAGAGAGGAGGCTCTCCGGGTCGATTCTCGGCGTTGCTCCCGCTATTTCACCCGCGGTTCCACGCCAAAAATTTATTCCTCGACGCCCGCTGCAGCGCGCTGGGGTGAATAGCGTCTTAAAGTGCAGCATTCGGGACGTCGCCATCGTCGTCGAAAACGTGGAAGTTGGTCAAACCGGACGAAGCTCGGGGAAAACATTACGTATTGGGATCGATACGCTGCAATTCCATTCTTCGTTTATTGCACGAGCCTGCAGGGAATATGCCTGAAATGCTTGGTCAATAATAGCTGCAGTTTATAACTGAAGGCGGTGCAATTCGGTAGGATACGGCGGGATAGATAAGAGCACTGCAGCACTGCCCTGCATTCCTTGAAAGATGCAGTTTCTCGAATATTTATGCGCAAACATTGCAGACCACGTTGCAGCGTTGTTGCAGCGCCCGGTCTTTTAATAGGTCGACGGAATCCGGTGCGATAGTGTTACGATTACGCTGGTGTAACTCAGGTACAAGAATTTTCTAGTGTAAGTATATTGCACATTTTCATTGTGGGTACAGCAGCCCCATAATTGCATTTAAATTGCAGGAGAGCGAGCAGTCGTCAATCAAATTTAATCTTCAACGAGCTTGCCGTGTCACTTTCTAGCTACTTCATTACGACATTGTGACTTGCTGTTGCGATGACTGCGAATATTATTAAACAACGCTTGAAAAATAATATATATAAAATACAAAATATTGACAACTCTTTTGAATTTTCCCAAGAATCCGGGCTAAGTCCGACTCGGGCACTGCCTACAGCGAACCAGGATCGGACAAGAATGTCTGCCCAAGTTCCTTGTCCCAATTCCAATCGAAAAAGTCTATCTTAGGGTGGCGAGGCGTGGTGACCTTGGCGAGGCAGAGTCGCAGCGTGCATAAATATAATCAGTGATCGGCGCCAAGCGTTCGTCGAAGGTGGCAGGTCTGTTATCACGCGACAGTGCCAACCGTTTCACTCCCGAGACAAATGTTCCTCGCTTTCGTTGAGAAGGTCGCGACCGATTCTAGAAATAAAGGGGCAGATTAGTTGCGCCAACAAAACACTGGCGAATATTCCAGGTCGGAAGCTCTCTTGTCCAAACCTGTCAGCCGACAAGAAGTTCTTTCCAAACTTAGACCACATTCTTCATAATTATACCGGCACAATTATTCTCTCAATAATTTGAATAAATTCATAACAATACCACGGCTGCCTTTACGTTCTACAGATGTCTTTACTATGTCATCTATCCGTTCGCGACTGCATAAAATCCGCAGTCTACTCGAACGTTGAATACTTTGAGCGCGAAACGACGCAGCATTCTAAGCATCCGGGCGAACCGGAGGACGGTGTTAGAGTCCCCAACGAGATATCCAAAGGTCTCGCGGTTTGCTCGTCAGTGTCAACAAGATATTCAAAGCGTGTCGATGGGGGGCAGGTGTTCTCTCGCGCAGTTGCGCGCCCTCGAGTTGCCCCTCCCTCCCTCTCTCTCCCTCGCAGTGCAGAGAAGAGAAAAGAAGAGAAGGCTCGACGTCACACCGCCTCGCCGGGAGTAGGGAAAAATCGATATTTCAATTTAGTCGTTTAATTACGTCGCCGGTGGCGGGACAACGGCCGACTATTTATCAAAGTCCGGCCGTGACGGTACCGTTGAGGGAAAACCGCGGGCCAGCAGTCGTCTACTAGGCAGTCGAACGCAACGGAAAAACGAGGTCTAACGTTGAGCGTCGCACACGCGTGCAATGCTCGGAATCGGTTCCCGGTGACGGATGGTTTATTCCTAGAGCACCGATGACAGTCGATGCACCCGGAGCGTCACTGAGAATAGCCGGACTGATCGCAGAAATAGACGCGCGACGCATCGGCGAGCACGTGTTCCCGCCTCGCATGCTCCGTACGAGCATTCAGGGAGATCACGGGGGTTGAAGAAAAATTTTCTCTTGTTGCCTTCTGGATGGTCAGTCGGAGATGCAACCGTTAATCATTGCTATAAATTTCTGATTGTGGTCACCACTGAGTAGACGTGGCTTCGTCGAATTCGTTTTTGGAATATAATACGAACCAGTATCTAGTTTCGAGAAAAATTCCATCGGAATGCTAATAGAAGACTGTCTAGCCTACGATGTCCGATGTTCAAGTTCCTGGATGGATGTGGCTTCGTTGGTCCCGTCTTCGATACAGCTAGAAAAGTGTTCCACATACGTGATCTAAAGCGATGCAGTAGAAGCCTGGCTTCTTCAAATGATATCAGAATCTCGATAAAGACTACGAACCTTCGACTGTCCCTTTATGGAAGACCTGAGTGGGCGTGGCTTTGTGACTCCCAATCTCAATGAGCCTTCGATCCAAAAATTGGTGCATATACTTCATCCTTCGCGCGACTAATGACAATTTTATCTCGTCTTTCCCGTCGCAATTAGCGTCCGTGCTAATTTCACAACGATTTTTCGCGGATGAGCCCGAGCGCGTCGGTCACCAGAGAAGTCGGAATCGCGAGTAACTGTTTCTCGCAGTCAGACAGCATTATCCGGAACACAATGACGGCAGCGGATAATGCCTATCCCGCGGTACAAAAGGCCGGGCTCGGCAAGTGCATTCGAAAATAAAAAACCGGGATATATACAATATCGCGGTCGGTGGATGCGCGTCGAGCAAGAACGCGTATTTACAGAAATCTATTCTCCGGGTTTCATTGACACCCCTTCGCGAGCGAGCGCGCGGCCCGCCCCTGAAGGGATTAATTCCGAGGCTCCTCATTAATGTCTGCGCCCGTGTATCTCCGGGGACAATAAAGGCATTCTGTCGCCGGCGGATCGACGACGACAAAAATGAGGATTAAAGAGAGCCGAGACCGAGAGGAGTACCGCCGCTGAGGCTGCCGGGGCTCCAGTTGTTATTGTTGCCCGGATTACAATGGCATTGTTCGTGGTCGACAGGCGGGGAACCGATCGCCGATAGAAAGTCAATTAAGAAACACTCGAAGGAGCCGCGATCGACGACTTCGAGACTTCCAGCTTGCCTCGTCGTCGACGTCTAATTGCCGTCCACTTGGAGGATCAGCCTGGATGTCCGCTCCCCTCATCTCTTCGCTTCTCCACTCTCGTCTGACGGAACCAACGGCTAACGGATTCAAGCAGGACTGAATGAAAACCTCGCCGGCCATTGTTGCCGCGACGCAGAAACAGACAGAGGGTTTATTTCCAGTCGTGAATGGGGATACACCGGTGTGCACGGAGAAAGGACTCGTTCCGGTGTGCCCACGTATCCGAAGACCGACTGAAAATAGCGCGTCGTCTCGCGGAAATACGACCAGTTCTCTTCCACCGTGACCCAGAAAACATTGTCGGCGACCAACCAAGCTAAGACCACGCCGGCCGCCTCGTGAGAACCGCCTTTACATCGCAGACACACTCTTCTCACCGTTCAAAATTAATGTACTCTCTTAAACTTCACCTGGGAACGCCGAGTTCGAAAATTTTTTAAAATAATCGAACCTTACCAATCTTCATTTGAGATTTTGTTGGGAAATTTGTAAAGTCTTCTGAGTAGACTGTCGATTTTTAATAGAAAAATGGTTAGATGCGAGTTGCGGTAGAAATTTTATCGAGTCATTGATTAAACGTGTCTGTAACTCCAAATGTAGACGAGGCTACGAACGAGGTTTACAAAGTGTTTTTAAGGAGGTAACGACGTGGAATTTGAAACAGTGGAGACAGAGATAGAATGCGGTTCTATTCTTCGTTTATACCCAATCCTTCAACGCGTCTTGGACAAACATACGAGCCACAAGCATTCTTGATCTTTCGACAGCTTAGGTACTCTCTATGCTCGATGATTTCGTCACCTGGACGCTCTATGTTTAATTGCACAGGTCCGAAACCGATTCCACGACCTCGCTATTGACAGAAAATAGATCGCATCGCGTCACTGACAGCCAGTATACCATCTGGTGAGCTGGTCGGGGAATATTTCAAGTGGGCAAGGTCCGCTAGTAATAATACTTTAAGGAGGAGATTGCTTCTTTCTCATATTTATTATATCCGTCTTAAATATTCATCCACGAGTCTGAGTCGATATAAAATTTAATTTCTCGTGCACTCTCGTAGCTCGACTCCCAGCAATTCGCAAACCGATATCGCGGGTTCTAAATTCTTCAGAGATTCGAAATCATCGCCAAACAAATAATGCCACTCCTCGCATATCCCCACGTGTTTACACGGATTTCACATAAAAATTCCCTCGCCGTTGTTTATTGACATGACATTTACGCTTTGCATAGTTCAACCGCCAATTCGTCATAAATTGCGTCCATCTTCGTGCGCGAAACAATCTTACGCAATCTCGGACAGCATCTATTCGGAGTAATCCGTTCGCGTTTTCCTGGAAACGGGTCCGAGAACGTTCAACAAACAACGTTCCGGTCTATCGCAAGGACAACGCCCACGCTAATTGGTCACTCGGTCTACATCCTTGTCCCCTTCTCGTTACCCCTCTCTCGTCTTTTCGCACGATAAGATCGACGGCCTGAAAATTGGGTTAAAGCACGCTTTAATCGCTCCGTCGAACCACCCTCGGACATTTCCCGATTTTTCCCTGCGAATTTTTCCTTGCTTTTTCTTGCTTGTCTTTCGCGCTGCCGATTACCGGCTTGCTGGCCGATTGCTCCTCGCTGTTTACCTTCCGATCACTATTTCCAGGCCGTGGTTACTCGCGGACCTGCTAATTTGTAGACATACACTTGACTCGAGTCATCGTGCTGCAACCACGATGTAGAAAGCTTTGGTAAAATATTAAAACCACCTGTCTGACAATTTTATATTAGAACATAAAAGAATTAGAATATATAATTCGACCAGTTTCATCTACTTCTGGAACGATGAAATTGAGATTTTACGTGATCCCACTTTCTTAAAATTCGTCTGCATAATTTGCAAATTGCGTAAGCATCCGCAGTCCACTAAATATCGAAAAAAAGGTTTCAACGCAATGTTCGATTTGAAGAAGCAACAGAAAATTTCCGAGGAAATGGCGCAGATACACAGACCGGAGATTATCGCGGGGCAATTGCTTGTAAAATGAGCTGCCGTGGTTGTGCTACGTTGTAAGAGAATTCTCGGAGCCGGATAGACAGTCGGGGAAATTACGGGAGCGAGTTCGAATGGTAGCCCCGTAACCATCAGTGAAACGCGTTCCCATCCGCTGCAACAAACACTTCCGCTGTATTCGAATCTCGGCGGCGGCCGCCGTTGCTGTTAGTAGTTGCTCGCGACGTCAATTAACGTCGCGGAAATTAGGTTAACGTCGTAGGTTAATAGCCGATCGCGAGTTCCGTCGAATTTCCGTCTAGGCCCCCGATCGCTCCAAGATACCGAGATACCCTCGGTTCGCTATTTCAAAATTACGAGCGTGCCATCCTCCCGAACAACGTCGCCGTTGAATAACGATCCCCGGGTTCGTTACACTGTGCCTGGGTAAATGAACTACCAGTCCGAATCGTGATCGATTATATTACATACCATTAAATCGCTTATGAAACGAAAACAACCCTCTGTAATGGAAACTCGAAGCATTCTCCTTCCTGTGCTCTCCGAAGTCGACCGAATCTTCCTCACAATTTTCTGAAGTTTTCTTCGCTCGGAATATTACACTAGGATTTTTGTAGTAAAAAGAAATCAGTTGTTTTTTAACTACTCGTTCCTCCGACTCACGTTAATGCCCGTTGAATTTTGCCATGCTTTATTGAATGAATTTCGGTGAAATTGAAATCGTGCTGTACTAAATAAATTTTACTTCCGTTTTCATTGAAATGTTACCGTATTGAACCTCGTTGAATGAAACTGAAATAAATGATGACGTTATATGAAATTGTTTATTATTTTGTAAATTTAACAATGATTTAGTCACTCGGATCGTTTAATCCCTCGGCTCCAGATAAATTTTAATTAATGGCGCGTTTTTAGAATTTTATTTCAGACTGATTAAAATACTGAATTTCTGCATTGCTGTGAAAACAAAATTGTGAATGAAATATCAAATACAAGAGGCAAGAGGTGAACTATTTCCTGAAGATCTCTCGATTAATTATTGAAACGGTACAAAAATAATTGCGAATTTAACATTTATTTCGACGCGAACTGACCACATAAAATAGTTTTCGAAAAGTCCATCTGACATCCGACAAGAATTATTCTCCGCAATTCTATACCAAACGTTAACAAATAAGAAGAAAGAGAAAGGACGAAAACTTTCATACTCTTTTGCTCGGTACGGTCTAATTATTATTGAGGATTCTGTATTCCTGCATCGGTGGGCAGCGTGCAGACGAATGCAGAAAATGCGGGATCAATGAATGTCCCTGGGGGGTTAGGTGAATTCTGAAGACGGTGACCCATCTCGGTGGTCCAGCGCACAATGTGTAATCGGGCCGATTGTGTCCCGACGGATCCAATCGAAGACGTATTTCCATTTTTCCATCGAATCGAGAGCCAAGCCGATTCGATTCGAACTCGATTCTCGACTCCGAGAGAGCGAGCGGGAGAGAGTGAGAGAGCGCGTGCACAGCCAATCCTCGGGCCGCTCTGGCATCCTAAGCGGCCAACGCGCTGGAATTCGGACAGGGGCTCGGAAAATTTGCGAAAACCCTGGCTCGATAACGATCGGCCTAGCTTCCTGCCTTCCGCCAATCTCTATAGTTCTACATATATAGTTTTGCTATAGTAGAGCGGGGCTCGCGGGCCACTGCAGACCGCAGCAATCGATTTCCAAAACTCGTCCCGCCAAAAGTTACACAGTATGCGCCGTTTCACCACGCGCGCAAACCCTCCGACAGTCGAGCAAATGGAATTAGTTCTCGGTCGAAGGTCTGATCGTGTTGCCAATTAGACGCTGACACCCTTCACCGTTACCTTCGAGCCAATCCCGACGCGTCTTAACCCCTTCGCGCCACCACACTATGCTGCTATCCTCGAATCTCGCGATTGCTCGCCCTCTGTGCAACTGTTAGGCGAGCATTGCTTCTACAAAGGCATTACAGTCACGCCTCAATATATCCCGAAAAATGTATCCCCGTGGCCAAAGCGTGTACTCCCTCAAGAGCCCGCAATATTGAAATACTAATCCGACCGCAAAGCTTGTTTGTTTTATGAAACCAGCATATCCGTGACATTTTTCTGAGTCCAACGAGTACCCACATGACATGGTTCAGGGCATTATTTGTTTGTTTAATCCACAATTCATTGGAACAAATTTTCGAGATTTCCAAAGCTTAATAAAATTGAATGAATAAAAGTGAAGCAACCAAACATGGTTGTTGATAACAGTAGGAGGGTGAATGAGAATATCCCGAGAAGAAAGATTAACATTGTCTTCAAGAATAGTTTCGTGGACGAGTTCTATCGAAATATTCGCCTTACGCCGACGAGTTCAAATTATCGACGTCCATTGATACTGGGTCAGGAGTGTTCTGTGTCCAGGTGTACACGTAGCCAGGCGGATATGTGTGTACACTACGTATATATACCGGGTGTCTCTATAATCATAGCAATCATCGAGGGAACGATACACGCAGAGCGCTGGAGCGAGAGTAGAACGAAATTTGCTCGAGCACACGGTCTCTATGTATATTTCGAGGGAAAATTGAAATCGAACATTCGACCGGCACGCGTCGACCAACTGCTAAACCATGTTCATTACTTATTCGGCCCGCTTATGGCAAATGCGTGCGCACCAGGTGAGCTTGTTTATCCTCGCGGGAATGGAAACGTTATTTTACAGAGAGTTCCGAGCTATTTCTGCTTGCCAGGGAACCCTACTGATCGTGCAACGTTGTTCGAGCGCTGGCGAGATTAAACAAGTTGCTTTTCGAATCAGAAATCACCGGAATAAATTCGAATATTATCCCGAACATTGAGTGGCAAGATCCTCGACTTGCACGAAGTTCTGCGGTCTGCTTTAGAGTCGGATCATGAATTTCAAGTTTCGCGAAGCGAAGACGGTATATCGCCGGAATATTGTCGCAGATAGAAAACCGCGTTGCGGATCCGCGAAACTGGGTCGTTAATTCCGTTTGCCCGAAAAATTTTGCGGTACCCCGCGACTTGACCCGCATACATCTACGTCGGCTAATGGAATACAGCGTCGCGGCCGCTATAATACGCGAACTACGGGTTGCGGGCCAACAACAAGGCGACCGACTCGCGATGTCTGCAAAATGTCTAGAAAAATTGTCCGCTATACGTCTACTGAACATGTGCGCATAATTTCGAAAGATTCGGTTTCCTTCAATTTTTTGGACAATTTTACAGAATCTGTGAAATGGTGTTTTTGATCGTTTCAGTTATCGGTTATGTTATGTCTAGTGGATTCTTTCGGAGACTCTAGAAAATATGTTACTAGGTTTTAGAACACATTCTCCAAGGGTTAATCTAGCTTCCCCTTGAGCATCAGTTCAGTGTCGATTCCGTCAAATGCGATTAACAAAGTGAACCTGTCGTTAAGCTTCTACTCCTACGGCATCTTCGTCATTCTTTATCCTTCACGCCTCGAACCCGAACATCACCGGTGGTCAGATAATGCAATAACCAATATTTGTTATGTATACGTGGCGTAATTGGCAGAGCAACGTGTACATTGTCGGCCACATGTATTATGTTTCGATGCCTCGCAGCTTCCAATAATGTATCCACTCAAACCGCCTCGATAGAATAGTGTCTAGACTGCAGGTGACCATAATCCTGCACAGGGAATATCACGCGCACAAACAGACAAATAATGCAATTTTTCACAACAAACTTTTCAGTAAAAATATTCATCTGAGACCATCTTGTGGAACACTAAAATAAGAAGACTGTGGATGTTTATGCATTTTGATGAAAATTTTTTAAGTCTAGGAATATTTATCGCTGGACTACGAATTTTATGCATTTACGACAGAAATGGGGTCGTACAATTTAAAAAAGTGAACGTATTAAAAATATTCAAGTACATCAATGCATAAGGTTCAGCTTAATAGCATAATTAAAAGATGAATATTGTAGATCTTTATGCATTTCATGCAAATTTTTAATGTCTCGGAATATTTATTACTGAACTATGAATTTTATGCATTTACGACAGAAATGGGGTCGTACAATTTAAAAAAGTGAACGTATTAAAAATATTGAAGTACATCAACGTGTAAGGTCCAGCTTAATAGGATAATTAAAAGATGAATATTGTACATGTCTATGCATTTTATGCAAATTTTAGAAATCTGGGAATATTTATAGATTACGGATTTTATTATTCACGACAAAAATGTGCACACATAAAATGCAGTGTTTTAATTTTTATTTGGCTCCTGTGTCCTGCAATCAATCCGCAGTGTATTTATCACATTTATTCCCAACGAAACGTTTTCTGATTAGGGAGTCGCGAAGAGGGACGAAATTGGAAATTGGCAAAGTACACGGTGATTTCGCTCGACCCTATTGTTTCCTCTGGCCAAGTGTACCTTGAGGAATCAGCTCGAAAGGTTCGATCGTACCTCGAAGTATCTTTCTCTGCTACTCGTGGTTCGAGTGTTCGAAACTATCTCGAGTTCAAAATATTGCTCCTCTTTGCCGGTGCTCTTCGGAATCGTTCGAGATCACCCCCGGTCAAATTGGAAGCTACTTACAACGTACTAGGTCGCATCCAGCGACTACAATCTGCCGAAGGCTCATTAAAAACTCAGTTTAATGCTCGCGGAGTCGAGTATCGAAGCCGAGAGCAGCAGCCTCTCTTCGGAGGTTCGAGTTCCTAATGACTGCGGACTGCGGATCTTTGTGCATTTATGGCGCGTAAAAGATCTTCGAAAACTCGTAAAACTGAAGGCTAATTGAAACGTTATCCAGATTTACTTCCCCATCTGGGAAAATAATATTACCAGTCTGCGAGTTCCTCGAATTCACGAGAATACAGACTGGTCGTGGTTCGTTAATGAGCAGCGAAACTATTCGCGCGAGAATCTGAGATTTCCATACCTTAATCTGCACAATAATCATGCTCGAATGCGTTACGACAAACATTTGAGCCCCATTAAGATTTTCTAAATTTTTTAAAGTAAGTATTGTTCAATGCAGGGTCTCGCAAAAATTTGTGTACAATATCGAGTCATGCCAGAACGCACTGCAGTAAACGTTTTATCCCTAGGTTGTTCAAAAATAGGTTGTTCCCAAAATATGACTTACTTTCATGCAATTCGCTGACAAGAAGATATTGTTAAATAATAATAAACAACCCCCTCATTGTTGACTGAATGTGACTTGATAGACAGTTCAAAATCGTGACTGCTCATTTTCTGTAGACTATTTCCAATCAGCTTCGTCAGAAGATGCAGAAAGTGCAACTTGAAGAAGTATCATCAAAGATCGGTTCGTAAAGAACGAAGAAAGGGTGCTCCCGTCGCAGGGTGGATTCTCCGCGGAGAAAATGTGCATGCGTCCGGGAAGAATTAATGAGGCGTGTTCGACGATCGCATTAAAAGCGGCTGCATAATGCATCGGGAAAAAGGACCGCCGGGCTGAAAAAGCCCCGGTGTTCCTTAATGCTCGTGTCCCGCGTTAAGAGCGGACGTTTCTCAGAAATGTATGCCGGTCGATGAGAAAAATCCGGCGGAACTGGAACTTCCGTTTATTAATTACCCAGCAAACAGCGGAGTCGACGTGTCAGGCAAATGCGCACAACGTAGTCAAGTATTCAAGGGATGCATGAGCTCGCGATACCGCGAACAGATGGTTAGGCGAAGACGCGGAGAACCAGCGGATTCATTTTGTTGCGAGACTGTTACTTTTTTCTTGTGTTTCGGGTCAACGGGATTGGGGGGAAGATAAATTACATCGAAGAACCACTTCCCTTACGACATCAATCTTTCGCGCCTCCTTCGCCCTCGACCTCTGGAATCCTCGAGTGGACACGAAAGTGATAGCGAACCCGGCGAGATTATATTTAATAGCAGTTTATCTTAATTCTTTGTCTTGCCGCTGGGCGGGGTTGCATCTAATTGGAATGGTAATTAGAATTGATTTGGAACGTCTGAACTATTTACTTAAATTTTGATGGATTAAGCTGCAGTGTGCAGAGTGGCATTCTGTTTAATGAGAATGTTTGGTAGAATTTATTTTCAAGCATTTATAATATTGTGTCAGACAGACGATGAGAAATAGAAAGGAAGTTCGCGAAATGAAATATTATTTTTGTATTGCAAACGATTAATCTTATGCAAATAGGACAGTGGTTGATGATGTTCACTGCTGCCTGAATTGATGAATATAAGAAGAATGAAAATAATGTACGTGAAAAGGATATCAGAACTATGAATAAGTTGCAATAAACATAAAGAGATCGTTTGAACCTGAAGAAGACTTCTTTTGAGGAACATATCCTGTTCGGGATGGACAACAGTCTGAGGATTACATAGGCGATTAGCTTCCTCCATTAGGCAGCTGTCTGACAGACATAATTTAATAAATTTATAACTACTCGCTGTAAAATTGCCAAAATTTCCGTACAACGTGAATGCATGCTTCTGGCGAACTTAACCGCATATTCCCGAGGCAGGAATCTCCATAATGACCGTATCCGTCGGGTTAATTGCTTTACAGTCCGCACACGTTCAAACTCTCGAAGCTTCAGTCTCGCGTAGTCCGAGACATTTTCGACTGTAATGCAGTATAATAATACTTTAATACCGTTCGAATGTTTCGAGGGAACCGGTCCACCAAATATTCTATTTGACAGAATAGCATGAACCTCAAATATTTGGTGGGAATAAGCTCTCCAGGATTTAGTGGAGTCTAAGCTTCAAATAATTGATACATGCTAGCTCCTGAACTCTAGGCTGCAAATTCTTAGTAGATCTCTGAATGCTTTAAGGATCTTCAGCTTCGAGTACTTGAGTAACTCTAAGCTCCGCATCAATCGATAATACTTTGAATACTCGATAGACTATAGGCCCCAAATGTTTCGCGGATTCGAAATCCTCAGCAGCTTGATACACTCTAGAAAAATAATTTTTAGGAGTTTTAGAGATCCGGAGCAGCCAAATAGACTCTAACTCCTAATGATGCACTCATGCTTCAAATATTCCTAGGACCCTATGCTTCGGACATTGAATAGCCCCTAGCCATCAATAGGCCTCAAATGATAGATAGCCTTTAGAACCTAGAGACTCGTTACCAGATGATTGCTAACTTGCATAGAGCCCAGATCCTTGGCACCAAATAATTGGTAGCTTCAAGACTCCAGGCATTCGGTACCAAATAATTGGTAGCTTCTGGATCCCAGGCGCAGCGTCCATTCATCGAATAAGGCTATGCAGTGACTTCGCAGACTGTCCACTATCGACGGACCCAAAGTTCGCCCCCATTGTCCCAGAATGTTTCGCAGCACAAAGTGTACAGAGAGAACAGAAGAAGACCGCAGCGGCGGCTGTCCTCGGCACTCGAGCAGCGAGAGACCTCGTTTCGGAAATCGTGCGCGTGCATTCGCGCTCGAGCATAATCCAGTACAGAGTTGACCCACATTAGGAGAGATCAGCGACAGGAACGCGGGGGAGGAACGACGCCGGGGAACTGACGTTGCATGCATCCCCGAGGCTCGGTTGTCTTTGACCCTACTGGACATGTAGGGGCCTGTGGATCGAAGATTTTCGTGCTATCTTGTCAGAAAACCATCGCTCTCAATTAATGGAAAAATAGAAACACACCGGAATACGGAGCTGGGTCGAAAAGTCGATAAAACATGACCCAGGACAAATTTGACTGACTTAAAATGTGTTCCCGTAGGAATGTCTTCATGCTCGACGGCTCAAATTGGAGGTGGAAGATCGTACTGTGTGATAGGATTAATTAACTGTGTCGAAAAATTGTCTAATCTCATGCTCAGGGAAAATCGACTCCTTTGTTAAGGGTGCACTTCGAGTTAACATCAAAAACCGGTTTCCGTAGGAATTTTTTAATGTTCGAGGGCTTAAATTGAAGATGAAAGATAGCATTATGTACTCTAAATTTTTCGACCTGAATCACCATCGGCCAGAACCAGAGATCTTTTGAGGTCAGATGGGAGGTTCTGAGCTAAACCTTTCGCTTCTTCTTGAGAAGTTGCAGGTGCCGTCGAATACGGGGGATGGAGCGAACGACGTCGTGGCTCGTCATTAATTCAAACGTTCTGGTTCGAGGGGGTGGAACGAGCTTCACCCCCTTCGTGCCTCCGCGTAGTAGTGGTCGTCGTTTCCGTCGACAGCGTTCTTTCTCTCTCCCTCTCTTCTCTCGTCGCGTCGAGTGGCTCCGAGAGGATCGGGCAAGTTCGGCGTTGCAAATTTTTTCCTCGCTTCACCGGGCTTGCATGTGACACGTCATTCCGGAAGCGATCCAGTCCGCGATAACCCCGCTGATGTTTTGCTCTGTTGGACGTTTTCACGGCTGAAGAACGAAGAGAGAGAGAGAAGAGAGGCACGTTTAATGGAAATATTCAGGACGCCCGTCATCCCTTAGGCATAATCGAGCCAATGGGTATTTCAAGAGAAAATCCTGCTGATCGAAAGAGTCTGTCCGAGTGATTCGTTTAATGACGAACCTACCACTGTCAGTCCTGGCGTCGCATTTCATCTGACACCGCTGGACTGCGGATTCGATGCAGTTGTATCAGACGTTGGTCGGAGCAATCGAACACCGTGAAAGAATTTAATGAATTTAAAATGATCGAAATTATTTAAAAAATTAAACCAACGATAAAATCAAAAAGGATCTTCTAGAAGACTAACCTCTTAATACAAAATTAGTCTGAAACTCTTTAGTACATCAATTTCTATGACGCACACGAGTCATTAAAAGTCGTTGTAAGTACATCGCAAGAACTGAGGGGTGGGAGTAGGGGCTAAATCGAACCACAGAATGAAACTTAAAGGAACTTAATTTAATTTTTAATTGCCGGCAGCCATGGAGAGCACTCGTGCCGCTAATTAACGTCCTGACTGACAAGAAATCGACGATGCCCTGGCGGGCACCGTGTCGTTCTGAATCGTCGATCAAAGGGTGGAAAAGCAGCAGCAGCAGCAGCAGCAGCAGTGAGAGTAATAAATATCTTTCGATTCGATTCGATTCGATTCCTGGCTCTGGCGAGAGAGAGAGAGAGAGGGAGAGAACAGAGTTCGGTTTCTCGTCTGGCGTTTTCCATTCGAACCGTGGCAGTGGCTACGGAAGAATGGAATACCTGAATTCGCTGGCAACAGCAGTGGCCGAGTTCGTCAAAGGCCGATTCTCGATACAAAACGACTGTTTTGTTCGGGAGCGGAACAGGGCTGGGGGGCGACGTCGAATAATTGTGAATTATAACGAAGTTCGCGTGGCGCCGGGACACGGCCTCGCGAAACGAACAAGCAAGCGCGGAACCAGCGACGATCGATCGCTCGCACGCGCACGGACGGATTTTGCATGCGCGATATTTAAATTTCCGGATCCGTTCCGTTTCGAATCATTATCTCTGCACGCGTCGCCGCGAGAGAAGTGACTTGATTCTAAAACATTACTGTTGTTTTTAATATTCAGCGAAAAGCATATACCTGATCCATTGGACTATTTGTAACTTCCCGATTCATAGGGAAGTTACTGTTTTTATTTTGTAATCGACGTCATATTGTCTTATAGAAAGACGATTTATATTTATCGAAGACGACGAGCTGCCTTTAAGAAATGGCAGAGTAACCCCATAACATTAGGACAAACATAAAGGACAATATCTCGAGATCGTGAAGGTGGCGAAAAAATGGCTGTAGGGAAGACAGATTCACCATAGTCGGCAAAGCAAATTCCGCCATTAGCATGCAGCACTTAGCAACCGCACGGGCCAGCACTTATACCGAGACATCCCGTGTAACGTTCCATTTGCGATTGAATCGGCTAAGATCCATGGCCGCGTTACCCTCGGCTCTCTACCCTAACCAGACCCTAAACCTCATTCCAATTAATTGCCGGTTCGTGCGCTCCTGCAGAGGCTGCAGTCTCGAGACTCGACAAAGAGAGACCCAGAGAGTGAGAGGGAGTAAGCGAGAGAGAAGAGCGTTCTCCAGAAACTCGAGAACGCTCGGTTACGAGTGCACGCAGGCCTACACGCACACACGCACCAGAACTTGGACCAGCTACGAAGCGGAATCGCGGACGCGAGAGGAAAAAAACCGTGACTCTCGCAGAAGCGTCGGGACGCCAGGCGTCGACCGCGTGTGCGTTTCGCGTCGACGGTCCCGGCGATGCTCCAGCTCCTTTCAAATAAACCACCCGACACTCCAAGGTTTTTTCCTGCACTCGAGTCGCCGAGTCGCGCCGAGTCGCAATGCAATTCCGGTCTCGTTTGCGGGAGAGCCTCTCGGCACGCGTTCCGCTTCGTTTCGTCGACGCAGTGATAATCGTATCAGCCGATTTCGACGGTCCTACCACATTTTCGTGCCCCCGTTCGCTGTCGACAATCTACCACAATGAGCTGAAGACCTTGGCGCAAAAGGTGAGCCTCTAACTCCATTGTGGAACTGTTCAAACGTACTTTCTGCGCTAGGTGTATCTCAAAATTAATTTCAAGGAAACTATTGGGCCCAGTCATCTGAATCTTGGCACACATGTTCACGTATACTTGAAGCAACTTCACACATTTTTACGAGACACCCCATAAAAAATTGCAGACGTTGGAATCATTAATGTATGTCAGTATTGAGACGTATACCAATGATAAAATAAAACTAGATTCAAATAGAAAATTATCATTTTTTTAATATGTTTAACAGGTTGAAAATAATGTGGCAGTATTTTTAAATTCTTCTAATATTTTTACTGTTTTACATTACACCTTCTCATATTTGTCATAAATGCTTGTAATCCGTCGTCTACGTTTGAGTTTCCTCAAAATTGTACAATAATTTGTCAGCTAATACATTGAACAGCATTCGCAATTGTCACGAGCACGTGGCGATCGTGTTGTAGCGATCCATTAGCTCGCTATCAATCATTATCAGGGTGCAAGCACTCGATCACGCAGGTTCAGCTGGATCTGTCAGCGAATCTCGACTTCGCAAACTTGTCCGCTTTCTCGAGCAAACACGTGGACGTATATCATCGCGGTTGCATTCTTCCTTTTCATTCAGGTCAGAATGAAAAGCGTCTATTCCAAGGTCCAGCTTCGCTGGGGCCTGTGTATGCGTGGGTTTCGACCACGCGTTGTCAAACAGACCGTTTATTGTTCGGGGATAAAAAATGGCACCGAGGGGAACGCGAATAATTCGACGCAGGTTCACAGGATTCCTGTACGGGTCACCGGTGATCCGCAAATCGTGAATCGCGTGCGCGCAGAGAAGTTATTGTGCTTTGAAAATTTGGCAACGACTCGATCCGATCTGAGGGGATATCGTTTGGCCCGGGGCCATTCAGAGGGAAACGAGAGCCAATGGCTTCGAGTAGGCGTTTCCGATAGACCATCCTGCGCTGAATACGAATCTGCAAATTTTTTTACATTCTGATTTATGGTCTTCGTGAAAATCGAGCACGAAGTGCCAACGCTGATTTTCCACTTTGGAGGCGTCGTGTGTTTTAACGGCGGCGGTTACGTGGTTCTAATTTGCATTGGAATATTCTGCGAACTCTCGCGAACAGGACGGTGTTGTTTAATTTTGCCAGCACGGGAATTTATTCGAATAAATGTTGCAGCGGAGGAGGACCACAAAATTTTTGGGAATTGCAATTTCAAATCAAAAACAGCTAACGAAGGAGATACACATTCACAAACTTGTAAGCACTGTTCTCGATCACCGCACGAGATAATCGAATGAACCGAAAGGCAAACGGAAAGTACACGTTAGCTTTATATCGTGTAATTTTTGCAGAATTTTAGATTGCCTATTAAGGGTAGAAAAAAAGAATGATTTTCGGGAGGAACCCTCTGAGCGACGTGCTAGTCGATTCCAATTTCCGGGCAGCCTTCAACCGATGGAACCACCGCCGATTCCGATTCGATCGGACGCGAGGCGAAACTTTAAAAGCCGAGGAAGCTTGTTTCGCCTGTTTTAGATCGTTATGCAACCGTTTCGCATGCAAACTGCTCGCGTTCTCCGTTCTCGGTCGTTTTATTTTCGTACGAAGGGCTTGTCAGTGATACCGGCGACACGTCTAGCCAACTAACTTCGTTTCTATTGTCTGTGTGTTCTCTATTAGAACTTCTGTCAGCATGTTACCTATTAACTTTCGAACCTTTTTCACTGGCTCGAACAAACTTCTGCTTTAGTCAAGGTCTGACCGATTCGATGGATCTAAACTGGCAGCGAACTGGCTTATTCACTTACTTCCTGTTCTCGAAATAAAAATTTCCAACAATCCCAATACTGAGACTATGAATCTATTTATACTTCTTACCGCGAATACAGAGGCAGAAATACTTGTGTAATTTTCGTTGGACCCGGAAATGTGAATTCCGGCAATATCAGGAGGATTTCGGTAATATCCGGACGCACGGGCTGCGGTGCGTTTAGCAATGTCCGACGTTTCGCGAAAGTTCGACTGTATCAGAAGTTACGCCCGGAACGCGGCCGGCTGTTTTTCACCGAGCGGAAAATCTGGGAAAGTGCGGATTCCGCTCGAGCCAGCTCGAATATCACGAGATTGTCCGGGAGCGAGCTGGAACGCGAGAAACGAGGATCGGTCGGTGTCTGCGGCGGGTGTCCGCGCGAACAACGCTGCTCATGTGCCCATGGAATGGGCCACGGCCTCTGGAATGGTCGGTCGAGTATTTTTAGAGCCGCTCCGAGACTCGATCATCCGCGGCACGACTATTAGCGTAATTGCGAGAGAGCCTGAGGCGCGTGTCTCGCCTTCGACACCGGAAGCTAACGTGGTTATCCAGGGTTTTCGAACTTGCCGCCGTTGGTCCACAAAAATCAATTTTTCCGTCTTATCGTTGCTACCCTTGTTTTCCAATCCACATTCAGAGATTTAATTTTGAAGCGGAAAGCAGATTTTTGAAATTTGAAGAATTTACTCTAGTTCGACCCATTAAGCATTGGTGAAAAAGTATGTAGGTCTATCTATCCATTTTTGGGGAGTACATTCTTTTCAATTATTGAAGACATCACGGTAATAATTAATTTTTCGACTAACGAACAGCATATAAAAAGTTCTTTCTGGATCAACACACGTTTTCACAAATGGTCGAGCAAGGGCTTTGAAAACGATTAAAAAGGGATTGAGAGAAAGGCGAGAAGATCCGAGGCAATCTTTCGGAGAGTTTTGAATGGCCTCGAAAGCCTTTGAGATTTTCGCGAATGGACCCAGGCGCGTCTGCTTGTCGAGGATCGATTGTCCGCGAATGATTAACGAGCCGTTCTAACGAGGACCGTTGTCCATTGGCCGTTTCGGTGACCGACCGGGACACCACGGTTGTGCGCATAAATATTTATGAATGTAATATCCGGAGTGGAGGGGCTACGGTTTTCTGCCGATGATGCTTTAGAACGGGAATGTCCCGGCGCGCACACTTTCGCGAAATAATTGGGAGGATTTCGGAGGGATTGCAATTAGTCGGCCGCGCCAGTGTTCGTGGCGACTATTGCGGAAGAAAATGCGGTTCACCGCTCGGCGGTAAACTGTTATTAAATTCTTTAATAACCGATCGGATGGGCTCGGGCTGCCTTGACAAAGAGCTACTGCTTCAGCGACGATTATTCGAACAGTGAAACTGAAATAAAATTGTACGTATCTATCGTTGATATTTAGACCCCCGAGAATTGTTCCCAGAGGATCTGCCTCTCGGAAAGTAGAAAATCTCTGGTCAGAAGAAAAATCGGAATGGTAGAAGAAAAGTAAAGAGACGTCGACAAATTCAGTGGCAAATTGTCCGAGACCGTTCCGAAATCCCCGTTGGCGAGCACCTCGGTGCAATAGCGTAACTCGAGATCTAAGGTGCGAGGTAGTTTTCGATCTCCGTGGATTTCGAGGATAACGACTAGCTCCGGAGCCACTTGCGCAATTACCCTCGGCCGCTGAGAGAAACGGCGACATCGGGGGAGGAAAAATCGGTCGGTTGGAACCGGGGAATCGAGAGGGTAGCCTGGGAATTGCCGGGGGCTAGCCGGAAATCGACGGAGACGAAGCGCCTCGGCTAAAAGAGCAAATGTCGACGGTCTCCGCGAATCTAAGATGGTTACGACGCGAGCTACTCTTCCGGATCGCTGGCCATCCTCTGCCATTGTTCTTGCTCATTAGTACAGGGCACCGCATGAGGAGCACATGGGGCGGAACACGAGTCTCATGGGGGTGAGACGCGATACCCAACCGGAAGTAGATGCAACGGTGATGAAGAAAATGCGGCCGGATCGAGATCTATCTGTATTTCTTTCTTGTCAAAATCTAGTTATTCACATTATAGAGACAGTTCCATGGAAAATACAACTGTGAAAATTATTCTTCGGAATCTAGATAAATCTTCGCATTTTTATCAGACAACGTAAGTCATCTAGAAACTTTGAATAATACAGAAATAAATCCTTTAATAATGGGAATAAATTTTTCCATTGGTCCTTTATAAAATGGTTATTTAAATTTGTTGTAGATGAACAAATGTTCGCGGATCGATTAAAGGGACAATTACATGTCCGCAGGGATTATTCGCGTAACAAATGGACATTTTTATCTGTTTCTTTGTGGCACGGACTGGTTTTATACTATTTAACTCGAACGTAGAGTACAACTGCGGTAGATAACAGCTGGTAACAGAGTGGCGTTCACACTTGCCCTATTTCCAACTCACCTGCAGATAAAACACTTGGAAAGAGGTAATTAAAATGCATTCCGAATAAAGCGGAACTCCCGCGGGAGCGGCTAGCTTCCTTTTTACGGATCCGATTATTCGGATTTCGCCTACTCGAATCATTCGTTACTACCATTATGCGGAGGCGTTTTTGTTTCCCGGTGACGTTATCTGCAGGAAGCCGGTGATTAGATTCCATAATGACTGTGCTATGTCCGCGACGCGCTTAATCATTCCTTTCAAAATGAAAATCCCAGAGTTGCAATTAGTTGTGTTTATTCGAACTGGAAACATCACGAATAAAAAAAAATTGTTATATTATTGGGTCACATTTTTCTGTATCAGAAACTGATTCAAAGTTTGAGTGAATAATTCGATAAAAATTTCGAGCAGAGAAAGAATCGATTGAACAGTCTGAGATGTATCTCATTTCGAAAATAATTGATAAACTTGTTTAATTGTTGCAGATGCGAACGTTTCCCCCTACTCTACGGATCTGCAGATCCAATAAATGCAGAAAGATCCGCAGTGTGATCGTAAGGATCTGCAGATCCAATAAATGCAGAAAGATCCGCAGTGTGATCGTAACTAACTTCGTCGAACTGGAACACGATTATTAGACTGCGGATCTTTATGCCGATATAGATTTCTACGGTTCAGCATATAAAAATAGCAATCGAGGAAAGGTGTGTACCCTCTATTAACGATTTTATTATGTTCCAAAGAAGAAGCTCATAAAACCCGCAGACCAACGATTACACTCGCGGTGGAAGCTATTCCTGTCGCAATTATAACGGAGTATAAATCCAAATGGGCGAATACTTGAAAATATTTTTAAATCATTCCATCCTGATATAACTGCAATATTATCTACAAAAGAATGACAGATAAAAGACTAATAACTACGATTAAGATATCCTACGTCAATATAATATGGTCGGAGACAAAATTAAACGGAAACCTTTTAAAAACCTCTGACCTATGTTGGTCCAACTTTAATAGAGCTTTTAAAGAGTGTTTACTGAATTTTGTCCCCAACTGTAAGTAGCCTAGAAGGGATGATCTTCGACTGTGAAGCATCAATCTGGCGATCACTGAAAAGGACCGCACCGGGATACAGTGGTAACACTGGCTTCCTAAGACAATCTAAGGACCTAGCCTAAGCGTGGACAAAGACTACTGGGTTGTTCTGGCTCGGTGTTCTAAATGCAGCGGCGGCTGCGGGCTACCAGAGCACAGCGGCTAGCTATCGTTAAGAGGCTTCGCGAGGCGTAAGAACTGAAAGAAATCACGTACGACATGAAACCGTGTCAGTCTAAACTCCACTATGCTAGATCGGGGTCAAAAGATGTGTCCACGTTGCCTGGTAGTGGCGAGGACAGTAGTCGCAGTCTGTAGTAGTGGTAGTAGTAGTAGAGTAGTAGTAGTAGTCGAGCAGTTGTAGGTAGTAGTAGTAATCACAGTCTCTAGTAGTAGCAGTTGTAGTACTCGTAGTAGTAGTAGTAGTACGAAAATGTAGAAAGAACAAGCAAGAGTCCTGCGACGACGCAGGTGTCCGCATGCAAAGAGACAACCTCCGACGATTGACCGATATCAGAAAAGGTACATAGAGAAACAGAGACAGAGAAAAAGAGAAACAGAGAGATAGAGATTTAAAGAAGACACGGAGATGGTAGAGTGGGTCCGTACCTCGTGTCGCCGTGTTCCTCCGCACCATTCCGGTGGGGGCGTAGGTCCTGCCTCGGTTTGAGGACAGGGGTCAGCCCCCATTTCTCGATGAACTCGGTGCGGGAAATCTTGGCGCTTCGCGGCGGTTACGAGAGGGGGCGGATCCCCCTCCCGAGCCCCATGCCCCCGGAGAGCGGTGCACCCCCGCACAACACGCACCCGACGATGCTTCCTCTCCACTCCTCTCCACTCTATTCTCCTACTCGTTCCTCGTTCGCTCCTTCCTCTCCTTCCTCCTCCTTTTCTCCACCTCCACCACCACCTCCTCCTCCTCCTCTATCAGCTCCTCCCTCCCCGTTCTCCCGTCTTTCTTCGTCTTCTCCTCCTCCGCCTGCTCCTCCTCTCCGCCACCCTCC